>CP092871.1:10457196-10502555 GCA_030710605.1 Cordylochernes scorpioides | reverse complement strand
GATCTGCCTCCATATGGTAATGTGGTATACATACATACAGACAGATTAAGGTCGCACGTAATGAAAGTCTAGGGCAATTAACATGGATCGTTTGGGAATGGCCATTTCTGGATAACATACCTCGTAACATCACACATAGAACGTACGTACACCTTTATTAATACATTCTATTTCTCTACATCAGATTCTATCGAGAGATTTGAAAATTAATTGATTGTATATAAAAAAGTTCGTAAACACATGCAAATAGCTAAAATACCAATATTATTCGCCGTTATGTATAATGTCTTTGTATTATGTATAAAGTAATTGTATTATGTATTATTATGTATATTCGCCGTAATAATATATTGTAACGTAGAAATCAAGTCTTGGAATATGTAAAAGTATTTATTGATGACGTCACGGCGAAATTATTAACAAATCAACAATACTATCTACAGCTAGGGAATCTTAAGCAAGAAAGCAAAGAAATATTTTAAAGATGATTTTATAAATACAGAGTAATATATATTTTTATAATCTGTTGAATATTTTCATTGAATAATATTAATTTAAATAATAAATTATTTCTTCGCCACAATATTATTTGCCAAGTAATAAGAAAAACGCAAACTTTTGGGACAACCTTATATTAAGCTTTCAAAAAAAAAAAAGATAAAATTATTTTAAAACATTTTAATTCATAAATCTCTATCTTTCGGCCATGAAATACCTTCTACGTGAGAAAAATCTCTACATTAAATCGTCAATAGAACAATAATTGATATATAATCAAATACATAAGATACTTACAGTTATTTGGAGGGGGGTCGGTGGAAGGCTGGTTAAACCGTTCGGTTTACGACCACTACGACCCGGGTTCG
Source organism: Cordylochernes scorpioides (assembly GCA_030710605.1). NCBI lineage: Eukaryota > Metazoa > Arthropoda > Arachnida > Pseudoscorpiones > Chernetidae > Cordylochernes > Cordylochernes scorpioides. The sequence continues at coordinate 10,501,689 of CP092871.1, read as the reverse complement.
ATCCCCGCATTGGACACTTTTTTCTGTTTAAAGAAAAAAAAAATGCTCCAATGGCCCCCCGATTCTTGCAAAAGTCCAACCCCACCAGCGAGTGCAAGTAACCAAACGGGGCTCTGGCACATTTGTAAGTGCAAAGTCGAACTGCTTTCACATGTGTAGACATGTGGTGCGCTTACAGTAAAAAAAAAAAAAGCCGTCGCTAACTACCCACCATGATTATCATGGCCTGTACCACGTGTACTAGGGATAAGCAAAAAAAAAAAAAAAAAAACAGTTATTTGAATATCAATTCAACATGGCGTTTCATTATTGTTCACTTTTTATTCCTGTAGAAAATACGTATATAAATTATTCGCCAAAAAATAAGAAAAACAACGTTTTAAGAATAACACGAACATTTGGGACAACTTTGTATAATAAAAGTTTACAAGATAAATAAAAATTACACACTTTATATATTAACAAATGAAAACATTAGAACGCGAATGTTTTCATTTGTCATATATAGATGGCGCGTTATTGCTTTGTATTAATTTATACCTAACTGGCCTTGTCCTTATTGTTTTTACGGAAAAGCATTGCTCGATGTAAATTTTAAATGTAATTCTACTGTCCTAAAAGCTTATATCCATAGTTTACTTAAATACCATTTCTAAGAACACACCCTTCAGTGTAGCATATATAATCAGAATGATCCAATACAGTATATTGATCTCTGAATCTTTATCTCTTGATCTTGATCACTGAAATGATCTTTTAAAAATTTTTGAAGCCTGCGGTGCTTTAGCTGTGCTTGGTGCTGCCTTGGTTCCCTCATAAACGGCGCTCTCGCCCTCTTCTCCCCCGGGGTGCCCACTGCCCTGCCGGCGCCTCTCCAGCCCTCTCCTTGGCCCTCCCCTGCGGCGGGCGCTTGGAGACACCTAACCATGAGTGATGCCTTAAAATGCTTACCGAAGCATGTAGAAGGCAAAACAATTGTATGTCCAATACAGTATTAGAACTCTAAAGAAGAGGTCTGGTAGATTAAATTGGCTAAACCGCTGGGAGGGTTTACCACTGATGAGACAAGAACTCCCAATATTTTTTCATAGCAGTAAGGACAGTAGAAGTTTGATTCACTTTAAAAAGGAACATTCGCATCTTAATGTTTTCATTTGTTATATATAGATGGCGCGTTATTTATTTGTACACACGCATCATACATACAGTAAACTCTCCTATAACGCGATTAATGTGTTCCGTGTTGTATGAAATCGCGTTATAGGAATTCGCGTTGTACGAAATAAAACTTGTATAACGCGAATGTTGTTAGGGTAAACTGTTAGTGACAAATATCATGTAAAAATGTTTTGTATAAAATGATGTACATATATAGGAAAAATAATTATATACTAAAACAAAACTAAATGTTATTTTATATGCAAATGTATATATAAAAAAAAAATTAAAGTTTATTCACTACGTAATTTGTTTTTTTTTATATACATTTGCATATAAAATAATATAACATTTAGTTTAGTTTTAGTATATAATTATTTTTCCTATATACATCAATTTATACAATACATTTTTACATGATACAGTATATCTCCTTTTCAATTTCTTTTTTTTTTTCCAACTTTATTCATCATGCCTGGGGAGTAAGTTTCGTAATTTTTTATATTTGCAAAATATTTACATGTAAATTCTAATTTAATACCTTATAGGCGTTGGAAATATTATTTTAAGTTTTAAAACTCAATTTAACACTATTAAATAATTTACTTACAGAAACATATGTGCAATTAAATTGACAAAGTATACAACACTACTTCGTTCAAAAACAAAAAATTGAAAAACGCGTGTGCATGAAAAATTAAATGTATTGTACAGTTGTCAATATGGAAATTTCCGCATTTTATTTTATAACGCGTTATACGAAAATTCGCGTTGTATAAATAAATTTGTCGCAATTTTTTTTATCGGGTTGTAAAAACTCGCGTTATAGGAGAGTCTATATATATCAATTATGATTTTAATGTAATAATTATATTTTCATTTAACAATAGATTCTTACAAGTTTATCGAATAAAGAAAGACAAAATATGAATTAGTTTTACACGAAAGTGTATCTGAAAATAATATATTTTTAAATATTTTTACAAATTTGAAAAAAAAAACATAGATCATAAATAACACGACAAAAACGTATTTTTTTACATACCAAACGATAATATAAAAAGGCGCCATATTAGTTTAATCTGTCAGCCAATCACATTGTGCCACTCAAGCGTGATAGCAACCTCTAATGAGTATCATTAATGCCCCCTTCACCAAGCCAAACGATTGAACAGAAATAAATCTGTTGGAATCTTTTTTACCCCTCATTTTGTCTCCTCAAACATTTCTACAAGAATTCCTCAATTTAATGATTCCATTATTTATATGGAAGTTTAAATTATTCATAATTTCTTGTGTTTACTCGAATTACGTTTATAGGGCTATTTTAAAGTGTAAAATTGTTCTGTTATTTAAGATATTTTAAAATTCCTATTTTTACCAAATCAAATTTTTGATAAAAAAATTCTTATTCATAAATATATATTTGGAAAATAATAAAAATATATTAAATCGCAAAAAGAATTTATTTATTCAATCCAATATGTCTTTTGATTTCATAAAAATTTTCTTAACAAAATAAATACACTCTCAGGGACAAAAGATAAATGGAAAGTCTTTAAAGTCGCCAGTCGTCTGTTTTTTCTTTTTCTTTTTTTTTCACACTTGGTTATCTCGTGTGTCTTCAATAAAAGTCACTGTAATATCTTTCAGAGTTATTGTTTGACTCCAGATATACATGCTAAAAGGTACAACTTCCTTAAGTTCTGTCCATGAGTGTATCTTTCAGAGTTATTGTCCCAATCCCGATATACATGCTAAAAGGTATAATATCCTTAAGTTTTGTCCATGAGTGTATCTTTCAGAGTTATTGTCTGAATCCCAATATACATGCTAAAAGGTACAACTTCCTTAAGTTTTGTCCATGAGTGTACCTTTCAGAGTTATTGTCTGAATCACGATATACATGCTAAAAGGTACAACTTCCTTAAGTTTTGTCCTTGAATGTATCTTTCAGAGTTATTGTCTGAATCCAGATATACATGCTGAAAGGTACAGCTTACTTAAGTTCTGTCCATGAGTGTATCTTTCAGAGGTATTGTGTGTGTTGAAGCTTGGATCCTCACAGTATTAGTTTGGAATTCCGTGTAGCTCCTTAACCTTTGTTTTAGATGTTGACGATCTTTTGGCAGAGTTTAATTCGGACTGTATGTTTTCACCTCGATCTGCGGATTGACTACTGAGAGATTATCCTGTCTAATTGCGATGTAGTAACAAGAGAATGACCACACAGCCTCACTGATCTTAGCTGACACACACTAACTTTATTTTCACGTTCACTCCTTTTATATGTACACACATTTACATAATTTTAGAAGAAACAAAATTAACATAATTACAAAACACAATGCAACCAAGTAAGCCATTTGCATAGCCAGGCGCAAACATACTCCCCCCCACAGCTGAACTTCAGTTCAGATCTCGAGGTGCAAAGGGAAGAGGAGCCAACTTGGTGATAGGTCTTCTAAAAACCCCTCCGGCTGTCCTGACGAATGCGACTCGCACCATTTTGTCGCTCCCTGGAAACACTTCAATTATTCTTCCCAGCCGCCATCGCATTGGTGGAGTCCCATCTTCCTTTATTAAGACCAGTTGATCTACCTCTAGATTTAATTTCTTTTGCCTCCATTTTCCCTTTTGTTGTAAAGAATTAATGTATTCTCCGGACCATCTTTTCCAAAAGGAATTTCTTAGTTTTTGCACTAGACTCCACCTCGATGTTAAATTAATTTGGTCCTTAGAAGTTGGTTCTGGTATATCAATCATGGACATACCAATCAGGAAATGCCCGGGTGTCAATGCTTGAAGATCATTCGGGTCTGAACTTGACTCTACGAGCGGTCGACTGTTCAAGCATGCCTCGATCTGGCAAAGCAAAGTCGTAAATTCCTCCGGGTTCATCAGCGATGTCCTGCCAGCTCTGATTATATGGCCTTTGACACTCTTTATATTGGCCTCCCATAGGCCTTCAAAGTGTGGAGCGGATGGCGGTATAAAGTGCCACGTAATTAATTCTTCTGAAATAAAATTCTCTAGTTTCCATTGCATTAATTATTTCAAACTGCTCTCTTAGAATTCTTTGAGTGCCCTTAAAATTTGTTCCATTATCTGAATAAATATCGGACGGCTTTCCTCTTCTTGAAATGAATCGTCTTAGGGCTGCTATAAAGGAGTTCGTAGAGAGGCTGGTCACCATCTCAAGATGGATTGCCTTTACAGCAAAGCAGACAAACAATACGACATATGCTTTAATCACGCTTTTGGACCTGATCAAGCTGGGTCTCAGACCGAATGGACCCGCTATGTCTATCCCGGTTTTAAGGAAAGGTCTAGAAGGGTTCACTCTATCAGGCGGCAAGTTTCCCATTATTTGCTCGACTGTTCGAGCTCTGAGTTTAAAAACAGATCAGGCAATTTTGACTACCCGTCTTACTATTTCTCGGCCTCCCAGTATCCAATACTTATTTCGTATTAGCGATAAAACCAATTGAGGGCCCGCATGGAGATATCTTTGATGATATTCTTGTATGATTAACCTGGTGATATGGTGTTTTTTAGGCAAAATCATAGGATGTTTCTGGTTGGATGACAAGTTAGACCTCTGAAGGCGACCTCCAACCCTAAGTAGGCCCTCGTTGTCCAAAAATGGCCCTAAATCCAAGATTCGATTTTTATTTGGAAGCTGAATATGATCATTTAACGATTGAATTTCATGAAGAAATTCGGAACATTGTACTAGCTTGACAATCATCATTATAGCACGATTCATCTCAGCTGTTGTCAAGGGACCATATCCTCTTTCCTTACTTGCTCGTTGGCAATTTGCTCCAAATCTTAGACACCAAGCTGTGACTCTTTTTAGTCTTGTGAAGGACGAGTATTTTAGAAAGTATTCTGGAACGCTTGTTGTCTGGAGATGGCAGAATGCCACAACCTCTTCTTGCTTTTGAATTTGAAGATCACTGTTCGAGTTCTCCCAAATTCGCTCAACACAGTCATCCTTCAACCACGAGGGTCCTTGCCACCAAAGTTCATGTTTTATCAGTGCCGCAGGCTTTAGACCTCTCGACGCACAATCGGCTGGATTATCCTTTCCAGACACGTGACCCCAGTACTTTAATTCTGTCAACTGCTGTATTTTCATAACTCGATGACTTATAAATTTCTTCCATCTATTAGGATCCGATTTTATCCAGCAAAGTGCTATCTGAGAATCCGTCCATAGACGAACTTCATCTAGTGGCAATTTAATTGATTCTACAATAGACTTATAAAGCCGTGATAGAAGAAGAGCAGCACATAACTCCAATCTCGGAAGTGTACAAGGTTTGCAGGGGGCGACTCTTGTCTTCGCCGCAATTAGTGATATCCCAACTTGTCCTTCAATTGTTTCCGATTTTAGATAGCAAACCGCTGAATATGCCACGCTCGAAGCATCGCAGAATCCGTGAAGTTTGATATTCCTACTGTTTTGATCCATTAAAATATATCTGGGGATTTCTAACTCAGTCAGCACACTCATTTCGTCACGAAAAGAGTTCCACCTTGTTCTCCACCTTTCTGACATGGGCTCGTCCCAACTTAACTTTTCCTTCCATAGTTCTTGCATCATAATTTTCAAGGCGACTGTAAGGGGTGAAAGGAAGCCCAATGGATCAAATATCCTAGCAATGTTGGACAAATAATCCCTTTTTGTTTTTACTTCACCAGGGTTATTTATATTGATCCTGAAAGCGTCCCGTGAATTATCCCAAAGAATTCCTAAAACTCTTGACGAAGCGCCAACACCCAATTCAGTCTCAGTTTCATCCATTTGGAACACAAGTTCATGGCAATTGGATTTCCATTTTCTAATCTCGAAACCCCCCTTTGACATCAGACCTATCATTTGCTTTATCAACTCCTCGCCTTCCTGTTTTTAGGATACTCCCGTTAAGAGATCGTCCACATAGAAATCACTCATTACGACCCTTGAAGCCGTTGAAAACTCTTCGCATTCATCCCTGGCCAGCTGTTGTATTGTCCTAATAGCAAAAAAGGGAGCAGATGTAGTCCCGTATGTTACTGTCAACAACCTATAATCTTCCACCGGTTGTTCGGGTGTTTGTCTCCATAATATCATTTGGTAATCTGCATCCTCTGGGTGAATTCTCATTTGTCTGAACATCTTTTCTATATCAGCAATAATCGCAATTGGATGTGCTCTGAATCCCGTCAGGATGACAAATATATCCCTTTGGATCTTTGGTCCGGTTTCCAATATTTGGTTCAATGAGGTACCAGAATCAGTTTTTGCCGATGCATCAAAGACCACTCTTAATTTTGTAGTTGTAGATTGTTCTCTTTCAACTCCATGATGCGGCATGTAATAACATTTCGATGGGTCTCTGATTATCTCCTTAAATGGCACTAACTCCATGTGACCCAATGCCTCGTATTCCCTCATGAACTCTTTGTACTGTTTATAGACCCTTGGGGTTTTCAACAGTCTTCGTTCCAATGCCAGAAACCTAGCCAAGGCTTTCTCTCTTGACTGTCCGAGCAGAGAGGGCTTTCCTTTGAATAGTAATTTCACACTATATCTTCCTTGGCAGTCTCTGGAATAGGTTTTCATGTAATAAGTCTCGTAATTTTCTTCCGTTGGATTCTGGTCTTGCAATGACGGTACTGACTCTAAAATTCCCAGAAATCTCTTACCAGACCATCTAATTCTGATGTTGTTTGAACCGCAAAGCTACAAGGTCCACCTTTATAGTTCGACGAGAGAGAGCTGTCTACTTTGCCCATTAGAATCCAACCGAGCTTTGAATTCATTGCTATAGGCTGGTTCCTTCCCAGCATTTTTTTCTCTCCATGCATCAGATATGCATACATATCTGCACCTAGAATAATGTCGATTGGTGCCGAAATATGAAACAGAGGGTCTGCCAACTCAAGCCCTCTCTGCATGATCCAGGTCGGTTTTGCCATTTTGAAGTTTGGAATTTCAGTTTTTAAGACTTCCATTACTAGAGCATTCGTTTCATAAAATTCGGATCTATAAATTGATTTGAATTTCAAGCTAACAGATGTAGATGACCCCTGGACTGGATTATTTCCAATACCCCTAAGTGAGCGTCCTGATGTTTCTCCTTTTAGCCCAAGTTTCTCGCAACTTTCTTTTGTGATCAAACTAACTTGTGATCCACTATCCAAAAGTGCTCGGCAGATCTGCTGTGTACCGTTTTCACCTTCCACAATTATTTGAGCAGTCGCAAGGAGCACTTGATTGATGGTCTCACTTCCTTGTTCAACACTGGTATTGTTGATTTCACCTACAGGTGTACAAATCTGGGGCTTCGCATCCTTCTGGGTTTTGGTTACCTCTGTGCCAGGATTATGGAGTAATGTATGGTGCCTTTTGTCGCACTTCTTGCAAGGTCCTTGGTAACAATTTTTTCTTGTATGACCTTTTTTTTAGACAATTGTAGCACATTTTGTTTTGCTTGACAAATTCCCATTTTTGTTCGATAGGCATTGTACTAAATGTAGTACAGTTGTATATTCTATGACCTGCTTTGCATGCTATACATATTTGAGCATTTGTATTAATCGTAGTGTGTACATTTGCATAGTCCCTTTGAATCTCATTTTCCTTTCTTTGGTATTCCCTTGATCCCTGTGGCAGACTTCTACTTTGTCTTTCAAGAAATAAAATGAAGTTTTCATAGGAAGGAAATGATCTCTCATCCTGGGTCAACTCCCACTGTCGCTTCATATCCTCATCGATTCTGTTCCTCAAGAACTGTACCAATATCACGTCTACCAACTCATTTCTCTGCAATCCGAGGGATCCTAGATTGCGTACAGACTCGTTACATGTGTCCAAGAGCTCCCTTAGGGCCTTTGCTGATGGATTCTTCATTTGCTTGATCTTGAAGATTTTATTCAGTTGCGCATAAGCCAACTCTCTTTGGTTGTCGTATCTGGATACTAGAGTATCCCATGCCTGCCTGTAGCTTTCTGATAACACTGGGAACCCACGTATCAGTCTGGCTGCTTCTCCCTTCACTGCGGAGCCCAAATATTGCAGCTTTTGTAGATCATTTAACCCTGGATTTTGATCTATGGTCATTCCGAATACCTCCTTGAAATTGAACCAAGAGTTCGCATCTCCATAGAAGTGAGGCAACTCGAACATGGGCAATTTCACTGTTTCGAGGCCTTTTGCTTGTTTGGTATCAGCTGTACTTTGTATTCCTTCTAATGCACGCCTAAGCTTTATTTCCAGTTTTTCCATTTTATCTTGAATTGTTTCATAACCTTCGAGTTCCCTCTCTTCATCTACTTCCTCCTGTGCAAATAACTCATCGAATAGGATTTTTGTTTCAGTTTTTATTTCTGTAATACCTTCTTCCATCAGTTTCAATTTATGGAGATCGCCTCCCGATATGTCTTCATCTATGGATGCCAGGTATCTATCCATTCGTCTTATCTGTGAACGGATCTTGACCTTTAGGCCTTTGATTGCCTTAGACATATTTTCAGTTTTGAAGGTTCTTTCTCGGTAGAATCACGCTCTTTCTCTTGAAATCCGGCTCGATAAGGACCATATGTTGGAGCTTGGATCCTCACAGTATTATGTGCAAATCAATAAGCTTGGGGGATAAGTATCTTTCATAATTAGTTTGGAATTCCGTGTAGCTCCTTAACCTTTGTTTTAGATGTTGACGATCTTTTGGCAGAGTTTAATTCGGACTGTATGTTTTCATCTCGATCTGCGGATTGACTACTGAGAGATTATCCTGTCTAATTGCGATGTAGTAACAAGAGAATGACCACACAGCCTCACTGATCTTAGCTGACACATACTAACTTTATTTTCACGTTCACTCCTTTTATATGTACACACATTTACATAATTTTAGAAGAAACAAAATTAACATAATTACAAAACACAATGCAACCAAGCAAGCCATTTGCATAGCCAGGCGCAAACAGTGTGAATCCCGATATACATGCTGAAAGGTACAACTTCCTTAAATTCTGTCCATGAGTGTTCATATTTTTTATTCCCTTGATTCAAATAACCTAAAAGTATGGATTCAAATAATACAACAGGTTCTAGAGATGAGTTTATATTAATGTAATCTCAAGCTTTCAGGAATCTCTGCCCTTCTACAGGAGTACATAAAACGAATAATAAAGAACAAATGTGGAAAGCTGTTCGACTTTTGCACTTACAAATGTGCCAGAGCCACATTTGGTTACTTGCACTTGCTGGTGGGATTGGACTTTTGCAAGAATCGGAAGCCATTGGAGCATTTTTTTTATCAGAAAAAAAGTGTCCAATGCGGGAATCTAACCCGTGTGTTAGCATTCTAAAACCAACGGTTTAGATATCTTTTCCACATACCCCCCAATTTTTAAATGTTGTTTCACCAAATATCAAGTAAGGCAAAATTACCCATTCGAAGAGTCAAGCATCAGTATCACTATAAAAGGAAGTTCCAAAAATGCAATATAACAGCGGTATGGTAGATTAAACTGGTGAAACCGCTGGGAGGGTTCACCACTGATGAGCCAGGTCCTCCCTTTAATTTTTCCATTGCAGTGGGGGGAGTAGAAATTGTTTTATTTTAAAAAGAATATTACGCGTCTAAAATAGTTTTATAATTTGATAACAGATGGCGCGCTAGTGCATCGAAATAAAATTAAAATGATTTCATTTAAAAGTCAAAAATAGAGAAAGGAGGAAATATCTTTATTTACGGGGTTGCTAACCAAAATGAATGATTTTTGAGCCCCGATGGACGCATAAAGCGGAATATAAATAAAGCACTGTTGGAGGGGCCTGGGGATGGGTGGTCAGGGGATCATCGCCAAATGAGGACAGGAGAGCCAGGATGTAGAGGAGGATCAGGGGGGCAGAGTGGTGATCCCCTGATCATGGAAAAAGATGGAGAATTCGATATATACCAATCTTATATTAGGACAAATATGTGTGGTTTGCTCAATTTTCTGAAAGATTTTATCATCATATCAGTGTTTGTTCGCTTATAGAAATGTTTGTGATGGAGAAATAATCTTATCTATTTGCCATATATATATTTTGGCGCAACCAAGAATTGCACGATCAAGAGAATTTATTTTTTTTTACTTTATAAAAGGTTTAATGAATTTTTCAAAACTTTAATTAATCTTAAAACCTTTTCTTCTTTCTTATCTCCACTCAATCATATTAGAATATCAAGTTGTGACCCTTGATGGTGTCTGTTTGACAGCCATCATGACTGGGTGAAGTAGAATGCGTCTGCCTTTATCATTAAGATTGGGAGCACTACTCAGTGGCAGGCCGACTTAGCTCCAAAATAAATGGCCGCCAAGAAAACCTTGTACATATCTTTGAATCAACTATCAATATAAAGAGTCAAACTTGATTTTTAACTATTCCAGAATTGGTCAAATATTATTTCTTGATTAATCAAGAAAAGTTAACTACATACGCTTTTCGGGCTGTTCGCCTTCATCAGCGTGGTGAAAGATGATCTTTGGGGGCATCCTGAAATTTTTGGTCAAATCTTGAATAATTAAAAATCAACGATTAGTTGATATCTCTTCAGACAGATGGCGCAAGCCATCAGCAACTTTCAGTTGCACGATAAGGAGATGGCGTTTTCTTAATTAATCCACCAGATCCCGGTACAATTTCACTTTTTTTAATCTAAAGAGACAAAGGTTGCCTCTCCCGTTAAAATAGACGCCACTGACGTCAGTTTTGACGGGAGAGGCGACCTTTGTCTCTTTAGATCAATATCCTCCCGGCAAAATTTCTATCTACAATTTAACTTTTGTACAATTTCTCAAAAAGACTTATATAATTTTTGACATAAAGAGGGAGTTTTGTATATAACTGATAACTTTACGAAGGAAAATACCAATAAATAGAAAAGTCTCTCAAAATATACTGGGACATCTACGTGATTCGGCATGAGTATAAAGAAAGTAAATGTATAAAATATTACCATTGTTTTGTAGGGTTAAATAATTCCAATTGTCACATCTAGATGGCGCTGTGTTAAACTTTGTGTGTTATAAAAGTTACATTTTGTAAATTTAAAAATTTAATTATTATTTTCAAAATTATTTTATATTCTATTGTAAACAATATGTTATATTTCTTTGTTGCTAGAATACCATTTGACTAAAAATTGTATGCCTAAATAAGTCGAGAGACTTTTTGAAATAAAAACAACTTTAGTGGCTAACCGTTTCTGTGGTGATTAATGATCCTACAGTTTAATTAAATAAAATTATGAACAAAAATACCTCATACTTATAAATATTTTATTAACTTTCATGATCAATAAATGCTCATTTATTAAGTTATCAAAAAATAAATCAAATAGATAAAAAAAAATGACGACACCACGGTTATGCTTACTGCCAATAACGGGAAAGAAACGGCTCGGCCTTTTTTTCCGTTTGAAATAAAATATACAAATTAGTCTATTACTGACTATTGCATATTCCCGATCTAGAAACTATGGCAATGGCTTTTTCCAGATCTAGCTCTATATGATGTAAAAATGTGTAAATTTTATGAAAGTTTTTTTCCATGTGGATTTGAAGCGATGTGCAGGCACAGAAAGTAGACATCCTCAGGTAAGCCTACACTTCTATGAACCCGAATCGAGTACAATCTCATGGATAAAACTTAAGGAATTAGAAAGTCATTAATAACACCGGTCATCTTTCTTTTTTTAAAGTTTTTTTAAGGAGACAAAGGCAATTTTTTTCACACTTGGTTATCTTGTGTGTCTTCAATAAAGTTTACTGTTATATCGTTCAGAGTTATTTATCAATCCCGATATGCATGCTGAAATATACAACTTATTTAAGTTTTGTCCATGAGTGTATCTTTCATAGTTATTGTCTGAATCCCGATATACATGCTAAAAGGTACAACTTCCTTAAGTTCTGTCCATGAGTGTATCTTTCAGAGTTATTGTCTGAATCCCGATATACATGCTACAAGGTACAACTTCCGTAAGTTTTGTCCATGAGTGTATCTTTCAGAGTTATTGTCTGAATCCCGATATACATGCTAAAAGGTACAACTTCCTTAAGTTTTGTCCATGAGTCTATCTTTCAGAGTTATTGTCTGAATCCCGATATACATGCTAAAAGGTACAGCTTCCTTAATTATTGTCAATGAGTGTATCTTTCAGAGTTATTATCTGAATCCCGATATACAGGCTAAAAGGTACAACTTCCTTAAGTTTTGTCCATGAGTGTATCTTTCAGAGTTATTATCTGAATACCGATATACATGCTAAAAGGTACAGCTTCCTTAAGTATTGTCCATGAGTGTATCTTTCAGAGTTATTGTCTGAATCCCGATATACATGCTAAAAGGTACAACTTCCTTAAGTTTTGTCCATAAGTGTATCTTTCAGAGTTATTGTCTGAATCCCGATATAGATGCTGAAAGGTAACAACTTCCTCAAGTTTTTTCCATGAGTGTATCTTTCAGAGTTATTGTCTGAATCCCGATATACATACTAAAAGATACAACTTTCTTAAGTTTTTTCCATGAGTGTAAAGAGGTACATATACGAAATTCTAAAATGCTAGAATATTCTGGTATCAGAATTGTACCATCCTCAAGGTATGAGAGTAAAAAGAGATTAACCATATTCAGAACGAAGGACAACCGTACCAGTAAGTACCAGTCACTAAATGGTGACATAGAGTTTGGTGGAGAATCACCAGTGGGTCTCCAGCGACACCACGTATTTCGTGATCTACGAAGAATATGTAGATCGCGTACTTCGCCGCTGAGGAGATGGTAATGGCGTGGTCCTCTAGAATGGTGACATAGATTAATGACATCCTCAGTTCCCTGAACTTTGACAAGAACAATTATCCATCCTATCTTTAACCCAAATATATATACCATCAAAATATAGAAGAATTCCATAGTTATCCAATGTATCGAAACTCATTACATTCATATTAAAGACTATGTTGAACAGCTGGATAAGAAAAAAAGAAGAATATTAACGATCTATCAAGCGATTTTCAGAAGGTGATAATCCTGTTAAGACCATATTTTAACAATAACTGGATGACATATGGTGAGATAGCCGGGTAGACCAACAATGAAATGGGTCAATTCTATGGCCAAGTCTTGAGGTGGTTGCTGGAGTAGGAAAGGACGAGAGATGTCTTTGAGATCTTCACAATTAGACAATCCACTCTGAATTAATCTTGTCCCTCAAAGCATTCAAAGTAAAACTACACAATATAAAATAGAACAAAACTCTCTCTATGTTAAGAAGACGTACATAAATGAACAGTATATAAAAATAGAAGAAACACTAGTCGAGAAGATAAAAAATCTTTATTAAGAACGTTCAGTCTTAAAAAGATTTAAGGAGTAGAAATGTAGGGTACATGCAGGAATAACAGTAATAGTACCAGTAATAAAGATTGTTATGATTATTAATTTTTATTATTATTTTGTCCTACCGGGAGAATCCTGCATGGCACGTGTGCCCAATAAAGGCTTTTGTTGTTGTTGATGATGATTATTTTTAATGTAAATTTTATATTTGTTTATTTATTTTCAATGAGAATAGAATATCTTTTTATAAAAACCTGTTTCTCTTTTTTGAAACGTTCTATAAATATACGTTTTTGTAATGTTTTATTTGTATTTCAATAAGGTTTTTGTTGGATCGTTTTTGAAGACAACTCTCAGATTTATAAAATTAATTTGTTAAAATTTAAACATTTTTAGATATAGAGAGATTTAATTACCTCGTATTTAAGGTAACAAAAGATTCATCTAATTTACATACATCGTTCTAATCAGATTCAACTAACCAGATTCTTATAAATTAATGTCTTTGTAAAACATAGTATGAACAGTATTCATTATATATTACCTCGCAAAAAGCTGAAAACTATTTCTTCAGAGAATTCTAGTTGTTTATTGAATTACCTTTTATAAATTAAGACAACAAATTTCTCCCTATTTGGTATATAATAAACACAAATCAGGGAGAAGAGCTTCTTTATTCAAGAAGATGGTTGTAAAAGCTTTCATGTAAGATATACTTCTACGGGTAAAAAACAAGTTTTTTTATACTTTTAGAAAGATTCTTCAAATTAAAGATACTTCGGCAAGTAAATCTTTTTATTTTATTATCTCTACATTTCGAATGAAGAAAGAACTAGTTGTTTGTGAACTTAACAATTTAATTTCCGATAAAAAATCATATTTAAAGTTCAATTTATTTTGTCAATACATTCTAAACCTTCTACAAAATCTGGATCTCTAATGTTTTCTTGCGTTTAATAATGTAAATAACTTATGTAAATAAACTTTTCTCCTTGTTTGGCGCAAGTATCCCATGCCGGATATAGCGCTTTGGAAATAAAATAATTGATAATTGACAAAAATCTTTTGTCCTCGTCAGAGAGAAGCGAACAAAAAATTAAAACATTTGAATATTCAAACTCAAAAAAATAATTTGAAGAACTATGAATGCCGGTTAAGCAGCCTTTATCTTTACGATTTTAGAAAGGTGTCGTGACAGAAAACTTGTACAACCATCCTATTATAAAAGAAGCTCTTCTCTCTGACTCTTGTTTTATTTTCAATGGTGAATAGGGAAAGATTGTTGTCTTAATTTATAAAAGATAATTCAATAAACAACTAGAATTCTCTGAAGAAATAGTTGTCAGCTTTTTGCAAAGCAATTTATAATGAATACTGTTCATACACTATGTTACCAAAACATCAATTTATAATAAAACTGAAGCAAGAAGTTGAATATTCTTTGAGTGTGAAAGCTTGTAAAAAATAGGAACTTACCCTCTATTATTAATTTGTTTATTTTTTTGCTTTGTCGTCTGTTTTTGCACAAGTTGAATCTGGTTAGAACGATGTATGTAAATTAGATGATTCTTTTGTTGCCTTAAACACGAGGTAATTAACTCTCTCTATATCTAAAAATGTTTAAAGTTTAATAAATTAATTTTATAAATCTGAGAGTTGTCTTCAAAAACGATCCAACAAAAACCTTATTGAAATACAAATAAAACATTACAAAAACGTATATATTTATAGTACATTTCAAACAGATAAAAAGCTTTTATAAACAGATATTCTGTTCTCAATGAAAAACTATGAACAAATATAAAATTTACGTTAAAAATAATCATAACAATGCTTATTATTGGTACTATTACTGTTATTCCTGCATGTATCCTACATTTCTACTCCTTAAATTTGTATAAGACTGAAAGTTCTTAATAAAGCTTTTTGTTATTATATAAAAATTACGAGAAAAAAAATTGACAGATTATGATAAAAAAATTCTTCATTTGACAATATTCAAACCCAATGAAATTCTTGTCATTGACGTCAATAAATAAATCTTAACAAATCTGCAACAGGTTATTTAAATACCAAAGAAATATAAGTACATAGCGAAAACATTGCAATTTTATAAATGAAAATTGTAAAAAAAACAGACAATATCAAGTAAAAAGAACAGAAATACTGTATCGAGACTTAGATTAAAGTGCAATAGAAAGGTTCCAAGGAGGACTCCAATGTCAGAGAGGAGAGACTTACCCGGGGAACGACGTCAGGAAAGGAATCACAAGTCAGTCGGAGTATTGATCACAGAGGAGGCGCTCGGAGCGGAGTCCGCGCAGGGAGCGAATGTTTGCGTCCGGGCGTAACTCACGGACTGCAATACGGACTATATTCCACCACACTCTGTCTTTACAACTCCATAGAAACCTAGTAAAATTCCCTATTACTGTTTTTTTTTTTTAATATATCGACAGAAAAACGCTATGTTTCCTCAAGCGATACCCAGTAGAATATAAGTCACATCTATATATTAAAAAAAAAAAAGAATAAATACATTATTAATGTGAAAAAAAAGGATAAATGTGATATTGTACTGGGATAAGGTTCATAAATTATGAAAAAATCATCTTCTTATCGTGAAAATGAAAGTTTCTGATGGCTTGCGCAATCTATCGGAAAATAAATATCAATTATATAATAAATATAATTGGTATTTATTCCGATAGATGGTGCAAGCCATCAGAAAATATCTGTATCACGATAAGGAGATGCCATTTTTCTTAAAATACATTATTGTTTTATTTCGACTTAGAGCGCTATGTTCCCCTAGGGAAACTTGCACTTTAAAGGTAAACTAAACATTGAAAGAAAAGAAAGATCATTTGAAATATTTACAAGAATTAGTATGCAAGTTAGTTAGATGAAAAGAGGAAAAATATCAACACAATTGATATATGTACAAAGAGTTGGTATGCAAATTTAGTTAAATGAAATCAAATTGTAAAGTAATGTGTGTATTGGAGGGAAACAATTTACAGATTGAAGAAAGTTTTAAGGAATATTTTAGAATGAAAATATACAAGATATTAGAGAATTATTCACAAAACAAAACTATACTAAACAGAGTTATTGTATCCTGAAAATAGAGGATGCCTAGCAGGCATTCCTATTTCTGTGAAAAAATAGACACTTCGGCCAGTTAGTTTTTTTTTTATTTTCTAAACGTTTCAAAAAATATTTTGTTTTATTTCTCCTGACGAAAACAAAAAAAGTTTGTTGAAACATTGAGAAAATAAAAGAATTCTAACTGGCCGAAGTGTCTATTTCTCACAGAAAAAGAGTTATTGTAGTTTAGGACTGTTGTTGTTGTCGTGTCCAATGAAGAGCCTCAGATGTCTCCATGCATTTCTATCACAGAGTCACAATGTCCTCTATCTTGGGTGTGTATACTGTATTGTTGTTGTTGTCGTGTCCAATGAAGAGCCTAAGATGTCTCTATGTATCTCTATCACAGCAGTCACAATGTCCTCTATCTTGGGTGTGTATACTGTATTGTTGTTGTTGTTGTCGTGTCCAATGAAGAGCCTCAGATGTCTCCATGTATCTCTATCACAGCAGTCACAATGTCCTCTATCTTGGGTGTGTATACTGTATTGTTGTTGTCGTGTCCAATGAAGAGCTTCAGATGTCCGCATGCATCTCTATCACAGCAGCAGCAATGTCCTCTATCTTGGGTGTGTATACTGTATTGTTGTTGTTGTCGTGTCCAATGAAGAGCCTCAGATGTCTCCATGTATCTCTATCACAGCAGCCACAATTTCCTCTATCTTGGGTGTGTATACTGTATTGTTGTTGTTGTCGTGTCCAATGAAGAGCCTCAGATGTCTCCATATATCTCTATCACAGCAGCCACAATTTCCTCTATCTTGGGTGTGTATACTCTATTGTTGTTGTGGTCGTGTCAATGAAGAGCCTCAGATGTCTCCATGTATCTCTATCACAGCAGTCACAATGTCCTCTATCTTGGGTGTGTATACTGTATTGTTGTTGTTGTCGTGTCAATGAAGAGCCTCAGATACCTCCATGTATCTCTATCACAGCAGTCACAATGTTTTCTATCTTGGGTGTGTAAACTGTATTGTTGTTGTTGTTGTCGTGTCCAATGAAGAGCCTCAGATGTCTCCATGTATCTCTATCACAGCAGTCACAATGTCCTCTATCTTGGGTGTGTATACTGTATTGTTGTTGTCGTGTCCAATGAAGAGCTTCAGATGTCCGCATGCATCTCTATCACAGCAGCAGCAATGTCCTCTATCTTGGGTGTGTATACTGTATTGTTGTTGTTGTCGTGTCCAATGAAGAGCCTCAGATGTCTCCATATATCTCTATCACAGCAGCCACAATTTCCTCTATCTTGGGTGTGTATACTGTATTGTTGTTGTTGTCGTGTCCAATGAAGAGCCTCAGATGTCTCCATACATCTCTATCACAGCAGCCGCAATATCCTATATCTTGGGTGTGTATACTCTATTGTTGTTGTGGTCGTGTCAATGAAGAGCCTCAGATGTCTCCATGTATCTCTATCACAGCAGTCACAATGTCCTCTATCTTGGGTGTGTATACTGTATTGTTGTTGTTGTCGTGTCAATGAAGAGCCTCAGATACCTCCATGTATCTCTATCACAGCAGTCACAATGTTTTCTATCTTGGGTGTGTAAACTGTATTGTTGTTGTTGTTGTCGTGTCCAATGAAGAGCCTCAGATGTCTCCATGTATCTCTATCACAGCAGTCACAATGTCCTCTATCTTGGGTGTGTATACTGTATTGTTGTTGTCGTGTCCAATGAAGAGCTTCAGATGTCCGCATGCATCTCTATCACAGCAGCAGCAATGTCCTCTATCTTGGGTGTGTATACTGTATTGTTGTTGTTGTCGTGTCCAATGAAGAGCCTCAGATGTCTCCATGTATCTCTATCACAGCAGCCACAATGTCCTCTATCTTGGGTGTGTATACTGTATTGTTGTTGTTGTTGTCGTGTCCAATGAAGAGCCTCAGATGTCTCCATGTATCTCTATCACAGCAGTCGCAATATCCTATATCTTGGGTGTGTATACTCTATTGTTGTTGTGGTCGTGTCAATGAAGAGCCTCAGATGTCTCCATGTATCTCTATCACAGCAGCAGCAATGTCCTCTATCTTGGGTGTGTATACTGTATTGTTGTTGTTGTCGTGTCAATGAAGAGCCTCAGATATCTCCATGTATCTCTATCACAGCAGTCACAATGTCCTCTATCTTGGGTGTGTAAACTGTATTGTTGTTGTTGTTGTCGTGTCCAATGAAGAGCCTCAGATGTCTCCATGTATCTCTATCACAGCAGTCACAATGTCCTCTATCTTGGGTGTGTATACTGTATTGTTGTTGTCGTGTCCAATGAAGAGCTTCAGATGTCCGCATGCATCTCTATCACAGCAGCAGCAATGTCCTCTATCTTGGGTGTGTATACTGTATTGTTGTTGTTGTCGTGTCCAATGAAGAGCCTCAGATGTCTCCATGTATCTCTATCACAGCAGCCACAATGTCCTCTATCTTGGGTGTGTATACTGTATTGTTGTTGTTGTTGTCGTGTCCAATGAAGAGCCTCAGATGTCTCCATGTATCTCTATCACAGCAGTCGCAATATCCTATATCTTGGGTGTGTATACTCTATTGTTGTTGTGGTCGTGTCAATGAAGAGCCTCAGATGTCTCCATGTATCTCTATCACAGCAGCAGCAATGTCCTCTATCTTGGGTGTGTATACTGTATTGTTGTTGTTGTCGTGTCAATGAAGAGCCTCAGATATCTCCATGTATCTCTATCACAGCAGTCACAATGTCCTCTATCTTGGGTGTGTAAACTGTATTGTTGTTGTTGTTGTCGTGTCCAATGAAGAGCCTCAGATGTCTCCATGTATCTCTATCACAGCAGTCACAATGTCCTCTATCTTGGGTGTGTATACTGTATTGTTGTTGTCGTGTCCAATGAAGAGCTTCAGATGTCCGCATGCATCTCTATCACAGCAGCAGCAATGTCCTCTATCTTGGGTGTGTATACTGTATTGTTGTTGTTGTCGTGTCCAATGAAGAGCCTCAGATGTCTCCATGTATCTCTATCACAGCAGTCACAATGTCCTCTATCTTGGGTGTGTATACTGTATTGTTGTTGTTGTCGTGTCAATGAAGAGCCTCAGATGTCTCCATGTATCTCTATCACAGCAGTCACAATGTCCTCTATCTTGGGTGTGTATACTGAATTGTTGTTGTTGTTGTCGTGTCCAATGAAGAGCCTCAGATGTCTCCATGTATCTCTATCACAGCAGTCACAATGTCCTCTATCTTGGGTGTGTATACTGTATTGTTGTTGTTGTCGTGTCAATGAAGAGCCTCAGATGTCTCCATGTATCTCTATCACAGCAGTCACAATGTCCTCTATCTTGGGTGTGTATACTGAATTGTTGTTGTTGTTGTCGTGTCCAATGAAGAGCCTCAGATGTCTCCATGTATCTCTATCACAGCAGTCACAATGTCCTCTATCTTGGGTGTGTATACTGTATTGTTGTTGTTGTCGTGTCCAATGAAGAGCCTCAGATGTCTCCATACATCTCTATCACAGCAATGTCCTATATCTTGGGTGTGTATACTGTATTGTTGTTGTCGTGTCCAATGAAGAGCCTCAGATGTCTCCATACATCTCTATCACAGCAATGTCATATATCTTGGTTGTGTATACTGTATTGTTGCTGTCGTGTCCAATGAAGAGCCTCAGATGTCTCCATACATCTCTATCACCGCAATGTCCTATATCTTGGGTGTGTATACTGTATTGTTGTTGTCGTGTTCAATGAAGAGCCTCAGATGTCTCCATACATCTCTATCATAGCAATGTTCTCTATCTTGGGAGTGTATACTGTATTGTTGTTGTCCTGTCCAATGAAGAGCCTCAGATGTCTCCATACATCTCTATCACAGCAGTCGCAATGTCCTCTATCTTGGGAGTGTATACTGTATTGTTGTTGTTGTCGTGTCCAATGTAGAGCCTCAGATGTTTCCATGCATCTCTATCACAGCAGCAGCAATGTCCTCTATCTTGGGTGTGTATACTGTATTGTTGTTGTTGTCGTGTCCAATGAAGAGCCTCAGTTGTCTCCATACATCTCTATCACAGCAGTCGCAATGTCCTCTATCTTGGGAGTGTATACTGTATTGTTGTTGTTGTTTCCAACGAAGAGCCTCAGATGTCTCTATACATCTCTATCACAGCAATGTCCTCTATCTTGGGTGTGTATACTGTATTGTTGTTGTTGTCGTGTCCAATGAAGAGCCTCAGATGCCTCCATGTATCTCTATCACAGCAGTCACAATGTCCTCTATCTTGGGTGTGTATACTGAATTGTTGTTGTTGTTGTCGTGTCCAATGAAGAGCCTCAGATGTCTCCATGTATCTCTATCACAGCAGTCACAATGTCCTCTATCTTGGGTGTGTATACTGTATTGTTGTTGTTGTCGTGTCCAATGAAGAGCCTCAGTTGTCTCCATAAATCTCTATCACAGCAATGTCCTATATCTTGGGTGTGTATACTGTATTGTTGTTGTCGTGTCCAATGAAGAGCCTCAGATGTCTCCATACATCTCTATCACAGCAATGTCATATATCTTGGGTGTGTATACTGTATTGTTGCTGTCGTGTCCAATGAAGAGCCTCAGATGTCTCCATACATCTCTATCACAGCAATGTCCTATATCTTGGGTGTGTATTGTGTATTGTTGTTGTCGTGTTCAATGAAGAGCCTCAGATGTCTCCATACATCTCTATCACAGCAATGTTCTCTATCTTGGGAGTGTATACTGTATTGTTGTTGTCCTGTCCAATGATGAGCCTCAGATGTCTCCATACATCTCTATCACAGCAGTCGCAATGTCCTCTATCTTGGGAGTGTATACTGTATTGTTGTTGTTGTCGTGTCCAATGTAGAGCCTCAGATGTTTCCATGCATCTCTATCACAGCAGCAGCAATGTCCTTAATCTTGGGTGTGTATACTGTATTGTTGTTGTTGTCGTGTCCATTGAAGAGCCTCAGTTGTCTCCATACATCTCTATCACAGCAGTCGCAATGTCCTCTATCTTGGGAGTGTATACTGTATTGTTGTTGTTGTGTCCAACGAAGAGCCTCAGATGTCTCTATACATCTCTATCACAGCAATGTCCTCTATCTTGGGTGTGTATACTGTATTGTTGTCGTTGTCGTGTCCAATGTAGAGCCTCAGATGTCTCCATACATCTCTATCACAGCAATGTCTTCTATCTTGGGTGTGTATACTGTATTGTTGTTGTTGTCGTGTCCAATGAAGAGCCTCAGATGTCTCCATACATCTCTATCACAGCAATGTCCTCTATCTTGGGTGTGTATACTGTATTGTTGTTGTTGTCGTGTCCAATGAAGAGCCTCAGATGTCTCCATACATCTCTATCACAGCAATGTCCTCTATCTTGGGTGTGTATACTGTATTGTTGTTGTTGTCGTGTTCAATGAAGAGCCTCAGATGTCTCCATAAATCTCTATCACAGCAATGTTCTCTATCTTGGGAGTGTATACTGTATTGTTGTTGTCCTGTCCAATGATGAGCCTCAGATGTCTCCATACATCTCTATCACAGCAGTCGCAATGTCCTCTATCTTGGGAGTGTATACTGTATTGTTGTTGTTGTCGTGTCCAATGTAGAGCCTCAGATGTTTCCATGCATCTCTATCACAGCAGCAGCAATGTCCTCTATCTTGGGTGTGTATACTGTATTGTTGTTGTTGTCGTGTCCAATGAAGAGCCTCAGATGTCCCCATGCATCTCTATCAAAGCAGCAGTAATGTCCTCTATCTTGGGTGTGCATACTGTATTGTTGCTGTTGTCGTGTCCAATGAAGAGCCTCATATGTCTCCATGTATCTCTATCACAGCAATGTCCTCTATCTTGGGTGTGTAAAGCTTGTGCTCTGTGTCCATGTCAATTTTCTGCAAGGCTGCGGCCATTGCTGGGCATGAGAATATGTTAGTTCTTCACCAGGACAGTTGTTGAATGTCCTGTAGAAGTTCTTGTACCATCTGGATGTATTGTCATTCCTTTAGAGTGTTTCATTCTGAGTCTTGTTATTGTTTTTGTCATTTTTCTCTCAGAGTTTATTTCGGATATTTGATTTTTTCTTATTTTTTGTTTAAAGTTTAGGACTCTAATTAGAGATTGAGGAAGTTCCATCAATATTCAAATTTTATTATCAGACGTTTCCCTGACCCACTGTCGACATTTTCACGGCAGAAATTTCTACACCAAGATTGACTCCTGTTGATCTAAACTCATGGACAAAACTTAAGGAAGTTGTACCTTTTAGCATGTTTATCGGGATTTAGACAATAAATATAGAAAATATTTTATACACAGTAACTTTTAAGAAAAAGGCATCTCCTTATCGTGCAACTGAAAGTTGCTGATGGCTTGCGCCATCTATCGGAATAAATATCAACTATTCTCGTTGATTTTTAGTTATTCCAGTATTGGCCAAATACCCATTCTTGATTAATCAAGAAAAGCTAACCACGGACGCGTTTCGGGCTGTTGGCCCTCATCAGCGTGGTGCAAGCTGTACCTCAACGACCAAAGAATTGGTCATTAAGGCATCCTGAAAAATCATGAAACGGGTAGTTAAGGCCAGAATTGCGTGAGACCGCGTGATTGCGTGGTTGCGTGATTAATCAAGAATGGGTATTTGGCCAATACTGGAATAACTAAAAATCAACGAGAATAGTTAATATTTATTCCGATAGATGGCGCAAGCCATCAGAAACTTTCAGTTGCACGATAAGGAGATGCCTTTTTCTTAATTTATGCACATTATCCCAGTATAATATAACATTTGTACTATTTTTTCACAGTAACTTTTATTGAAGTCACACAAGATAACCAAGTGTAAACTATAAATTGCCTTTGTCTTCTTAAAAAAAAAATACAGACGACCGACGATATCAAAGACTTTCCATTTCCTTAAGTTTTTTACATTAGTGTAATTACATTTTGTATATATTATTTGACATTTCGTATAAGCAAGTTTCCAATTGTTACGAGTCTTCTGTTTTTTTGAAAGAGAAAGAGACAATTTTGTTCACACTTGGTTATCTCGTGTGTTTTCAATAAAGGTCACTCTATTATCATTCAGAGTTATTGTTGTATTCCAATTGATTACACACAGCGCTCAACGTTAATTATTATTTAATTAACTACAAGGTAAAGGGATTATATATAGATTAAATAGTAAACATGAAGAAAGAGTCAGCGTGGCGACGCCGCAGGTTACATCAACAGGAATTGACGTCAGCTCCAGTGTTACCGAGCCAACCACCGCGGCCGTCAGCAATCTCCTCCCTCGAAGTGACCTCCTATTCATGGATCACTTCGCCGCTTAAGAGTCTCGAACGATGAAGTTCGTGTAGGTTTCTCCCCAGTGGCCTGGTCAAAATGTCCGCTAGGTTTCTTCCACTTGCTTCAATCCAATGCTCAGCTTCAGGGCCTTGGATAGCTTCTTTATACGAAGTAGGATCTCCCATATTTACTTCAGTACTGATGAGTTCAATTGAGTTCTAGGCATTTCTCTGGTTCCTTAGGATCATTGGATGAGATCGAGTAGGAGAAGGCTTCACAGTATCTTCATTATGGCTGTCCTCTTCTGTAGGTATCACGTCTTCTTGATCTAATAAAGACACTGGATTCTCTTCAATATCCTGTTGAGTCCCATAGCTGTAGTGTTCAACTGATGGAAGCTCCTCCCGGTTGCTGTCGTTCCTCGATACATCACTCTCTTTGAAGACACAGTCCCGAGATTCCACCACTTTATTCATCTCAGGAATCCACACTCTGTAGCCACGTCCTCTGAGTGCATATCCAACAAGGTTACCTTTGACAGCTCTCCTTTCGAGTTTGGATTTACGGACTTGTCTTGGAATATGGACAAATACTTGACAGCCAATAGCTCTTATGTGTTTAAGACTAGGCTTGTTCCCTGTCCACAGTTCATATGGCGTGCTTTCACCATTGTGATTGTTGAGAACTCTGTTTCTGACATAGGCTGCGGTGTAAGTCAGCTCCGCCCAGGAAGCCTTTGGCAGACCACTTCCAGATATAGTGCTCCTGACAAGATCTAGGAGTGTCCTATTCATTCTTTCTGCCACACCATTCTGTTGTGGTGTATACGTCATAGTGTGTTCATGAACTATTCCAACGCCGGTGCAGAAAGTGTCCCATTCCTTGGAACAAAATTCCAAGCCATTATCCGTACGTATTCGTTTTAGTTTCCGGCTGGTTTGTTTCTCAGATTCTTGAATCCACTCTTTGACTTTTACCAGAGTTCGGCCTTTGTTTTTCAGGAAAAATACACTTGTATATCTCGTAGATTCATCAATGATGGTTAATACGTACTTGGCTCCTCCCCAGCTCAATACGTCGAGTGGACCCATCAAATCCGCATGCACCAAGTCCAACGGCATGATTTCTTCTTCCTCCTTGTTTGTGTGTTGAAGGAATGGCAGACGGTAAGACTTGCCGATCAAGCAGTCTTCGCACTTTTCTGGCTTTGCCGGGCTGCAATCAAGTCCTCTTACGCTTTGGTTCTTGGCCATCTTTGCTATCGTATATGCATTTACATGCATCAGCCTTTTGTGCCAAAGTTCCAGTGTAAGCTCTTCCTTGCATTCAGATACAAGAGAAACACGATCATTCTGATCTATCGGAGAGGATGGAGTAGTCTGGACGTAATAAAGTCTACCCAACTTCTTTCCCTCTATCAAGAGTTTACCTTTCATGTCCATAATGTGGCAACCACTCCTGTTGAAGACAACTTTTCTACCGTTTTCTATCATTTGGAGTACAGACAGAACACTGTGACGCATATCTGGAACGTACAAGGTGTTCTGGGCAACCATATTGCTGGCATCTCCCTTGTGTCCAATAATATTGGCACTGACAGTACCGATACCACATGCTTCTATAGAAGAGCCATTCGCAATAGTGATGGAACTCATATTGCTTGTGCACTCTTTCAGACATGTGAAGTAATCTCTCTTGGGAGTCATATGGTGCGTCGCTCCAAAATCTATGATCCAGGTCTCGGCGGTAGCTCCAAACAAAGTGTTGCACATTGCCGACATATTTACGCCTTTGTTTTGGTCAAACCTCTTTGGTCTTTGTTCATTCTTTCCTTTCTTCCTGTATTCCCTTGCATAATGGCCTTTACCTCCACATTTGAAACAAACAATCTTTGCTTTAAATTGTTTTTCTGTTTCAATGGGCTTCGAAGAGGCATTAACGACCATGGCACCCACATCTTTTGGTAGATTAGAAGAACGCCTTTCTGCTTCTGCCAACAGCCGTCTTTTAACTGTGGCGGTCGTGAAGTCTGAATCAGGCAAGTTACATATGGTTTAGACAACGGTGTCCCAATCCTCTGGTAATCCACCCAAAAGAACCATAGCCAAATCGCCATCATCAATTTTGTCGCCAATTTGGGCCAGTTAGTTTACAATGTAGTTTATCTTCCCCATATACCCTTCCATATTGCTGTGCTGAGTCAACCTTTCGCCATATAACTGCCTTCTTAGTTGTGCGGCTCGATATCTACTATCCTTTGGTGCGTATAATTTTTCCAGTTCCTCTCAGACCTCTTTCGGAGTATTCAAATATTGAACATGCAATTGTTGTTCATCATTAATCCCGAGGCAAATTTTTGCAAACGCCTTACCCTCCCGCGACAAAAAAAGTTTTGTTGCAACAAGGTCACTAGGGTCAGGCTTAGCCTCTCCTGGATTGATCAAACTCCACAAATCGTTTTCGATTAGAACGAGTTTCATCTGGAAGCTCCAGCTGGAGTAATTAGCACCATTTAATTTTGTAATCGTCGTGTTTGCCATTTTACAAAATATTTGGTAAGTAGAAAAAAGGATGGGCCAAGTAATCAAAGGAAATTTGGTTACTCACGTTTTAGGCCTTGCGCTTCTTCAGTCTGACGTTTTAGGTCTTGCGCTTCTTCAGTCTCACGTTTTAGGCCTTGCGCTTCTTCAGTCTCATAATCTTTGTTGTATTCCAATTGATTACACACAGCGCTCAACGTTAATTATTGTTTAATTAACTACAAGGTAAAGGGATTATATATAGATTAAATAGTAAACATGGAGAAAGAGTCAGCGTGGCGACGCCGCAGGTTACATCAACAGGAAGTGACGTCAGCTCCAGTGTTACCGAGCCAACCGCCGCGGCCGTCAGCAGTTATTGTCTGAATCCCGATATACATGCTAAAATGTACAACATCCTTTAGTTTTCTCCAAGAGTGTATCTTTAAGAGTTATCGTCTGAATCCCGATATACACGCTAAAAGGTAAAACTTCCTTAAGTGTTGTCCATGAGTGTATTTTTCATAGTTATTGTCTCAATCCCGTTATACATGCTAAAAGGTAAAACTTCCTTAAGTGTTGTGCATGAGTGTAACTTTCAGAGTTATTGTCTGAATCCCGATATACATGGTGAAATGTACAACTTCCTTAAGTTTTGTCCATGAGTGTATCTTTCAGAGTTATTGTCTGAATCCCGATATACATGGTGAAATGTACAGCTTCCTTAAGTTTTGTCCATGAGTGTATCTTTCAGAGTTATTGTCTGAATCCCGATATACATGGTTAAATGTACAGCTTCCTTAAGTTTTGTCCATGAGCGTAAATTCATCTTAATATGATGCATTAACGATGTTATAAGAAATTTAAAATATTTTTGACACCTATATTGATTTTTAAAATTAAAATAATTTTCTACTGCCCTTATTTCAATGATAAAAGAAATGTAAGTGCCTGGCTCATCAGTGGTGAACCGATGGAAAGAATTTCAAGGCCATGTTTTGGGAACTAATTGAAATCAAGATCTACAACCTGGACCATAGCGGCATTATCAGGGTCACAATAGATGAGCCAGGCCCTCCCATTAATTTATCATTTCAATAAGAGAAGTAGAAAATTGTTTGAATTTATAAAAGAAATATACGTGTCAATAAATAGGTTAAATCCATCTTAAATTATGATTTTTCTATATACCTTTATTTTATACTGTCCCCCTAGGGACATTTACACTTTAAAGGTAAACTAAACATTGAAAGAAAACAAAGAAAGATATTTGAATTATAAAACGACATCTGAAAATTATCCCGCATGTGTTTCTTTTAAACAAAACCGAAATTTATTTTTAAGGAGAAATAATGATCATTTCTAACCTTAAAGTTGAAGTATGAAAGAGTGAATTGTGAAGAGTAATGATAAACGGAAAAATAAAAGTGTCCAGGGATGGGAATTTTATTTTTCCGTTTATCATTACCCTTCACAATTCATCCTTTCATACTTCATCCCTAAGGTTAGAAATAATCGTTATTTCTCGTTAAAAATAAATTTCGATTTTTCGTTCAAAAGAAACACATGCGGGATAATTTTCAAATGTCGTTCTACAATCATAAGCCGCATTATATTGTATTATAAAATACCTCATATAATATTTGAATTATGTATAAGTATTAGTATGCAATTTAAGTAGATGAAAAGATAAAAAATAGCAACACAATTGAAATATGTACAAAGGGTTGGTATGCAAAATTAGTTAAATGAAATCAATTGTAAAGTATTGTGTGTATTCGAGGAAAACAATTTACAGATTGAAGAAAGTTTTAAGGAATATTTTATAATGAAAATATGCAAGATATTAGAGAATTATTCAAGTAAAACTATGCTAAACAGAGTTAATTTCTAAATAAAAGCGTTCCAAAGGAATTTAGTAGTTTTTTTTTATAAAATTCAAAATATATAACTTACTTGCAGATTTAATTACCGGCAAAACATGCATGCTTCATTTGATGAAAAACAGGAAACCTTCCTTGATGGGGAAACTTCCTCATTTTTTCGTTCAACTAACAAAAAAAAAATAATACCAAGCTTTAA
The DNA here is from genome assembly GCA_030710605.1 of Cordylochernes scorpioides. Classification (NCBI taxonomy): domain Eukaryota; kingdom Metazoa; phylum Arthropoda; class Arachnida; order Pseudoscorpiones; family Chernetidae; genus Cordylochernes; species Cordylochernes scorpioides. Next base: position 10,473,115 of record CP092871.1, on the reverse strand, counting down.
TTAGACACGTGATCATTCAACGCAGGTCAAAATTAATTAAATGTAAAAACATAATATCAAATACTATGCATCACTAAAGCTTAAAAAAAAATATCTCAATTTCATCTCTATATCCAAACCTTTCTCTCTCTGTGTGTGGCGAAGGCTACCATCTACAAGTACCATCTTGGTCTTGAGGTGGGTAACACCAGCCATCACATCGACCTGCCCACTCTGTGAACTTTCGCAGTCCATCGGCTGGCGGAGTCATCCGTCAAGATAAACACATCACAACATATATATGTATGAAAGGAAGAAAAAATTGTTTGCAACAAGTTTCTTTTATTCTTAAATTTGGCGAGCTTTCAGGCGTTAGCCTATCATCACGTGGGGGAAACCGGCCGAACTGTCGGTACCAGAGTTAAGGAGCATATCAGAAACGTAAGGAACCGAGATAGCAGATCTTTTATATATCAACATGAGGATTCTACAGGCCACCATTTCAACCTACAGGAGGTCAAGTGTTACTTCCGAAACATATTCTCCAAACATAATAGACTTATACTAGAATCCTTGGTTTCGAACGATAAAAAGAGCATTAACAGGAGGATCGATTTACCACAGCAGTACCTTCATATATCCCATAGCTAAATTAGTTGTATAAATTCATAGTCGGTTTTTTGTCTTATTGTAAATTCCAAATCTTATTTTAGTCCTTTTTATGTAATCTTAGCGCATCTCAAATTTCATAGTTTTAAATTTGTTTAAAAAAAAACAAATTTATTTTATTTTATTTAAAAGTTTTCGGCACATTTGCATGTATCGGTGTATACGATATATTTTATTACGATTTGTTTATTTCCGGTAAAATCAGTTCTACGCCTATATTTAGTTTAGATTTTGTATTATTTTATATATATTTGCGATGTCGGCCTGATGATAGGCTAACGCCTGAAAGCTCGCCAAATTTAAGAATAAAAGAAACTTTTTGCAAACAATTTTTTCTTCCTTTCATTCATTAAATTACTGATTGCAATTATTTAGGTTTTTATAGTGATATATATGTATATATATACTAGCGGATGTGTACCCGGCTTCGCCCGGGTTTTATCCGAGTGAAAGTTTGCCTAACGAATATTATTGATAATGATATTCCGGAACTCACAGAATATTATGATAATAATGATAATAATATTCGTTGCATTACATATTTATATAATATATAAAATATATTTTTCGAGCAAACATATCCACTCTCTCTACTGAATATTTTTTTTTAAAGATATATATAAATAAAAAATATCTAGAGATAAACTACACGATCTTAGCCAAAAGGCCGAGAAACGATATTTTATATATTGAGATGACCTGGCTTCGTGTGTGTCTTCTGCTCGAGTGAATGTTTCGTAGGTAGAATTTTGTTCCTGCCTACTGAAAATTATTATCTGGCTTCGCCCGTGGTCTGTTTTAGTGAATATTCCCCTAAAGAATTTTGTTTATGTCAATCAAGCATGATACAGCAATATTGTCATCATCATTTCTGACTAAAAAAATATTTTTGCTCAGTACCTGGTTATTTATAATTTTTCTTGGTTAAAGCGCGACAAAAAACTCTTCCAGATTTAACTCTCTGTCCTGTTCAAATTTCAGCGAGTTTAGTTACATATTGAGGGCGTGCATAGCCGACAAACATATATATATATGTTTCCGGCTTCGCCGGTTTTATCCTAGTAAAGGTTTGCCTAACGAACATTTGTTAAAACGATTCTAGCAAACATCCAATCCCTATATTGAATCTACACTTGTCTATACTCTCGATAATTTTAATTTTTTTCCATGTCCCTTTAAAAATACTCGATAAGATGAATAAAATCAATATTAATTGGTCCACTCAGTAATTCGAAGTTGAAGGAATAGTATCTTGCCACAAACGAACATTTGTAAATAACTGTATTCAGCGAATGTACCCGGCTTCGCCCGGTTTTTACCCGAGTAAAAGTTTGCCTAACGAACATTTGCTAAAACGATTCTAGAAAACATCCAATCTACCTATATATAGATTTATAAACGTATATAAATATTGTTATATGCGTTTGAATATATTTTTGAAATATATTTTTTTTAAACATTTATTAATTTTTAAATAAGATATTGTCACGCATTTGTGGATTTCATAATTAATTATTTCTTTTATTTTCTCAATGAATTATGTATATTAATTTAAAAATTCATTTTTGTTATCATCATCACATACAATGGAATTTTTTATATAAACAAACGATAAAAACAACAACAATTAATAGACAATCGACCAAAATACCGATGAATATAGTCCTAGTAGAGCTACCGAAAAATGAACAAAATAAACGAATCTATGGAATAACCGAAATACTTTACCAAAAAATAGTCGTGGAATCATTCAGGACTACAAAACGAGTGACCCAATGCTTTAACTGCCAGGGCTTTGGGCATGGCCAGCTAAACTGTTTTATGAAGCCCAAATGCGTCAAGTGTGCTGAAGAACACCATTCGAAGGATTGTCCAAGAAAGTCGAAACAGCTCCCACCAAAATGTGCTAACTGTGGAGAGGCGCACACAGCCAATTACCGCGGATGCCAAAATTTTCCGAAGCCACAACAACAGCAGCTAAAGCCTCCCAGACAAAACTCCCCTAACACCATACCTCAAGCAAGCTCCACTAAAACAGAAGAAGCAACTGTTGAAAAACAAAAGGCAAGTTACGCTGAAACTGCAAAAAAGAAAACTACTCGTTCTGACACCAGGGAACTGTGCGAAAAGTTATTAGAAATTATCAAAACTTACTTACAATGAAAGGCAAATTACCGTTAAAAATCGTTTTCTGGAATTGCAACGGAATCAAACTCAAAAAAGAAGAATTTCTACATTTTTTAGAAGAAAACTCAATAGACATGGCACTGCTCAGTGAAACACACTTAAAACCATCTGTCGACCTCAAACTCAGAAACTATCAGACAATAAGAGACGATAGAATCGTTGGAAGGGGCGGTGGAACGGCAATAATTCTAAAAAACTATCTTAAATATAAAAAGGTGCTGATTCAAACATCTAACATGGAAAACACCACAATTCTAATGAAACCAGATGGAAGGGCAGTAGTGCAGATATCGTCAATCTATAAGAAACCCGATCTACCACTCCTGGAGGAAGATCTGAATCTCTTGTTAGAGAATAATCAATCAGTAATCGCTGCAGGAGACTGGAACTCCAAGCACCCTCTTTGGGGCTCAAGAACCTCCAATAATAGTGGAACCGTGCTTCATAATTTTTCCGAAAAAGAAAACCTGGACATTGTCGCACCTTCTTCACCCACGCACTACAGTCCTTTGGGTAATCCAGACTTTCTAGACATCGCAATTCTTAGAAACATCCCCTGGACTTCGAGGATTAAGACCCTGGATGCCTTATCTTCAGATCACCTCCCAGTAATCCTAGAGCTGACCTGCCCGAAGGAGGAATTCACGACTAGGGCTTGCCGACTCACTAACTGGGTACACTTCCAACAAGACTTAATTTCCAGTACGCCCCCTAGAGTACCCTTGAAAACGGAAGCCAATATTGACTCAGCAGTGACCATACTAAATGATAAAATCTACAACAGCTACTCGAAAAACACAGTTATATCATCCTCTTCATCAAAACAGAACCCCTCGACCAAGGCCTTGATAAAAGAAAAGAATAAAGCTCGTAAGAGATGGCAAGCAACCTGGGATCCAGCCCATAGAGCCATTTATTTAAACCTACAGGGAAAAGTTAACAAAGCCCTCAAATCCGACTCCACCGAGAACTGGAATCAATTCATACACAAGATTGAATCAAGCCCAAAGGACTTCTGGAGAAAAACAAAACCCATCAGGAAAAAAACGGAAAGGATCTCAAGCTTAGTAACGAACGGCAAAACCTTATTGACCGACAAAGAAATCGGAAATGAACTTGCAGAACACTTCTCCAACCAGTTCTCCAAGGAAAAAGAAGACCAACCAAATATAACTTATAATCACCAACAAGAAAAAATTCTCACAATGACGACACCAAATGAAGTCAAAGAAGTGATTAAATACTTAGCTAACCACAAAGCTCCTGGCCATGACAATATCACTCCGCAAATGGCCAAGAATCTTCCCATCAAATGGATTGTATTTCTAGCTGGAGTATTCAACGCCGCACTGCACTTGTGTTACTACCCCAAAGTCTGGAAGCATGCTATCATAATTCCAATTCCAAAAAAATCCGCTAAATCCCCTGAAGATCTAAGACCTATCAGCCTCCTCCCCACCATCGGTAAAATTTACGAAAGAATTATTTTACGTAGACTTCAGATGTACTTGGACAACTCTAACTTCATCATCCCGCAGCAATTCGGATTTAGAAGGGGGCATTCAACAACTCACCAACTCATTGCAGTTCTGGACTACATCCAGATAAGAAGATCCCACAAGGAAGTGGTAGGTGCTGTCTTTCTAGATTTTGCGAAAGCATTTGATAAAGTTTGGCATAATGGCCTTATAAAGAAACTCACAAAACACCAGTTTCCAAGTGACATTATCAATTTTATGCAGAATTATCTACAGGGCAGGACTTTTTCAGTCAAGCAAGGAAATTTTATAACTGAACCAAAGCCAATCCAGACTGGAGTACCTCAAGGCTCTATCCTCGGACCCTACCTTTTCAATATTTACATTAATGACATCCCACTGCACTCTAAATGTAAACTTAAGCTCTTCGCAGATGACACAGCAATTTTATTTAACTCTAAATCAGTCAACCTATTGGTTACTCAGCTTCAGAATTACCTAAATGACATAATCAAATGGTGCGATGAGTGGAAACTAGACATTAACCCAACTAAGACTCAAGCAATACTTTTTCCCCCAAGAGATAACAAAAAATTCAAGCCACAAACCAACTTGACAGTAAACTCAAGCACTATTAGTTGGGCCGACCATGCCAAGTATCTTGGTGTCACTTTGGATTCGAAATTAAAATTTAACCTACATGTCCAAAACACCATAAGAAAGGCAAAGATAGCCAAAATATCTCTATCAAGCCTGCTCAATTTTAAAAGTAATTTAACAACAAAGCATAAATTCACGTTGTACAAAACCTGTATTCTACCCATCATCACGTACGCACTACCAGCCTGGGGCAAATATATCACACCTACGGATAAAAAAAGAATAGATGCCTTCATGAGGATTTGCTTACGAACCACTATAGGAGCCCCATTCAATCTTTCAAACAAAATTCTCAAAGAAGATCTCAACCAGCCTAATCTAGAAGAGATTTATCAAGACTCTGCGACAAGACTATTCTCGCAATTTCAAAAATCATCAAATCCAACTATACAAGAAATTGTTCAAAATCAAGGTGACCTCAGCCACCGAATCCGACGACCTGGACCCAATGGCTAGCTGACAGCCAAACACCCAACAACTGCCCTCCTGTAAGGTTCCGGGGGCCACTCCAGCATTACAACTCGCCATGTGTAAATAATCTGGACAAGGTGACTCACGAGCTGTGCTCGAATGTAACACCTGCAAATTGAGATGAAATAAATAAATAACAACAATTAAATTTGCATCTTCGTTATTATAAAACAACAGCAAATTAAATTAACAATGTATAAATATATTTTAACATTACAACATTTTAACATTTAAAACAAAAACGTTACAATATTTTCTTTAAATATATATTAATATTGAAATGCCAATTTTTTTTACAACGCGTCTTTGGAATATTATATTACCATATTTCTAATTAAATTTATTATACTTGGAACACATTTTAACATTTTTACAATTTATAAATGTAATTTCACCAGATACCGCGAGAGGCGCTGCTTGCGAGTGAAAGTAGAAAATTTGCAAATAAAATTTTAAAGAATATTTATTTCAAATCGAATTCAAACCAGAAATATTCCCAGTAGTATATTAAATAACTTCCTAAAGTTTCACGGCGATTCGTGTGAACAAACTAACAATCAACGTGTAAACAAACCACGTGTTAATTATTAACCAATTAAATTCATTTATCGTCGCGACCAGTGCTGCGCTCAAGCGGTAAAAGACTGGAACTATCGCTTGTTGGTTTTTTATTTAAAAAAAATACACACATTAACTTTTTTAGTTTTTTAAATAGCCTATATGTTAAACGAAACCTTCAGCTACCTACATGCGAAAATTCATAATGATTGATTCAGTAGATTTTGCGCTATGCGATAACAAACATCGATTTTGAATTTCATTTTTATAGATATAATATAATATATATATATATGAGAAAAATAATAGAAAAAAAAAATAAAAAGGTCAGGTGTTGATATTAAAAATAAAAAAGGCATATCCTGACCAGGAACACATGTGCTTTTCTGAAGGCAGATGGATGGCTTTCCTTTATATATAAAAAAATTGGGTTGGCCAAATATAAGGGAACAGGCTAAATCAATGTTTAGTTGATTTCTGTTCCACTAGATGGCGCTCTGCCTTCTGAAAAACACATGTGCTCCTGGTCAGGATATGCCTTTTTTATTTTAAATTTAAATATATATATATATATATATATAGAAAATTTGCTGGGAGGAAATTGATCCATAGAAGCACAGGTCGCCTCTCCCGTCAAAATAGGCGTCTAAAACCAGGCGCCATCTATTGACCGTCGCCGCAACTAGCGGCCTCGGGTCGGTGACAAAGCCACAACACCAGCTTTGGCAAATTGAGAAGCGTCCACCTAGAGACAATGGTTTCGGGCTAATGGCCCTCGTCAGTCTAGGGCGGACTTTATTCCATGAGATCCACACGGAATCTAATGGAATCTTCACAATCTGCCAAAGAGGTGTTTTGCTGGCAAGGTGGCTGGGCCAAATCTATGGCTAAAATATAGATGGAAATTTGCCGGAAGGAAATTGATCCATAGAAGCATAGGGCGTCTCTCCCGTCAAAATGAACGCCGTAATCAAGATTATTATTATTTCAACCACGACTGCATTACCATAATCCTCAACAATCAAAATACAACAGAAAATCTCATTCATTTCTATTTTGTTTTTATAACATATATATACGATGTATTTAGAAAAATCGAGTATGTATATAAGTAGAACTAGGATTCAAAATAACCATTCCACTGAGGAGATTGATAGGAAGTCATTGTAAAGTCGAGAATTTTCGATTATTTTCTCACTTTCCCAATCAGAAGATTAAAACTTACTTCTATAATATCAAATACTCATTATAAAGCAAACTACCAACATACATCAAATTGTTCAACAATAGATTTCCAGGGCGTCTAGGTAAATGATTAATGGTTATTCTTGTAATGGCATTAATGGGCTTGCAATCGTTCGTTTTAAAATCGTCTGCCGAGATATTAGGTGTTATTTCTGCCGGGATTATCACTTCCGGTCTCTGTACCGGAACCTCCCCTCCCTAATTGCCTTTTATCCAGCAGAAGATAAGAGCCTAGTGTCGTCTGCGCACAAAAAAAAACACGATAAAAACAAATTGTTCGTAAACGCGTTTTTCGCCCCCCTTGTGTTTTTGACCTCCTAACTGAAAGATAATGTTCAATATTATATCTCAGAGAGGCTTCCTTATCATTTGATATAATGATCTAAAAACAACGTTAAAATCCAGTATGTAATTATAGATCTATAAAACTCTAAGTATATCGCGTACCTCTGGGACAAATTTATCTTTAAAACGTCCTTAGATTTAACGGGTTATTCTCTTATCTTCTCGGTTCACTGTAATCTGGACAACTCCCGCATCTCTCTCCTCTCTTTAGAAAGAAATTTTCTCGAAAACTTAAGAATCCACAAAAAAAAAACTACTTCAATATCCCTTATTATTTATAAATTTCAAAAAAAAAAAAATAGAATTCTCTATTTCTTGTAAATCAAATTGATTACTATTTAAATTGATGGAAATCTTTTAGTAAAAATAATATATATATGTCGTATTCTATATTTTGTACATATGCAATGTGGTATATACATTGGAATATTTTACATAGAAATCATAAGCCTGATGGATCGCCTTTTGGCTCAAACAAAGCCTAATGTAACTTTAAAATGGCGTCTAATAAAAGAAAATACGTTAAATAACATAATGGCATCCAGAAAGATCGTATAACAGGCCGTTGACATTGCCCAAGTAGCTAAAGCAGGATATAAACATATTGGACATGTCACTCCTTGATTGGACACAGACGTCTAGCATATAGTCCGTTCTCTTTGACATAATCATCAGCATCAACAAGTTGGGTTGTTTCTGAGCTCAGAGGACGGCAGTCAGGAATGAGTTGCAGTTAGGTTGTCTTGCAGCCTGAGTGAAGAGAGATTCCAGAAATACCTAGTCCACTCTCACCTTCACCTTGCTGTTGACAATATGTCAATAAACTATTTTTAATTGTCAATTGTCACTCTCACCTTCCCGGGTGTTGCACTCTGATAGCTCCTTAATTTCTTGACGACTGTATTTTTGTTCCTTAATAAGGCTCCACTCTGCTGCTGCCTACCCGGTGTATTCCCATCAATCCAACACACCAACACTATGAGACACACACACTTTATTTAAACAACAAAAACTATTTATACACCTTGGCCCGTGGTCAAAAAAATTAAAAACAGAATAACTTATTTTACAAACAACATTAATGCAAAATAGGCATTATTATAAACTGATATAGCCACAGAATAAAAAGATTAATAACAAACAAATATTCACAGATATTTACATCCAATTCTCAACACACTCCCTCTAAGCCGAGGTAACAATGTTCCTATACGTGTGGCTAGTGCGCTCCTACTTCTGGCCCCATGACTGCATAATAGATAAGTAGGCCTACTGCAACGATGTCGACTCCATACATTACAACATACATATATACCATTGTATTTAATTAAAAAGGCATATATTGGATCAAAATATCATTTATTTTACCAATATTTCAGTTGGCTGAACGCCAACCTTTATCAAGGTGTTATAACATTTTAATGTGTGTCAACAACAAACTCAGCGCTACACTTGTTGTTGACACACATTAAATATGTTATAACACCTTGATAAAGGTTGGCGTTCAGCCAACTGAAATATTGGTAAAATAAATGATATTTTGATCCAATATATGCCTTTTTAATTAAATACAATGGTATATATGTATGTTGTAATGTATGGAGTCGACATCGTTGCAGTAGGCCTACTTATCCATTATGCAGTCATGGGGCCAGAAGTAGGAGCGCACTAGCCACACGTATAGGAACATTGTTACCTCGGCTTAGAGGGAGTGTGTTGAGAATTGGATGTAAATATCTGTGAATATTTGTTTGTTATTAATCTCTTTATTCTGTGGCTATATCAGTTTATAATAATGCCTATTTTGCATTAATGTTGTTTGTAAAATAAGTTATTCTGTTTTTAATTTTTTTGACCACGGGCCAAGGTGTATAAATAGTTTTTGTTGTTTAAATAAAGTGTACCCAACAACTGCCCTCCTGTAAGGCTCGGGGGGGCCACTCCAGCATTACAACTCGCCATGTGTAAATAATCTGGACAAGGTGACTCGCGAGCTGTGCTCGAATGTAACACCTGCAAATTGAGATGAAATAAATAAATAAAGTGTTAGTGTCTCATAGTGTTGGTGTGTTGGATTGATGGGAATACACGAGCTAGGCAGCAACAGAGTTAGCCTTATTAAGGAACAAAAATACAGTCGTCAGGAAATTAAGGATATAGGGAGAGGGATATAGGGATCACGGGGATATAGGGATCATGGGGGTATAGGGATCATGGGGGTATATGGACATAGGGCTCACGGGGATATAGGGATCATGGGGTATAGGGATCACGGGGATATAGGGATCATGGGGATATAGGGATAACGGGGATATAGGGATCATGGGGATATAGGGATCATGGGGATATAGGGATCACGGGGATATAGGGATCATGGGGATATACGAATCACGGGGATATAGGGATAACGGGGATATAGGGATCGTGAAGATATAGGGATCATGGGGATATAGTGATCATGGGGACATAGGGATCATGGGGATATAGGGATCATGGGGATATAGGGATCATGGGGGTATAGGGATCACCGGGATATAGGAATCATGGGGATATAGGGATCACGGGGATATAGGGATCATGGGGATATAGGGATCACGGGGATATAGAAATCATGGGGATATAGGGTTCATGGGGGTATAGGGATCATGGGGGTATAGAGGCACAAGAGCATATGGACATAGGGCTCACAGGGAGAGATAGGGGTCTCGGGGACATAGGGATCATGGGGACATAGGGATCATGGGGATATAGGGATCACGGGGATATAGGGATCACGGGGGTATAGGGATCATGGGGATATAGGGATCACGGGGACATAGGAATCATGAGGACAAAGGGATCAAGGAGAGATAGGGGTCACGGGGATATAGGGACAAAGGGGTATAAGGACTTAGGGGAATTTTCACCAAACGGCTGAGGTGAGTCATCGGCCAGGAAACAGGGAATTGATTGCCCGCCCGGGAAGGTGACGCAGTTTGTAGAAAAATTCCTACCATCCGGTGAGTAATCTCACGCGCACATTTCTCCAAGTAACACCAACCTTCCACGTTCTCAAATGTTTTATTAGCAATTTATCATTTCAGATGACTTAGTTCTAAGACTGGTGGCCAGGCTTCTCCAAGATGTCCTATAGCCAGAGTTATAGCTGACATTCCATCATTCTCTTCAATTGATACAGAATATGCAAAACCGATTGAAAAAAAAAACTATATAGAATGAACGCTAAAGAAAGACTTCTTGAAGGATCGAATTGATGAAATGCTAAAAGAAGGTGTAAATAGGCCATCTTCAGGCCCCTGGTATTTTCCAGTTATATTGTCAAATTATATTGACAAATATTTGCACGCTTATCTTATCCTATTTCTTTAGTGCGAAGAACGTTGTTTCTATCAGATAAGTAAACCGATCTCTCAAGCATTCTAATTGGACGAATGTGGCCATGTTTGTATATAAAGGGGGTTTAAAGGAATGCGTGAGGCCAGTGTGGTTAAAAGTTTTGTGTAGAGACGCTTATAGTGTTCTCTTCGTATTTTATCCGTGTCTGGTGATCTCTACGCATTCCCTGTGTAACCCCGGTCCGATCCCTACCAAAGCAACAATGAAGATAAGTACTGTTTTTTTTTTAATTTTATTTAACCAATTGTAAGTTTATCTATCTTTTTTTTTTGTACTTTTGAGTGTACGCTTTTGTGTGTTAGTTACTATTACTTTAGGCCCTAGTCTATTGCATTTTGTGTTAACCCGTACAAAGTGAATTTTGTCAATATTTGTCAAGAAACGAGATGGAAATTACAAATTTTGTGTGGAATACTGAAAATTGAATAATGTAACAGCGAAGGATGAATATCTGATTCTAATAATTGATGAATTAAGGTAAATTTTTAATGGAGTTAATTTCTTTTCAGAAATATAGACCTTAGATCAGTATATTGGCAAGTGAAGGTTGAGAAGAAATAAAAGAAAATACAGCCTTAACTATAGTCCATGGCCTATATAGGTTCAATGTAATGCCATTGGGACTATGCAACGCACCTACTATTTTTGAAAAAATAAACATAGAAAATGTGCTTGGTAATCTGATAAATGGCAAAATTGCCCTTGCTCTCTAGATAATTTAATCATATACAGCCGAGAAATCTTAAAAGACTCGAAACTGTTCTTAGATACTTTAACGAATATAATTTAAAATTTAACGATATAAGAAATTCACATTTGCTTTCAAAGAACTGAAGATTCTCGGCTATATAACGAGCCAACATGGTATAAAACTCGCTAAACACAATATCAAAGCTGTTAGTGATTTTCCTCAGCCCAAAAAGGTCAAAGAAGTGCAATTATTCTTAGACATGTGTTAAAATAACTAAAAAATCATCAAATATTTTTCGAGAATTGCTGATATATTGACCAATCTCATTGAAAAGAATATGACCTTAACCTGGACAGAGAATCAAAAAGAATCATTATAAACCTTTTCCAAAGCTTTGATGAATCCACAACTATTGGGCCATTTTAACCCAAATGCAACTACTTACATTCACACGGACGCGCCTAACGTCGGCCTAGGTGCAATGCTGTTCAAAATATCGCTAAAGCATCTAAGAACAGCTTCGAGTCTTTTGAGATTTCTGAGCTATATATGATTACATAATCTAGAGGGCAAAAGCAATTTTGCCATTTCTTAAGATTATCAAGCACGTTTTCCATTTTTAAAATTATTTTCAAAAGTAGTAGGTGCGTTGTATAGTCCGAATGGCATTACATTGAACTCATATAGGCCATGGGCTGTAGTTAAGGCTGGCTTTTCTTGTCTTTATTCTCAACCTTCACTTGCCAATATCCTGATCAAAGGTCTAAGGTGAAGAGAAGGTGATTTTATATCTGAGACTGACACTAAGCAAACCCGAGCAGAATCACTCGACCACAGAAAAAGAATGCTTAGCCGTTGTGTGGTCGATGTCTAAATTAAGGCCCTACCTATATGGAAGACACTTCAAAATAATAACAGATCGTCACGCATTATGCTGCCTGAAGAATCTAAAAGATCCAACTGGTCGACTAGCACGATGGGCACTGAATATCCAGGAATACGATTTCGATATAATACACAAATCTGGAAAAAAAGCATTTGAATGCCGAAGTTTTGACTCCCTTACCGGAAACATACTGGAATGACGATTATGAAAATCTATTTTCAAATCAAATAATGGACGACTAGGATGATTTTATTGAAAATATCGAGAAAGGTTTTAGTGGAATCAAAGAATCAATTACACAGAACTCTTTAAGGAACACTACTTTGATGTTCCAGGTAAAGAAGGTTTGGAATACACTCATTTTAGTATATTACATCTTATTACGTTAGGGTATCGAAATTTCGGTTTTGAAATATTAACACAAGAACCATAGCTCACAGTCATTGCTCTTGCAAATAAATATCTTAAGAATAGTTCTTTAAAATAAGAGACACTTCGGCCAGAAAAGGTTTGCCACTTTGTATCAAATATATTTCAGAGTTATTGTCTCAATCCCGATATACATGCTAAAAGGTACAACTCCATTAAGTTTTGTCAATGAGTGTATCTTTCAGAGTTATTGTCTGAATCCAGATATACATGCTAAAAGGTACAACTTCCTAAAGTTTTGTCCATGAGTGTATATCTCATAAACGTTTTATAAATTCGAATTTATTTCTCCATAATTTTTCTAATCCTTTTCTGTATCTCACAGGAGAATCTGTATATAGGATTAAAAGTCTTAATAAAGATATTTATTGATTTAAAAAATATATAGAATTAGAATGACAAAATATTAGAATTACTATCCTCCAGTGTTGGGCATTAAAAAATTATTTTTCAATTAAATTGAAGTGCAATTAACAATTAATTAATTGTTAATTGTGAAAATTACAATTAACAATTAATCAATTGTTAATCTTTAATAAATCATTTTAATTAATATTTTCCCAACACTGCTATCCTCTATCAATTAGATTAATCAAATATAAATCTCCGAGGAAATGTTTCTTTGTTACACTTTTAACAAGTTTATAATAATAACTCCGTCTTTGCCGGTCACAAGCCCGGATGAAAAAGGAGGAAGAGGATCAGTAACAAGCTCACTAAAAAACCTGGGCTCAGCTGGCCCGGCTGATAGTACCCTGTAAGGGCTCCTAATCCAGGGATATAGGATGAGCAGCGTTTGTACTCCATGTTAGGAGCGGCTGCACATGGCATCTGCTCCTCATGTCAGAGGCGGCCATCTCTTTTGGAGCTAAGTCGGCCTGCCACTGAGTAGTGATCCCAGTCTTAATGACAAAGGCAGACGCATTCTACTTCGCACATCATGACTTTACTAGCTTAATGCCCTAATATGTTTGAGTGTAGATAAGAAAGAAGAAGAAGAAGACGAGTTTATAAGCTTTCGGGTTTTAAACGACCCTACTACAGGTAACGTTTAAAAAACGAAAGCTTGTAAACACGTTAAAATTTTAATAAAGAATCTTATCCTCGGAGATTTATATTTGATTAATCTAATTGATACAATAGATTATAATTCTAAAAAATAAAGACATGTCTAGTGTCACAATAAAAAGATAAAAACTTGAACAAATACATTCCCGTAGAACGACTTTGACAATTTTACCGCAAATGTTTCTTTTGAACGAAAAATCCTAATTTAAGGAGAAATAACGACAATTTCTATCCTTAGGGATCAAGTATGAAAGGATTAATTGTGAAGAGTAATGATAAACGGGAAAATAAAGTTTCATACTTTATCCCTAAGGATAGAAATTGTTGTTATTTATCCTTAAATTAGGATTTTTCGTTCAAAAGAAACATTTGCGGTAAATTTGTCATTCGTTCTACAATCATAAGCCGCATTATATTGTAGTATATACATTCCTGTACCTATCTCTCTCTCTCTCTCTCTCTCTCTCTCATAAAGGTATATATAGTGATAATTTGACAATTAAAACACTCAGTGACAATGACAATTCAGTCAATAATAACATGATAAAAAAGGATAGATCGAAATAATATTTTACAAAGATGGTGTTCTTCCCCACCGCGATAGGGTCCGCCTCCAGGCGATGACGGGGTCCTCGATGGTCTCACGCAGCCCGACCTGGACGAAGTATCGATAAATTCTTTATTTGGCTGATAGGAGGATGACCAGTTGGTCGTCAACCAGGCCTGTACCGTAGATCCAGGACTGGAGATCAGGGGTTCTTCCTATGATGTTGAATGCCTCCCGGACGAGGGGCCTGATGTGAGGGCAGCTCCAGTACCGATGGTCCAGGGAGCCAAGGTATATATAGTGGCTATTGACAATCTAGTCGGTAAAATTCAGTGTTAACAGGTAAAATATTCGATATTTAGCCTTGAAAGACAATTTAATCATTGTTGTGGTGCATTTAGGTTGATTTAAAAGTAGAAATATATTTTAGGCTTTATTTATTTAAATGGCTTTTATTATATTACACCGTATTAGATGCAAGCTTAAGAATTACAAATTAACAATCGAATTATATGATGATAAATTATATGTTATGATATATACAATATATCGCAGAATCTGTGGATTTAATATTATTATTATATTAATATATTATATACAATATTATATTATATAATTAAAATATAAATATACGACAATTGTAATATCCAATCAAACAATGTCATATTTCCATTTCAGTAGAATTTTGGTACTCAGATTCCCCATCAGTATCTATCTCTTCCAAACATTTCAACTTCTAACGTTACATCTCCATTAACAATCTTCTAAATTATACCTTCGAAATTACGGACAAATACGATCTTTTATAATAATTGGAAAACAGAATGACGTTCAACGAGAGAGGAATTCGATTCTGAATATATAAAACTTTTCTTTAATTGATATTAATATTTTTCACAATTAATTTTTTGGCAATATGTTTCTTTTTATCTCTACAGACCTTACTGCAATGATAAAAGTTATTAAATGAGAGGGCTTGGGAATCTCTCGAAATATTTTGAGAAAAAAAAATATTTTTTACAGATCCAGGTACACCCTTTTTTATATTGTAACAAAGTATTTATTAATTTTATTAACAGAGTGGTCATTTTTTATGTTTATATTTTGCTACTACTCTGTGAATTTACCTCGTGTCTAATCTTTTGTTTACCATTCATAGTTTGTTCTTGCCTGAAATAAATTGTTGTCTCATCTCGAAGTTGGTTTTCCCTAATTTTCCACGTGGCAATATAAACATATATATGTCATATTTTATATGTAGAATATATAATATTGTACATAGAATAACCATATGATCTAATTTTGAAAAG
>CP092871.1:10357526-10457096 GCA_030710605.1 Cordylochernes scorpioides | reverse complement strand
CGAATGTTTTCATTTGTCATATATAGATGGCGCGTTATTGCCTTGAATTAATTTATACCTAACTGGCCTTGTCCTTATTGTTTTTACGGAAAAGCATTGCTCGATACAAATATTTAAATATAATTCTACTGTCCTAAAAGCTTATATCCATAGTTTGCTTAAATACCATTTCTAAGAACACACCCTTCAGTGTACCATATAAAAGCAGAATCGTCCAATACAGTATTTAGATGAAGTTTTGATCCTCGTGGTCACTAATTTTTGCCGCCTTGGGGCTTCGGGCTCTAGGTGTGCTTGGTGCGTCCTTGGTTCCTTCGCAGGCGGCGCGCTGTACCAGATTCGGCGGGCTGTTTGCACGTGTCGTCTAGATGTTGTCCTGTCTAATTATGTGCCTTAAAAAGCTTACCTGAAAGCTTGTAGAAGGCGGAATAATAGTCCCCGTCCAATACAGTATATTGATCTCTGAATCTTAATCCCTTGATCTTGATCACTGAAATGATCCCTTAAAAATTTTTGAAGCCTGCGGTGCTTTAGCTGTGCTTGGTGCTGCCATGGTTCCCTCATAAACGGCGCTCTCGCCCTCTTCTCCCCCGGGGTGCCCACGGCCTCGCCGTCGCCTCTCCAGCCCTCTCCTTGGCCCTCCACTGCGGCGGGCGCTTGGAGACACCTAATCATGAGTGATGCCTTAAAATGCTTACCGAAGCATGTAGAAGGCAAAACAATTGTATGTCCAATACAGTATTAGAACTCTAAAAAAGAGGTCTGGTAGATTAAATTGGCGAAACCGCTGGGAGGGTTTACCACTGATGAGACAAGACCTCCCAATATTTTTTCATAGCAGTAAGGACAGTAGAAGTTTGATTTACTTTAAAAAGGAACATTCGCATCTTGATGTTTTAATTTGTTATATATAGATGGTGCGGTATTGGTTTGTACACACACATCATATACAGTAAACTCTCCTATAACGCGATTAATGTGTTCCGCGTTGTATGAAATCGCGTTATAGGAATTCGCGTTGTACGAAATAAAACTTGTTTAACGCGAATGTTGTTAGGGTAAATTGTTAGTGACAAATATCATGTAAAAATGTATTGTATAAAATGATGTATATAGAAAAAATAATTATATACTAAATCCAAACTAAATGTTATATTATTTTATATACATTTGCATATAAAATCATATAACATTTAGTTTTGTTTTAGTATATAATTATTTTTCCTATATACATAATTTTATACAATACATTTTTACATGATACAGTATATCTCCTTTTCAATTTTTCTATTTTTTTCCAACTTTATTCATCATGCCTGGGGAGCAAGTTTCGTAATTTTTTATATTTGCAAAATATATACATGTAAATTCTAATTTAATACCTTATAGGCGTTAGAAATATTATTTTAAGCTTTAAAACTAAATTTAACACTAATAAAAAAAAATACTTACAGAAATACATGTGCAATTAAATTGACAAAGTATACAACACTACTTCGTTCAAAAACAAAAAATTGAAAAACGCGTGTGCATAAAAAAATTAAATGTATTGTACAGTTGTCAATATGTAAATTTCCGCATTTTATTTTATAACGCGTTTTATTTTATAACGTACGAAAATTCGCGTTGTATAAATAAATTTGTCGCAATTTTTTTTATCGCGTTGTACGAAATCGCGTTGTAAAAACTCGCGTTATAGGAGAGTCTACTGTATATATATCAATTATGATTCTAATGTAATAATTATATTTTCATTTGACAATAGAATCTTACAAGTTTATCGAATAGAGAGAGAGACAAAATATGAATTAGTTTTACACGAAAGTGAATCTGAAAAAAATATAGTTTTAAAATATTTTTACAAATTTGAAAAAAAAACATAGATCATAAATAACACGACAAAAACGTATTTTTTTACATACCAAACGATAATATAAAAAGGCGCCATATTAGTTTAATCTGTCAGCCAATCACATTGTGCCATTCAAGCGTGATAGCAACCTCTAATGAGTATCATTAATGCCCCCTTCACCAAGCCAAACGATTGAACATAAATAAATCTGTTGGATTCTTTTTTACCCCTCATTTTGTCTCCTCAAATATTTCTACAAGAATTCCTCAATTTAATGATTCCATTATTTGTATAGAAGTTTGAATTATTCACAATTTCTTGTGTTTACTCGAATTACGTTCATAGGGCTATTTTACCTAAAGTGTAAAATTGTATTGTTATATAAGAAATTAAAAAATTCCTATTTTTACCAAATCAAATTTTTGACAAAATAATTCTTATTCATAAATATATATTTGGGAAATAAAAATGAATATATTGGATCGTAAAAAGGATTTATTTATTCAATCCGATGTTTTTTTTTGTTTTCTATAAAATTTCTAAACAACAAAAAAAAAAAAAAAAAATACATTCTCAGGGACAAAACATAAGTAAGTAGAAAGTCTTTAGTGTCACCAGTCGTCTGCTTTTTTTGTTCACACTTGGGTATTTCTTATGTCTTCAATAAAGGTCACTGTGTATCGAATATCTTTCAGAGTTATTGTCTGAATCCCGATATACATGCTAAAAAGTACAACTTCCTTAAGTTTTGTCCATGAGTGTATCTTTCAGAGTTATTGTCTGAATCCCGATATACATGCTAAAAGGTACAACTTCCTTAAGTTCTGTCCATGAAAGTATCTTTCAGAGTTATTGTCTGAATCCAGATATACATGCTAAAAGATACAACTTCCTCAAGTTCTGTCCATGAGTGTATCTTTCAGAGTTATTGTCTGTATCCCGATATACATGCTAAAAGGTACAACTTACTTAAGTTTTGTTCATGAGTGTATCTTTCAGAGTTATTGTCCGAATCCCGATATACATGCTAAAAGATACAACTTATTTAAGTTCTGTCCATGAGTGTATCTTTCAGAGTTATTGTCTATATCCCGATATACATGCTAAAAGGTACAACTTCCTTAAGTTTGTCCATGAGTGTATCTTTCAGAGTTATTGTCTAAATCCCGATATACATGCTAAAAGGTACAACTTCCTTAAGTTTTGTCCATGAGGGTATCTTTCAGAGTTATTGTCTAAATCCCGATATACATGCTAAAAGGTACAACTTCCTTAAGTTTTGTCCATGAGTGTATCTTTCATAGTTATTGTCTATATCCCGATATACATGCTAAAAGGTACAACTTCCTTAAGTTTTGTCCATGAGTGTATCTTTCAGAGTTATTGTCTATATCCCGATATACATGCTAAAAGGTACAACTTACTTAAGTTTGTCCATGAGTGTATCTTTCAAAGTTATTGTCTAAATCCCGACATACATGCTAAAAGGTACAACTTCCTTAAGTTCTGTCCATGAGTGTGTCTTTCAGAGTTATTGTCTGAATCCCGATATACATGGTAAAAGGTACAACTTACTTAAGTTCTGTCCATGAGTGTTTATATTTTTTAATTCCCTTGATTCAAATAACCTAAAATATGGATTTAAATAATACAATAGGTTTCTAGAGAGGAGTTTATCTTTATTAAATGTAATCTTAAGCTTTCAGAAATCTCTGCCCTTCTACAGGAGTACATAAACCGAATAATAAAGTACACATGTGAAAAGCAGTACGACTTTTGCACTTTTAAATATGCCAGAGCCACATTTGGTTACTTGCACTTACTGGTGGTGTTGGACCTTTACAAGAATCGGGAACAATTGGATCATTTTTTTTTTAATCAGAAAAAAAGTGTCCAATGCGGGAATCTCACCCGGATGGTAGCATTCTAAAACCAACGGTTTAGATCACCTTTCCACTGTCCCCCCCGTTTTAAAATGTTGTTTCACCAAATTTCAAGTAAAGGCAAAATTACCCATTCGAAGAGTCTAGCATCAGTATCACTATAAAAGGAAGTTCCAAAAATGCAATATAACAGCGGTATGGTAGATTAAACTGGCGAAACCGCTGGGAGGGTTCACCACTGATGAGCCAGGCCCTCCCTTTAATTTTTCCATTGCAGTAAGGGCAGTAGAAATTGTTTTATTTTTAAAAGAATATTACGCGTCAAAAATAGTTTTATAATTTGATAACAGATGGCGCGCTAGTGCATCGAAATAAAATTAAAATTATTTCAGTTAAAAGTCAAAAATGGAGAAAGGAAGAAATATCTTTATTTACGGGGCTGCTAACCAAAATGAATGATTTTTGAGCCCCGATGGACGCATAAAGCGGAATATATATAAATCACAGTTGGAGGGGCCTGGGGATGGGTGGTCAGGGGATCATCGCCAAATGAGGACAGGAGAGCTGGGATGTAGAGGAGGATCAGGGGGGAAGGGTGGTGATCCCCTGATCTTGGAAAAAGATGGAGAATTCGAAATATACCAATCTTATATTAGGACAAATATGTGTGGTTTGCTCAATTGTCTGAGAGATTTTATCTTCATGTCAGTGTTTGTTTGTTTATTGAAATGTTTGTGATGAAGAAAGAATCTTATCTATTTGCCATATGTTGGCGCAACCAAGAATTGCACGTATAAGATATTTTTTTCTTACTTTATAGAAAGTTTAATGAATTCTTCAAAAATTTAATTAATCTTAAAACCTTGTCTTCTTCTTTCTTATTTCCACTCAATTATATTAGAATATCAAGTTGTGACCCTTGATGGTGTCTGTTTGACAACCATCATGACTGGGTGAAGTAGAATACGTCTGCCTTTGTCATTAAGATTGGGAGCACTACTCAGTGGCAGGCCGACTTAGCTCCAAAAGAAATGGCCGCCAAGAAAACCTTGAACATATCTTGAATCAACTATCATTATAAAGAGCCAAACTTGATTTTTAACTATTCCAGAATTAGTCAAATACTCTTTCTTGATTAATCAAGAAAAGTTAACTGCATACGCTTTTCGGACTGTTCGCCTTCATCAGCGTGGTGAAAGATGATCTTTGGGGGCATCCTGAAATTTTCGGCCAAATCTTGAATAATTAAAAATCAACGCTTAGTTGATATCTCTTCAGACAGATGGCGCAAGCAATCAGCAACCTTTAATTGCACGATAAGGAGATGGCGTTTTCTTAATTAATCCACCAGATCCCGGTACAATTTCACTTTTTATTCTAAAGAGACAAAGGTCGCCTCTCCCGTCAAAATAGACGTCAAAACTAGACGCCACTGACGTCTATTTTGACGGGAGAGGCGACCTTTGTCTCTTTAGATCAATATCCTCCCGGCAAAATTTCCATCTACAATTTTACTTTTGTACTATTTCCCACAAAGACTTATATAATTTTTGACATAAAGAGGGATTTTGTGTATTAAAGATAGCTTTAAGTAGGAAAATACCAATAAATAGAAAAGTCTATCAAAATATCCTGGGACATCTAGGTGATTCAACATGAGTATAAAGAAAGTAAATGTATAAATGATTATCATTGTTTTGTAGGGTTAAATAATTCCAATTGCCACACCTAGATGGCGCTGTGTTAAACTTTGTGTTTTATAAAAGTTACATTTTGTAAATGTAAATATTTAATTATACTTTATTAAATTATTTTATATTTTATTGTAAACAATATGTTATATTTCTTTATTGTTAGAATACCATTTGACTAAAAGTGTATGTCTAAATAAGTCGAGAGACTTTTGAAATAAAAACAACTTTTAATGGCTAACTGTGTCTGTGGTGATTAATGATCCTACAGTTTAATTAAATAAAATTCTGAACATAAATACCTGATACTTATAAATATTTTATTAACTTTCATGATCAATAAATGCTCATTTATTAAGTTATAAAAAAAATAAATCAAATTGATAAAAAAAAAAATGACGACACCTGGTTACGCTTACTGCCAATAACGGGACAGAAATGGCTCGGCCTTTTTTTTGCGTTTGAAATAAAATATACAAATTAGTCTATTACTGACTAATTTGCATATTCCCGATCTAAAAACTATGGCAATGACTTTTTCCAGACCTAGCTCTATATGATGTAAAAATGTGTAAATTTTATGAAAATTTTTTCCAAGTGGATTTGAAGCGATGTGCAGGCACAGAAAGTAGACATCCTCAGGTAAGCCTACACTTCTATGAACCCGAATCGAGTACACTCTCATGGATAAAGCTTAAGGAATTAGAAAGTCATTAATAACACCGGTCATCTTTCTTTTTTTAAAGTTTTTTTTAAGGAGACAAAGGCAATTTTTTTCACACTTGGTTATCTTGTGTGTCTTCAATAAAGTTTACTGTTATATCTTTCAGAGTTATTTTCTCAATCCCGATATGCATGCTGAAAGATACAACTTATTAAAGTTTTGTCCATGAGTGTATCTTTCAGAGTTATTGTCTGAATCCCGATATACATGCTAAAAGGTACAACTTCCTTAAGTTCTGTCCATGAGTGTATCTTTCAGAGATATTGTCTTAATCCCGATATACATGCTAAAAGGTACAACTTCCTTAAGTTCTGTCCATGAGTGTGTGTATCTTTCAGAGTTATTGTCTGAATCCCGATATACGTGCTGAAAGATACAACTTCCTTAAATTCTGTCCATGAGTGTATCTTTCAGAGTTATTGTCTGAATCCCGATATACGTGCTGAAAGATACAACTTCCTTAAGTTCTGTCCATGAGTGTATCTTTCAGAGTTATTGTCTGAATCCCGATATACGTGCTGAAAGATACAACTTCCTTAAGTTTTGTCCATGAGTGTATCTTTCAGAGTTATTGTCTGAATCCCGATATACATGCTGAAAGATACAACTTCCTTAAGTTCTGTCCATGAGTGTATCTTTCAGAGTTATTGTATGAATCCCGATATACGTGCTGAAAGATACAACTTCCTTAAGTTCTGTCCATGAGTGTATCTTTCAGAGTTATTGTCTGAATCCCGATATACGTGCTGAAAGATACAACTTCCTTAAGTTCTGTCCATGAGTGTATCTTTCAGAGTTATTGTATGAATCCCGATATACATGCTAAAAGGTACAACTCCCTTAAGTTTTGTCCATGAGTGTATCTTTCAGAATTATTGTCTGAATCCCGATATACGTGCTGAAAGATACAACTTCCTTAAGTTCTGTCCATGAGTGTATCTTTCAGAGTTATTGTCTGAATCCCGATATACATGCTAAAAGGTACAACTCCCTTAAGTTTTGTCCATGAGTGTATCTTTCAGAGTTATTGTCTGAATCCCGATATACATGCTAAAAGGTACAACTTCCTTAAGTTCTGTCCATGAGTGTATCTTTCAGAGTTATTGTCTGAATCCCGATATACATGCTAAAAGGTACAACTTTCTTAAGTTCTGTCCATGAGTGTATCTTTCAGAGTTATTGTCTGAATCCCGATATACGTGCTGAAAGATACAACTTCCTTAAGTTTTGTCCATGAGTGTATCTTTCAGAGTTATTGTCTGAATCCCGATATACATGCTGAAAGATACAACTTCCTTAAGTTCTGTCCATGAGTGTATCTTTCAGAGTTATTGTATGAAACCCGATATACGTGCTGAAAGATACAACTTCCTTAAGTTCTGTCCATGAGTGTATCTTTCAGAGTTATTGTCTGAATCCCGATATACGTGCTGAAAGATACAACTTCCTTAAGTTCTGTCCATGAGTGTATCTTTCAGAGTTATTGTATGAATCCCGATATACATGCTAAAAGGTACAACTCCCTTAAGTTTTGTCCATGAGTGTATCTTTCAGAATTATTGTCTGAATCCCGATATACGTGCTGAAAAATACAACTTCCTTAAGTTCTGTCCATGAGTGTATCTTTCAGAGTTATTGTCTGAATCCCGATATACATGCTAAAAGGTACAACTCCCTTAAGTTTTGTCCATGAGTGTATCTTTCAGAGTTATTGTATGAATCCCGATATACATGCTAAAAGGTACAACTTCCTTAAGTTCTGTCCATGAGTGTATCTTTCAGAGTTATTGTCTGAATCCCGATATACATACTAAAAGGTATAACTTCCGTAAGTATTGTCCATGAGTGTAAAGCTGTACACACAAAGGGAATTCTAAAATGATAAAATATTCTAGTATCAGAATTGTACCATTTTGAAGGTATGAGAGTAAAAATAGATGGGCCTTATCCAGAATGAAGGGACAGCCGTACCGGTAAGTACCAGTTACTAACTGGCGACATAGATTAATGACATCCTCAGTTCCCTCAACACGGACAAGAGCAATCATCCATTCTATCTTTAACCCAAACATACCATCAAGCTATCGAAGCATATCATTGCTATCCAACTTACCGAAATTCTTTACATCCATATTAAAGACTATGTTGAACAGCTGGATCGAAAAAGGGCAATATTGACAATAAATCAAGCGATTTTCAGAAGGTGATAATCATGTTAAGACCATATTTTTACAATAACTGGATGATCTATGGCCAAGTCTTGAGGTGGTTACTGGAGTAGGAAAGGACGAGAGATGTCTTTGAGATCTTCTCAATTAAGCAATCCATTCTGAATTCATCTTGTCCCTCAAGGCATTCAAAGTAAATCCACATAATCGAAAATATATAAAAAAAATCTTTCTATATGTTAAGAGTACATACATAAATGAACATTTCATAAAAATAGAAGAAACACTAGTTGAGAAGACAAAAATCTTTATTAAGAACTTTCAGTCTTAAAAATATTTAAGGAGTAGAAATGTAGGGTACATGCAGGAATAACAGTAATAGTACCAGTAATAAACATTATTATAATTATTTTTAAAGTAAATTATATATTTGTTCATTTATTTTCAATGAGAACAGAATATATTTTTATAAAACCTGTTTCTCTTTTTGAAATGTACTATAAATATATACGTTTTTTGTAATGTTTTATTTGTATTTCAATAAGGTTTTTGTTGGATCGTTTTTGAAAACAACTCTCAGATTTATAAAATTAATTTATTGAACATTTTTAGATATAGAGAGAAACGAGTTAATTACCTCGTATTTAAGGCAACAAAAGATTCATCTAATTTACATACATCGTTCTAACCAGATTCAACTAACCAGATTCTTATAAATTAATGTCTTTGTAAAACATAGTATGAACAGTATTCATTATATATTACCTCGCAAAGAGCTGAAAACTATTTCTTCAGAGAATTCTAGTTGTTTATTGAATTACCTTTTATAAATTAAGACAACAATTTTCTCTCCCTATTTGTGGTATATAATAAACACAAATCAGGGAGAAGAGCTTCTTTATTCAAGAAGACGGTTGTAAAAGCTTTCATGTAAGATATACTTCTACGGGTAAAAGAAAAACAAGTTTTTCTATACTTTTAGAAAGATTCTTCAAATTAAAGATACTTGGGCCAGTAAATCTTTATCTATTATCTCGACGTTTCAACAAAAATCTTTTGTCCTCGTCAGGAATGAACAAAAATTAAAACATTTGAATTTTTTAAATTAAAAAAATTAATTTGAAGAACTATGAATGCTGGTTAGGTAGCCTTTATCTTTACGATTTTAGAAAGGTGTCGTACTAGAAAACTTGTACAACCATCCTATTATAAGAGAAGCTCTTCTCCCTGACTCTTGTTTCATTTTCAATGGAGAATAGGGATAAATTGTTGTCTTAATTTATAAAAGATAATTCAATAAACAACTAGAATTCTCTGAATAAATAGTTGTCAGCTTTTTGCAAAGTAATATATCATGAATACTGTTCATGGGGTACGTTACAAAAACAACAATTTATAATAAAACTGAAGCAAGAAGTTGAATATTCTTTGAGTGTGAAAGCTTGTAAAAAATAGGAACTTATCCTCTATTATTAATTTGTTTATTTTTTGCTTTGTCGTCTGTTTTTGTACAAGTTGAATCTGGTTAGAACGATGTATGTAAATTAGATGATTCTTTTGTTGCCTTAAATACGAGGTAATTAACTCGTTTCTCTCTCTATATCTAAAAATGTTTAAAGTTTAATAAATTAATTTTATAAATCTGAGAGTTGTCTTCAAAAACGATCCAACAAAAACATTATTTAAATACAAATAAAACATTACAAAAACGTATATTTATAGTACATTTCAAACAGATAAAAAGCTTTTATAAACAGATATTCTGTTCTCATTGAAAGACTATAAACAAATATAAAATTTACGTTAAAAATAATAATAACAATGCTTATTAATTGTACTATTACTGTCATTCCTGCATGTACCCTACATTTCTACTCCTTAAATTTGCATAAGACTGTAAGTTCTTAATAAATCTTTTTGTTATTATATAAATATTACGAGAAAAAATTTGACAGATTATGATCATCAAAAAATTCTTCATTTGACAATATTCAAACCCAATGAAATTCTTGTCATTGAAGTCAATAAATAAATCTTAACAAATCTGCAACAGGTTATTTAAATACCAAAGAAATATAAGTACATAGCGAAAACATTGCAATTTTATAAATGAAAATGTAAGCAAATTGACAATATCAAGTAAAAAGAACAGAAATACTGTATCGAGACTTAGATTAAAGTGCAATAGAAAGGTTCCAAGGAGGACTCCAATGTCAGAGAGGAGAGACTTACCCGGGGAACGACGTCAGGAAAGGAATCACAAGTCAGTCGGAGTATTGATCACAGAGGAGGCGCTCGGAGCGGAGTCCGCGCAGGGAGCGAATGTTGCGTCCGGCCGTAACTCACGGACTGCAATACGGACTATATTCCATCACACTCTGTCTTTATAACTCCCTATGAATCTAGTAAAACTTCCTATTAATGATTTTTTTTAATATATCGACAGAAAAACGCTATGTTTCCTCAAGCAACACCCAGTAGAACATAGGTCACATCTATTTAAAAAAAAAAAAAGAGAATAAATACATTATTAATATTATGGGGGGGGTCGGTGGAAGGATGGTCTAAACCGTTGGTTTTTGACCGCTACGACCCGGGTTCGAATCCCGCATTGGGCGCTTTTTTTCTGATTAAAAAATAATAATAATAATAATAGTCCAATGGCCCTCGATTCTTGCAAAAGTCCAACCCCACCAGCGAGTGCAAGTAACCAAACGGGGCTCTGGCACATTTGTAAGTGCAAAGTCGAACTGCTTTTCACATGTTTAAACATGTGGTGCACTTACAGTAAAAGCAGTCGCCTTCGACCCACCATGATTATCATGGCCTGTACCACATGTACTAGGGATAAGTAAAAAAAAAAAAAATTAATATTATAAAATAAATGAAACTTCCAGGGCTAAGTTTCTTGTACAACTTTTATTTTCAAGCTTTCGGACTTGTCAGTCCTTCAACAGGATTATCACTTTAACAATTTAATAATAAACACATTTTAATATATACTCGTTATTATATACATATTTTAAATAGCTATTTCAAATAATGAGAGAAAAATATATCTCATTATTTCTGTTTGAAAAATCCGAAAGTTTGAAAATAAAAAGTTGAACAAGAAACTTAACCCTGGGAGCTTCATTTATTTTATAATATTATAAATCAGGGGAAAAACGTTTATACATTTTTAATATGAAAAAAAAGAGTACAAATGTGACATTGTACTGGGAAAAGTTTAATAAATTATGAAAAAGGCATCTTCTTATCGTGAAAATGAAAGTTTCTGATGGCTTGTGCCATCTATCGGAAAATAAATATCAATTATATAATAAATATAATTGGTATTTATTCCGATAGATGGTGCAAGCCATCAGAAACTTTCTGTTTCACGATAAGGATATGCCTTTTTTCTTAAAATACATTATTGTTTTATTTCGACTTGGAGCGCTATGTTCCCCTGTGGACACTTGCACTACTAAGGTAAACTAAACATAGGAAGAAAAGAAAGATCATTTGAAAAGTGTACAAGAATTAGTATGCAATTTAGTTAGATGAAAAGACGAAAAAATATCAACACAATTGATATATGATGCACTAGCGCGTCATCTGTTATCAAAATTCGAAACTATTTTAAAGGTGTAAGATTCTTTTTGATATTAAACAATTTCTACTGGCCTTACTGCAATGGAAAAAATTAAAGGGAGGGCCTGGCTCATCAGTGGTGAACCTTCTCAGCGGTTTCGCCAGTTTAATATACCATACCGCTGTTATATTGCATTTTCGTTCTTGCTTTTATAGTGATACTGTTGCTAGACTCTTGGAATGGGTATTTTAGATGAACTATGGACATACCCATTCCGAGAGTCTAGCAACAGCATCACTATGAAAGGAAGTTCTAAAAATACAATATAACAGCGGTATGGTAGATTAAACTGGCGAAACCGCTGAGAGGGTTCACCACTGATGAGCCAGGCCCTCTCATTAATTTTTCCATTACAGTAAGGGCAGTAGAAATTGTTTAATATCAAAAAGAATCTTACGCCTTTAAAATAGTTTCGAATTTTGACAATTGATATATGTACAAAGGGTTGGTAAGCAAATTTAGTTAAATGAAATCAAATTGTAAAGTATTGTGTGTATTGGAGGAAAACAATTTTCAGATTGAAGAAAGTTTTAAGGAATATTTTAGAATGAAAATATACAAGATATTAGAGAATTATTCACAATACAAAACTATACTAAACAGAGTTATTCTGAAGATAAATGTTACCTGGCCGGCATTCATATTTATGTGAACGATAGACACTTCGGCCAGTTAGAGTTTTTTTAATTTTCTAAACGTTTCAACAAAAATATTTTGTTCTTTATTTATTTATCCTGACGGAGACAAAATATTTTTGTTGAAACGTTGAGAAAAAAAAAGAACTCTAACTCGCCGAAGTGTCTATTTCTCACAGAAAAAGAGTTATTGTAGTTAGGACTGTTGTTGTTGTTGTGTCCAATGAAGAGCCTCAGATATCTCCATGCATCTCTATCACCGCAATGTCCACTATCTTGGGTGTGCAAAGCTGCTGCTCTGGGTCCATGTCAATTTTCTATTGTTGTTGTCGTGTCCAATGAAGAGCTTCAGATATCTCCATACATCTCTATCACAGCAATGTCCACTATCTTGGGTGTGCAAAGCTGCTGCTCTGGGTCCATGTCAATTTTCTATTGTTGTTGTCGTCGTGTCCAATGAAGAGCTTCAGATATCTCCATACATCTCTATCACCGCAATGTCCACTATCTTGGGTGTGCAAAGCTGCTGCTCTGGGTCCATGTCAATTTTCTATTGTTGTTGTCGTCGTGTCCAATGAAGAGCTTCAGATGTCTCCATACATCTCTATCACAGCAGTAATGTCTTCTATCTTGGGTGTGTATACTGTATTGTTGTTGTTGTTGTGTCAAATGAAGAGCCTCAGATGTCTCCATGCATCTCTATCACAGCAGTTTCAATGTCCTCTATCTTGGATGTGTAAAGCTGCTACTCTGTCTCCATGTCAATTTTACTGCAAGGCTGCGGCTATTGCTGGACATGAGAGTATGTTAGTTCTTCACCAGAACAGTTGTTGAATGTTCTATAGGTTCTTGTGTCATCTGGATGTATTGTCATTCCTTTATAATGTTTTGTTCTAAGTCTTGTTATAGTTTTTGTCATTTTTCTCTCAAAGTTTATTTCGGATATTTGATTTTTTCTTATTTTTTGTTTAAAGTTTAGGACTCTAATTAGAGATCGAGGGAGTTTAATCAATATTCAAATTTTATTATCAGACGTTTCACTGACCCCCTGTCACCATTTTCAAGACAAAGTTCTACACCAAGTTTGAATTTTGGTGATCTACACTCATGGACAAAACTTATGGAAGTTGTACCTTTTACCATGTATATCGGGATTCAGACAATAACTCTGAAAGATACACTCATGGACAAAACTTATGGAAGTTGTACCTTTTACCATGTATATCGGGATTCAGACAATAACTCTGAAAGATACACTCATGGACAAAACTTATGGAAGTTGTACCTTTTACCATGTATATCGGGATTCAGACAATAACTCTGAAAGATACACTCATGGACAAAACTTATGGAAGTTGTACCTTTTACCATGTATATCGGGATTCAGACAATAACTCTGAAAGATACACTCATGGACAAAACTTATGGAAGTTGTACCTTTTACCATGTATATCGGGATTCAGACAATAACTCTGAAAGATACACTCATGGACAAAACTTATGGAAGTTGTACCTTTTACCATGTATATCGGGATTCAGACAATAACTCTGAAAGATACACTCATGGACAAAACTTATGGAAGTTGTACCTTTTACCATGTATATCGGGATTCAGACAATAACTCTGAAAGATACACTCATGGACAAAACTTATGGAAGTTGTACCTTTTACCATGTATATCGGGATTCAGACAATAACTCTGAAAGATACACTCATGGACAAAACTTAAGGAAGTTGTACCTTTTAGCATGTATATCGGGATTCAGACAATAACTCTGAAAGATACACTCATGGACAAAACTTAAGGAAGTTCTACCTTTTAGCATGTATATCGGGATTCAGACAATAACTCTGAAAGATACACTCATGGACAAAACTTAAGGAAGTTGTACCTTTTAGCATGTATATCGGGATTCAGACAATAACTCTGAAAGATACACTCATGGACAAAACTTAAGGAAGTTGTACCTTTTAGCATGTATATCGGGATTCAGACAATAACTCTGAAATATACACTCATGGACAAAACTTAAGGAAGTTGTACCTTTTAGCATGTATATCGGGATTCAGACAATAACTCTGAAAGATACACTCATGGACAAAACTTAAGGAAGTTGTACCTTTTAGCATGTATATCGGGATTCAGACAATAACTCTGAAAGATACACTCATGGACAAAACTTAAGGAAGTTGTACCTTTTAGCATGTATATCGGGATTCAGACAATAACTCTGAAAGATACACTCATGGACAAAACTTAAGGATGTTGTACCTTTTACCATGTATATCGGGATTCAGACAATAACTCTGAAAGATACACTCATGGACAAAACTTAAGGAAGTTGTACCTTTTACCATGTATATCGGGATTGAGACAATAACTCTGAAAGATACACTCATGGACAAAACTTAAGGAAGTTGTACCTTTTAGCGTGTATATCGGGATACAGACAATTACTCTGAAAGATACACCCATGGACTAAACTTAAGGAAGTTGTTACTTTTAGCATGTATATCGGGATTCAGACGATAACTCTCAAAGATACACCCATGGACTAAACTTAAGGAAGTTGTACCTTTTAGCATTTATATCGGGATTCAGACAATAACTCTGAAAGATACACCCATGGACTAAACTTAAGGAAGTTCTACCTTTTACCATATATATTGGGATTCAGACAATAACTCTGAAAGATATTACATTGACCTTTATTGAAGAAACACGAGATAACCAAGTGAGAATAAAATTGCCTCCTTAAAAAAAGCAAACAACCGGCCATATCGAAGAGTTTTCATTTCCTTAAGTTTTGTCTATGAGTGTATATACCAATATAATTTATTTCTCCTTAAAATAAATTACATTTTTTCGTTCAAAAGAAACATTTAGGTTAAAACTTGTCAAAAGTCGTTTTATAATATAATCATTTTATAATTTTATAATTAAAAAAAAACGTCCAGGTTTAGGTTTCTTGTATAATTTTATTTCACTACCTTTCGGGCTATGTTACCCCTTCAACAGTATCTTCTAGCGAACAACGTACACGTTTCGGACTGTTGACTTTTCTTGAATAATAAAGAAAGGTTGGCCAATAAAAATAAACGAATAGTTGATGGCGCAAGCTTTTAGCACTTTTCAGTTTCACGATTAAGGATGTCGTGTTTATTTATATTTTAATTATATAATATTGTATTAAAAATAAAGAAGGCATCTCCTGACCACGAGCACATGTGCTTTACAGAAGGCAGAGCGCCATCTGGTGGAACAGAAATCAACTAAACATTGATTTAGCCTGTTCCCTGATATTTGGCCAACCCAATTTCTTGATAAATCAAGAATAGCCATCCACGAATCCGTTTCGCGCTTTTGGCGCTCGTCAGCGTTGGCCAAATATCAGGGAACAGGCTAAATCAATGTTTAGTTGATTTCTGTTCCACCAGATGGCGCTCTGCCTTCTGTCAAGCACATGTGCTCGTGGTCAGGAGATGCCTTCTTTATTTTTAATATCAACACCTGACCCACTTATCTTTTATTTTTTTCTATTGTTTTTTCATAATATTGTATGTAATATATTAATATAATAATAATATTAAATCCACAGATTATTATTCTGCGATATATTGTATATATCATAACATATAATTTATCATCATATAATTCGATTGTTAACTTGTAATTCTTAAGCTTGCATCTAATACGGTGTAATATAATAAAAGCCATTTAAATAAATAAAGCCTAAAATAGACTTCTACTTTTAAATCAACCTAAATACACCACAAAGGAGAGGTCTTTTTCATAATTTATCCGCTTGATGCTAGTTCAATTTAACTTTTGTGCTGTTTTACATACTGTATCTTGTTTGGTGTTTAATGTATTTGAAGGCTAATTGATCTGAAAAAATCTGATGGGGTGTTATTTTCGTAGGTTTTGTAATAGGTTTTTCTGTTATCGAATTACGAAACTATTTTAGACGCGTAATATTCTTTTTAAAATAAAACAATTCCTACTGCCCTTACTGCAATGGAAAAATTAAAGGGAGGGCCTGGCTCATCAGTGGTAAACCCTCCAAGCGGTTTCGCCAGTTTAATCTACCATACCGCTGTTATATTGCATTTTTGGAACTTCCTTTTATAGTGATACTGATGCTTAATTCTTCAAATGGGTATTTTAGATGAACTATGAACATAAGCTTTTAGGACAGCAGAATTACATACAATTATAAATATATAATATGCTTCTAGCAATCGCTCTACCGCAAATATCGATTTGTGTCTTTTATTTGAACAATTATATTACGATGCACTTGCGCGCCATCTGTTATCAAATTACAAAACTATTTTAGACGCGTAATATTCTTTTTAAAATAAAACAATTTCTACTGCCCTTACTGCAATGGAAAAATCGTAAAGGTTTTTCTGTGTAGTTTGGTATAGTCGTTGGTTGTAGTAATGTGTGTGTGCAAGGAGGATGGTTTCTTCACTCTGTTTAGTGGTCTCTACTTTCTTAAAAATTTACCCATTCTGTGGTCTTTTGGAGTCTTTCCAAGGTAAAAAAACCTCTAATATAAACCGAAAGTACTTCAGTAGTTATGGTAGAAAAAAAAATGGTGTGTGTGGTTCTAATCATTGGTTTAAATATACTTATGGACAGAACTTAAGGAAGTTTCATATTTTAAGTGTAAGTATTTGATGAAAACGGTCGTTTATTTATTTATTTTTTTGAAAGAGGCAAGGCAATTTTGTTCACACTTAGTTATCTCGTGTGTCTTTAATAAAAGTCACTGTAATATCTTTCAGAATTATTATCTTAATCCCGATATACATGCTAAAAGTTAAAACTTCCTTAAGTTTGGTCCTTGAGTGTATTTTCAAAGTTATTGTCTGAATCCCGATATACGAGGTGTGTTCAAGAAGTATCGCGACTTTTGTGTTTTTTCAAAAATTATTTATTTATTCATGAATACCTATTTTGTCCTCTTCAAATTAATCCCCATGAGATATTATACACTTGTGCCAACGGTTTTTCCAATATTCGAAGCCCTTCAAAAAATCATTTTTAATTTTTTTTCAGCTCCTCCTTCGATGCCGTCATTATCTCGTCAAGCGTAGCGTAACGTCATCCTTTCATGGGCCTCTTCAGTTTAGGGAACAAGAAAAAGTCACAGGGGGCCAGATCTGGGGAATACGGTGGCTGCGGCACCATTAATGTGTTGTTTTTGGCCAAAAGGTCGCGCACAAGCAACGATGTGTGAGCAGGGGCGTTATCGTGGTGCAAAAGCCAATTTTTGTTCTTCCACAAATCCGGGCGTTTCTGGCGGATTGCTTCGCGCAAATTGCGCATACCTTGCAGGTAATATTCCTTATTGGCCGTTCTACCCTGTGGCAATAACTCATGATGCACCACGCCCCTGCAATCGAAGAAACCTGTCAGCAAAACTTTCACATTCGACCGAACTTGGCGCGCTTTTTTCGGTCTTGGTTCGTGCGGCAGCTTCCATTTAGATGATTGAGCTTTGGTTTCTACGTCATAACCATAAACCCACGCTTCGTCACCAGTTATGACCCTTTGGAGCAAATTTGGGTCGTCGCGGACAGAGTCCAACATCTCATTAGCAATGTTCATGCGATGCTGTTTTTGGTCGCAATTGAGAAATTTTGGTACGAATTTCGCGGCGACCCGTCTCATGCCCAAATCATTGATAAAATTCGAATGGCACGAGCCAATCGATATGTTTTGGTCCTCAGCAACTTCTCTAACGGTGATTCGACGATTGACCAATATCATTTTCTCCACTTCATTAATTTTTTCGTCTGTTGTTGATGTGCTCGGGCGTCCGGCACGCTCTTCGTCGTTCACATCTTCTCGGCCTTCTGAGAACATTTTTTACCACCGATAAACGTTGCTTCGGTCCAAGGTAGCTTCTCCGTATGCCACAGTCAACATTCGGAATGCATCCGCGCACTTAATTTCGTTTTTCACACAAAATTTGATACAGGTTCTTTGATCCATTTTTTTAATAGGTAAAAATCGAAGACGATCCAAAACACCTGCAAGCAAAGCAGCTGTCAACAATTAAGTGAACATTCAAAATGGCCGAGCTTGTCGGCATAAGTGAGAGACATGAGTACCAACATAAAGCCACAAAAAGATCGAAATTCGAATATACGTAACCCGCGAAAATTCAAAAGTCGCGATACTTTTTGAACACACCTCGTACATGCTGAAAGGTAAAAATTAATTACATGTCCCAGTTTTCCTTTGTCCATGAGCGTAAATTGATCTTAATAGGATGCATTTGCACGCCCTCCATCTGTTATAAGAAACTAAAACTATTTCTTACGCGAATGTTTCTTTTTAAAATAAAACAATTTTCTACTGCCCTTATTGCAATGATAAAAGAAATGTAAGTGCCTGGCTCATCAGTGGTGAACCGGTGGAAAGAATTGAGAGGCCTTATTTTGAGAACTGAATGAAATCATTATCTACAACCTGGACCATAACGGCATTATCAGGGTCACCACTGAGGAGCCAGGCCCTCACATTATCATTGTAATAAGGGAAGTAGAAAATTGTTTGAATTTATAAAAGAAATATACGTGTCAGAAATAACTTAAATCCATCTTAAATTATGATTTTTCTATATAACTTTATTTTATTCGATTTAGAGCGCTATGTCCCACTAGGGACACTTGCACTTTAAAAAGGTAAACTAAACATTGAAAGAAAACAAAGAAAGATATTTGAATTATAAAACGACATCTGAAAATTATCCCGCATGTGTTTCTTTTAAACAAAAATCGAAATTTCTTTTTAAGGAGAAATAATGATAATTTCTAACCTTAAAGATGAAGTATGAAAGGATGAATTGTGAAGAGTAATGATAAACGGAAAAATAAAAGTGTCCAGGGATGGGAATTTTATTTTTCCGTTTATCATTACTCTTCACAATTCATCCTTTTATACTTTATCCCTAAGGTTAGAACTAATCGTTATTTCTCCTTAAAAATAAATATCGATTATTCGTTCAAAAGAAACACATGCGGGATAAATTTCAGATGTCGTTTTACAATCATAAGCCGCATTATATTGTATTATAAAATACCTCATATAATATTTGAATTATGAATAAGAATTAGTATGCAATTTAGTTAGATGAAAAGATAAAAAATAGCAACACAATTGAAATATGTGCAAAGGGTTGGTATGCAAAATTAGTTAAATGAAATCAAATTGTAAAGTATTGTGTGTATTCGAGGAAAACAATTTACAGATTAAAGAAAGTTTTAAAGAATATTTTAGAATGAAAATATGCAAGATATTAGAGAATTATTCAAGTAAAATTATGCTAAACAGAGTTAATTTCTAAATAAAAGCGTTCCAAAGGAATTTAGTAGTTTTTTTTTTATAAAATACAAAATATATAACTTACATGCAGATTTAATTACCGGCAAAACATGCATGCTTCATTTGATGAAAAACAGGAAACCTTCCTTGATGGAAAACTTCCTCAATTTCTCGTTCAACTAACAAAAAAAAATTAATACCAAGCTTTAATTAGACACGTGATCATTCAACGCAGGTCAAAATTAATTAAATGTAAAAAAACATAAAATCAAATACTATGCATGACTAAAGCTTAACAAAAAGATCTTAATTTCATTTCTATATCCTAATTCGTTTCTCTCTCTCTCTGTGGCGAAGGCTACCATCTACAAGTACCATCTTGGTCTTGAGGTGGGTAACACCAGCCATCACATCGACACTCTGTGGGAAAGAACTCTCGCAGTCCATCGGTGGCGGAGTCTTTCCCGCGGTGGGCACCAATAATGACGACTTGTATATATTTATATATATATATATATGTGGCAATATAGTGGTAATAATGTGGTGAGGAGAGAAATAATCCCACGACGAGTTGGAAGAGGAATCTGGAAGCCATCCGAGAGAGAGAGGGAGCGAGAGGGCTGTCCGCTGAACGACTGTCTTGTGTGGTCACCCCCCGACTACCAAAATAGTCGCCAGGTGTTGACGGGCGGGCCCCTTTTGCCGCCCCTTTGGAATGTCGTGATCTCTAAAGTGACGCCCTTTAGCTACCCATCTCTCTCTGGCTGATTCTAGGTTTGTTTTATTAACCATGGAAGAGCATATATTATGACATATGGCCCCGTTGAAGAAGGCTGAACATGGTTTGAGTATACTTAAAGCTGGAGAAGCCAGGAATAGAGAAAATAATTTTACAGTTGATATTAGTTAAGGTAATGGTGACATAGATTTATGTAAATAAAATATTGTATAGTACACAAGTAAATATTATTTACAAGCAGTTTTACAACACCGGAGAGTTTGACATTTAAGGAAATCTTTGAAAATATCAAGGTTATAAAAGGCTATATACAACAAAACCTAATGTACTATATGGGAAATGACATTGAGGAGTGTGAACAAAGAGAAGGGGAGTCACAAACATGATGAAATTCTGAAGATCATTAAGACTGGGGAACTCTACACTTTAAGATATTTTTTAGGCGGACATGGCAAGGGGAAACTTGGCATGGGCTTTCTATGCTATAGGTGTAGAGTATGAGAAATGAGGTTGAGGTTGGCAATTGTGTGAGCTCAGGACTGAGGTAAATATAAAACTACATACAATGTTAGAACCTTGGCGAACAGGGCGAGGGGAAACTTGCCCTGGGCCATTCTACCTTATCTATGTAGTTACTTGTGTAGCGAGTCCGAGGGGAAAAGTCCCGTGTGTAGGTGAGGAAGTCGAATGGACTTATATTTAATTTGCGGAAAGTATGCGCGCACAGTGCCAAAAATTGGGACGAGGACTGCGTTGTCCGTTACAAGTGACAAGCTGCTCGGACACTAGGTGTTTGAACTGTCGTGGGAGCTTGTGCAAGGCGATGATTTCGCGGTGGGTTGAACATAAAACCCATGTCTGCGCGAAATGATGACGGACCGGACAGAATCAGCGACGATGTTTAACGTACCTCCGTGGGAAATATCGGAGGTAGGCTATATCGTGCTGGTTTGGACAAGGGACAAACATAGATTTGAAGACAGGGTCCGTGTGGCGAACGTGTGGCGCGAGAAGAAGGGGCGAACTGTGTCGCTCGATGCATATTGTTCAAGTGGGAACAAAAAGGGTTGATAAATATCTAGCGGTTAGTCAATCTGCACCCTGTGACGAACACGCCATTGGCTAGATGGTGTGGGTCGGTGGATATGCTAGAGATGAACTACGAAATATATTATCATAAATGAAGGGCGAAGGTTAGGATTTTGAAATGACAATATAGAAGATCTCCCTTGGGTCAGCCTGTGGGTCATCAGAGATGACCACTGTGTGGGCCGCCGAATTTTCTCCGTGGAGGATCACTTGGGCGGCCGCAGGCTTGGATCCGCGGGAAGGCGCAGGTTTTGAAGGACCATTCAGGTTTGTCCTCTTTGCAGGCGGGTTGGGAGCCTCAAACTGCTTCCTTTTGGTTGGAGCAGGAGCAGGCAAGGTGGAGGCAGGCTTCTTGGCAGGGAGAGCAGCAGGAGCAGGAGTGGCGGGCTTGATTGGGTCAGTCTGGGAGCTGGTTTCCTTGCAGGAAGGAGCAGGGCAGGTTTGAGTGCCGCGGCAAGCAGTCTTGGGCTTGTTGGCCTCCTCAATTTCGTCCAACTCTGCGAAGGACTCGAGGGTGTCAGTGAGGTTCTCTACATTGGTAGCGAGGGCTTTGATCATTTCAGTCCGCGAGGCGATGTAGCGGATCAGGTCCTCATGCAGGGATTTCAGGGCAGGATGGCCAATGGAGCTCAGGATGCTGCAGTTGCGTGAGATCACCATCTCATCTTCCCTCTCCAGGTCGGCGACGTTCACGATGGGCTTGTAGGCCTTCTTTTTCTTCTTGGCAGGATTCATGTATGTCACGAGTGCCTCAACGACCAAAAAGATTGGTCATTAAGGCATCCTGAAAAATCATGAAACGGGTAGTTTAGGCCAGAATTGCGTGAGGACGCTACACAATGTGAAAAAATAGTACAAATATAACATTGTACTGGGATAAGGTGCATAAATTAAGAAAAAGGCATCTCCTTATCGTGCAACTAAAAGTTGCTGGTGGCTTGCGCCATTTATCGGAATAAATATCAACTATTCTCGTTGATTTTTAATTATTCCAGAATTGGCCAAATACCCATTCTTGATTAATCAAGAAAAGCTAACCACGGACGCGTTTCGGGCTGTTGGCCCTCATCAGCGTGGTGCAAGCTGTACCTTTACGACCAAAAAGATTGGTCATTAAGGCATCCTGAATCACGCAATTCTGGCCTAAACTACCCGTTTCATGATTTTTCAGGATGCCTTAATGACCAATCTTTTTGGTCGTTGAGGTACAGCTTGCACCACGCTGATGAGGGCCAACAGCCCGAAACGCGTCCGTGGTTAGCTTTTCTTGATTAATCAAGAATGGGTATTTGGCCAATTCTGGAATAATTAAAAATCAACGAGAATAGTTGATATTTATTCCGATAGATGGCGCGAGCCACCAGCAACTTTTAGTTGCACGATAAGGAGATGCCTTTTTCTTAATTTATGCACCTTATCCCAGTACAATGTTATATTTGTACTATTTTTTCATATATATTTATCAATTATTTATATTTATCTCTATTTAATCATATATTTATCATTATATAATCTTACTAGCGGATGTACCCGGCTTCGCCCAGGTTTTTCTCGAGGGAATGTTTGTAGTCTAGTAATAAGAAAATATACTACACCTAAAAACTATCAGAGAAAAGAGAAACCACGGAAGGTGAACAGAAAAATGCTTACAATGGATGTTATGTTTACGATATCAAGTTAAATAAAAACAAAGATAAAATTTGCATATGTTGGTCACTATAAATTTGTATATTTGTTAGGCGAAATTAGAAACATGATAAAACAATTGGGTATTTAAAAACAAATGTATAAATAAAAGTTGAAGTATAATAAACATTGTTAAAGATTAGTTTTAATTATTAATCAAGATTGTGTGTGAATATGTGAGAAAGATGTAATATCGTTGTTGTTTTCTTGGCCGACTGTTTTACATATGGTGTTATCTTAAAATTGCTTGTTTTGAATATTTTTTAGATTGAGATTATTAGCTAGTATGTAAAAAAAATAACTCTGTTGAAATTTAATTTTTTATTTATATATAAATAAAATTAACTCTGTTGATTTTTTTTGTATTCAATCGATAACAGCGAAGTTACGCATGTTAATGTTAGGAAATATATTTTGATGTTAAGCAAAACGTGCTCCATCTCGTTTTACATAAATGTTGAAAATTTGGTTGAAATTGATGCATTGTAACGAAAGTTTTTAGTGATGTCCACTTATGAAATTTCCATTTTATTAATATAGATTTGTCATATTTATATTTATTCTGTATTTAACCTTATATTATCATATATGGACAAGGAAATAAAGTAGTTTCAATCTCGCTCTCTGTCTTACCCGCGGTGGGCGCCATTAATGAAGACCTTGTATATATATATTTATATATATATGTATATTTATCAATTGTTTTATATATTTATTTATATATACAACAACAACAACAAAAAGGCTTTTATTAGGGCCCATTGCCCTGTATGGATTCGCCATACAACAACAAAACAATACAGTAATTTTTTCCTCCCTTTCCCCATGTGCACGTGAGCCTTTGTTTGAAATGGGATTTATTTACACATCTGTTCTAAAACTTTCCTCACTATCTCTTTTGTGTGTGAATCTATTTACAATTGATCTGTAGAAATTATAGAGTTCTATTGCTATATTTTTCTTTTCTGAAATAGTTCTCAGCGTCTTCAGTGAGTT
Organism: Cordylochernes scorpioides; assembly: GCA_030710605.1. Lineage (NCBI taxonomy): Eukaryota > Metazoa > Arthropoda > Arachnida > Pseudoscorpiones > Chernetidae > Cordylochernes > Cordylochernes scorpioides. Next base: position 10,432,653 of record CP092871.1, on the reverse strand, counting down.
GCTAAATCTCCAGAAGGTGATTTTGAGAGTTTATCTCTTTATTTATCTTTATATATATATATGTTATATAATTTTTAAAAATTTATAGGAATGTCATAAATATAAATCTTTGTAAATATTATTTTATTTTAATCATCTTTCTAAAATAACTCTGTTATTCTTTGGCCACCAGATGGCGCCACTTCAAATATATAAATGAATTGTTTTTGTTTTTTAGAGTAGGTTAGGTTAAGTTAGATATAATTTTTATAAATATGTAAATTGTAATATAGGATTAATTGCTAAATTCTATATTTACTTTAAATTTAATGTATTCTTTTGCTCAAGAGTTCACAAAATAAACTTCTTGAGATTAATTTTCTTTTTTTTTAATTATATTCTTAACGACTGCACTTTTAACTTTAAAAAATCATTTTAAATTTACATAGTTTGTAACATATATATGTGGCAATATCGTTGCGGAAATTTTTGTTGTTGGATGCGAATGGTGATATTTGATTGAAGCGCAGTCGTTGAGTGGTAAGTGAAGCACACAGTTAGGAATAATCAGGACACGTGATTGTTTTGAAAATAAAAGGTAACTGGATTGGAGGAAAGAAAGCTTGAGAAGAGCGGGGTGGTTTTGATTTGTCCTTTAACTGATCACATGGTGGTGATTGTACTTAGCTGTGGGATGAGCCGAGGGAGAGAGGTCTAAAGCTGATGTCACCTCCTTGGAAGCTAAATCACTACTAACTATTCTTGTCTTTCGATTTAACACCACGAGTCAGTTTCTCTCTGATTGGTTGAGAGATCTCACATGATCTTTTCCTATTGGTTGACCTATTTAAGGTGCTGCCTTTTGATTGGCCCGCGGCTTTCCTTGAAGAAAGCTGTGATCTGCTTGATAGGAAGTGTCGAGTGTTATTTTTGACTTTATTTACTTCCGTGTTATCAAATACGTCCTATCTTTGCCGGAAGCATTGGATGTCTCTCAAACTTTTATAACTTTTGGTCACTCGACACGTCCTGTTTGTCAGGAAGTATTGAGTGAATCTTGGCTAAAATAACTTCTGCGGTCACTAGAGACGCCCGGTCTCTGCCCCTGCAGTATTGACACAGGGGTGCCCAGAATAGTCGTGCCAATCTTAGATCTACTTCCTATATCTTAATGCTACTTGCTTCCCTCCAGTTACCTTGTTCTTTATTAAGTCTTTGAAAATCATACATGGTACATACATAGTGGGTCGGGGTTGCATTTAATTATATACAAATTATGACAGATGCGCCCCCTACATGTGAAGAATTCAAGAAGGGGTTAGCCTGAGAGAATTCTGTAAAATGAAAAATAATTTTGTGGGAAAATTAGTTGTAGGTATTGAGGGGCTATATACAAGCATTGCTGGTGACATAAGTAAGATAGAATGGGGTTGATGATATAGGTTGAGTATAATTAATAGAAATCAAAAATTTTTTAATTGTAAGAAATCAATGAATGTTATGGTACATAGTGGGTAAAACAAAGAAAATGCGCCTAAACGAATTCTACTCGAGATAAGAAATGATATCGAGGGAGTTCTATTAAGGCTTTTGAAATCAAATAAAAATAATATAAAAATAGTTGAATGAAATCAAAATTGAATGTGTTTGGTTGAAAAAGAAAAATATTTTGTTGCATGGTGACAAAGACAACTGCTTAGTTACTTTTTTGCTCGAATTCTGAGAAAAAGGAATCGAGGAAATTTCATAAGGTGCTTTGAAATCAAAACAAAATGAAATAAGAAGTTGAATGAAATCAAAATTGAATGTGTTTGGTTGAATGGTGAGAGAAAAAAAGAAAAATGCCTAACCATATTCTAGCTCGAAATTGGGAATGAAATCGAAGGAATTCTATTAGGTCTTTTGAGAAATCAAAAATAAAAATAAACTAAAAGTTTTTTGAGCGAAATCAAAGTTGAGTGCTTGATTGAATGGTGAAAAAAAAAAGGAAAATGCCTAATTACTTTTTTGCTTGAATTTTGGAAAGGAATTCGAGGCAATTTCATAAGGTCTTTTGAGAAATCAAAGTAAAATAAAAATAAAAAGTTGGAAGAAATCAAAGTGAATGCTTGGTGCGTTGTGAGAAAAAAAAAAGGAAAATGCCTAACCCTATTCTAGCTCGGAATTGGGAATGGAAACCGAGGGAATTTTATTAGGGCTTGTGAGAAATCAAAATAAAAATAAAAATAAAAGTTGAACGAAATCAAAGTTGAGTGTTTAAAAAAAAATGAAAAATAAAAAGGTTTCAATAACAAAGGGTGATTTAATGTTTTTAGTTTAATCGAAAACCAGTGATTTTTCGTTGGTAATTGAGTTGCGGCAATTTAAGCTAAGTGGTAAATAGATTGATAATTGATAAATAAAAATGATAATATAAACTAATTGGAAAAAAATGATAATTAATGATTAAAAGTGGTAATAAGTTGAATAAATTGATAAATTGGTTAAATATTTACATTTTTAATTGCGAGAAAATAATGAAAATGATTGATATGAAAAATAAGATGTATTGGTTGGAACCCTTTGGTATCTACATGCCCTGATCTAAATGTATTGATTGCTCCATTTTGCCCTATAAATGTTTTAATTGCTCAATTATGTGTAACTTTTTGTCTTTGTGTGTGTTGTGAAAAAATGTTAGAAGTCGGTTGTGTAAGAAATGTGTGAGTGAATTCTAGGTGTTGTTTTCGTGGATGTGGAATTGGTTGGTAAAAATCGATATGTAGACTCGAACTGGAATCAAAATCGGTGGTATAGCGAGGTTCCCAGTCGACCTCAATAGGGGATCTTCTCATTGTAATTAGAGATACGGAAGTGGGGTGTGTCGGGCAAACGAGAGGGAGGGAAATTGGAGATCGGACGAGGGCGCTCCGCTTTGTTTACAGAGGCCGAATTTATCGCTGCGAACTACACTTCCGTCGTGGTGTCTCAAATTCTCGTTTCCTGCCGTCTATTCATTTTTGGTGCGGCTCGGGGCTTGTTTTTGGAGCGTGATTTCTCCGACACTGGTTGGTTATCTTTCAGTTACTGTTATCTTTTCGGAGTTTATTTAGATTTTCTGCGAAGATGGTTCCTAAAATTATGAGAAGTTTTATAAATACTTGTCCACAATGAAGAATTGCTTGTCCACAATGAAAAATTGCTTGTCCACAATGAAAAACTGTTTGTCCAAAATTAAAAAATGCTTGTCCTAAATTAAAAACTACCTCTTGTAGTTCGAAGATTTTCTGATCGGGCATAGCATAGATAAACAAGTACTTAATGAATAAAATTGGAATACAGTTGTACGGTAGAACTAATAAACAAAGGGTAAAAATCAGATGAAAGATAGGATATTGTCCCATGTTCGTCCACATTTTTGCAACTGGGGACTCTGAAATATTTGCTCGAACCTTATAAATTGTAGAATTTGAATGATTGGTAGGTTCGCAGTTCTCCTGTTTGATATCTTTAGGGAGTGGTGTGATATGATTGAACTGGTTGTCAGGTTTATAGTTCTCCTGTTTGACCGTCAATGGTTTTATTAGAGATATGTCGGCGGTAATTGGTTTAGGTTGAGATGTGTGATCTTTTCTCTGACGTGGATGTGGTAATTTTGGCATTGTTTGTGTTGTGTGTACGCTGTGCTTTATGTACGAATTTTGTCTTGTTTGGGTACCTGTGTCGGTATTTTTACGTGCAGGTTGTTTGTATTCATCGATTCTTCTAGCGAATCGGCAGGTGGGGCAGGTTTTTACCTGTTTTGCGATGTCTTGTGTCATGTTCTGCCAATAATATTGTGCTGAGATGAGTCTCGTCATCTTGGAGATGTTTGGGTGGTGGTGTTGTGTGTGTACGGACTTAAGAAGTCTGGTTGTAAATGAATTTGGGACTATAGTTTTAAGTACTCCTTTTCGGGAGACGGTGCGCAGTTTATTGGGATCCATAGTCACGCGGGATTTTCCCGGTGGAGAAGATTGTTGGTTCTTTATGAGTGGCGCATCTAGAAAGCCACAAAATGGGATACGAGTTACAACGCCCGTTTCATATTGTTGTACTCCATTTATGCTACGGACCTCATATTCGTATCTTGACAATCTTAACCTCCATCGAAACAATCTGCCTGACGGAGCTTTGATCTCTTTCAACCACTGCAATGCGGGATGGTCAGCAAGTATTGTAAACTTTCTGTCCATTAGACAGGTGCGGAAATTATCCACACTTTCCACAATGGCTAGGCATTGTAGTTCCAAGTCTGAATAATTTCGCTCGTGATTACGCAGAGATCGGCTGAAATGTTGAATGGTGTATGTCTTCCCATCAGGGTAGACTTGTTTAAGAACGCCTGTAATGCTGAATGTTGAGGTGTTACAGTACACCTGGCATGGCAGACCTTCCTGGTAAAGGTGTAATGTGGGGTGTGTGGTAAGGTTTTCTTTCAGGTTAGTGAACGCTTTCTGGCATTCGTCATCCCAGACCCACATGACATCCTTTTTTAGAAGGTTGACAAGTGGCGTCCGCAAGCGGGCGTGGTCTGGAATGAACTCTTTATAGACGTTCACAGTTTTTAGGAAAGATCGTAATGTTTTTCGATTGTGTGGTTGTTTGGTGGCGTGAATTTTTTCTATGTTTTGTGTAGACGGGATGATCGTATTATTCTTAACGGTTGTGCATGCGCTTGTTTGTCGTTGTTGTTGTCTTTTGGCGTGCGTGTTGCGTGTGTTGTGAGGTACATTTGCGTGTTTCTGGCGTTGCGAAGTATGGTCATGTGTGGATTTTGTGTGGTAAGTGGGTGAGCTGTGTCGGTGTACGGACACTTTTTTGGGCATTATTGGGATTGTAGGTTGGAGTCGTGGTGGCTTTACATATTGTGGGCATATAGTACTGGTAATTGGGTTGAGTGAAAAGTTGTGTGGTGTGAGATTATAATGGTGGCATGTAAATATTTGGGGTTTGGGCAATGAATGCAGGCAAGGTTTTCCATGTGTGAAAGCTTTGGGTGCTGTGTGAGTCCTTTGGGACAGGTTTTGGCCTAGCCCGTGCTTGCATTCATTTGATACATGTTTAAAGTGGTAGATAGTATTAGACAATGGGACGCCAAGTTGGAAAATAGTGCCGCGATTATAATTTAGTTTTAATTTATACTGATAAAGGGTTTTTAAGGTAAGAACTCCAAATGGCAAGGATGCATTTACCACGTGGAAGTTCTCTCTACGGGTTATTTGGCCTATTGTCAGAGGGAAAGTTAAATGTCCTATTATTTTCGTAAAACTATTTAGGGGGGATAGATCAAGGGAAGGTTTTTTAATACTTAAATTGGGGAGTTGTGCTTTTAATCTATTGTATAAATGATACGGCAATATGTTCGAACCTGCGTCTGGTTCAATGAGAAAGGTACATGGTAGGTCCTGGGTCAGATACAAGTCCAAAGTCAAATGGATGGTGTCATTGGGTGGATTGCCTACCTTAGTCTCGAAAAGTCTCCATTGTGGCGTCTTCGGCTTGGTGTGGTTGGCTTGGAATATCTGTTGGACCGGGTCGGGACCTTTTGCACTGTCCCCGCGATTGAAAGGGAAATCTAGTCATTTGTACTGCTTCCATTCGAGTGGATCGCGTTGTCGGTACACTGGGTCCGTGTCGCGTGGGTTGCTTCCGGGTGCACGGGTATGGCATGGCGGGTGGCGATTCCTCGGTGGGCGTCAGGCTGTTTGGACACGTACCGGCGGTGCGGGCGGCGGTTGTCCCGAGGGTGGCGTTCCGGAAGACCGCTTCCAGTTGCGTGGATCTCGCCCCTTGTAGCGCGGCGGTCAGTTCTAAAATTACCGTCGCCAGGGTGTGTCTTGTCGCTTCGTTCGTTGTCAGCTTCTTTCCGTTCGTTGCCAGTTCCTTCTCTCTTGGGTTGTCATTGCCTTTTGTTGTGCTGGTGCCTGGGTTAATTTCCATCTTTATCCTGATTAAGCTCTATAATCTTTATCCTGTCGACTTAACCGTTCTGTGGCAATATCGTTACGGAAATTTTTGTTGTTGGATGCGAATGGTGATATTTGATTGAAGCGCAGTCGTTGAGTGGTAAGTGAAGCACACAGTTAGGAATAATCAGGACACGTGATTGTTTTGAAAATAAAAGGTAACTGGATTGGAGGAAAGAAAGCTTGAGAAGAGCGGGGTGGTTTTGATTTGTCCTTTAACTGATCACATGGTGGTGATTGTACTTAGCTGTGGGATGAGCCGAGGGAGAGAGGTCTAAAGCTGATGTCACCTCCTTGGAAGCTAAATCACTACTAACTATTCTTGTCTTTCGATTTAACACCACGAGTCAGTTTCTCTCTGATTGGTTGAGAGATCTCACATGATCTTTTCCTATTGGTTGACCTATTTAAGGTGCTGCCTTTTGATTGGCCCGCGGCTTTCCTTGAAGAAAGCTGTGATCTGCTTGATAGGAAGTGTCGAGTGTTATTTTTGACTTTATTTACTTCCGTGTTATCAAATACGTCCTATCTTTGCCGGAAGCATTGGATGTCTCTCAAACTTTTATAACTTTTGGTCACTCGACACGTCCTGTTTGTCAGGAAGTATTGAGTGAATCTTGGCTAAAATAACTTCTGCGGTCACTAGAGACGCCCGGTCTCTGCCCCTGCAGTATTGACACAGGGGTGCCCAGAATAGTCGTGCCAATCTTAGATCTACTTCCTATATCTTAATGCTACTTGCTTCCCTCCAGTTACCTTGTTCTTTATTAAGTCTTTGAAAATCATACATGGTACATACATAGTGGGTCGGGGTTGCATTTAATTATATACAAATTATGACATATATATAATCTTATTTATTCATATTTATTCTGCGCACTACAGCCTTTTTGGTTGTTAAGCAACACGCATTAGTGTTCCTGTCTGAACCAGTATGATGGTGGTGGTGGTGGAGGAGGTCAGCAGACCAACAAAAAGCGGCCGCGTCCTGAGGACGAAGACCCCCTCCCGTCTTCCCACAATCAATTCAAGTTCAACAGCACAGCAAGCTTGTTCAACTTTGGGTGCCGGACCTTTGAGGCGATCATTGCGGACACCAGTTTGGACACCCCCGAAAAAATGCAGATGGCCACCAGAGGACTGATGCTGACTCTCGTCCAGGAGGCAGAACTTCTTCTTGAGGACGCCTTTAAGGGAGCCAGTCTTGGAAGACACAATCCCGCAGCCAACATCCCGATCCCCTCCACCTCATTCGCCTCGGTAGTGGCTGAGAAAGAGAAGCCGGTAAGGCCTGCACTTCCGAAGCCCAAAGTGAAAGCCACATTTGTGAATCTGGCTCCTTCCTTTGAATCGCATGTCGTCGTCAAGTCGGCTGACCCCAAATCCAACCCTAGGGAAATATTAAGGGAAATTCAAAAGATACATCCCTCCCTAGCGTCATCAAAAGACGTGGTGGCGTCCATAAACACCAGCGGCAAGGTTGTTTTCCACACCAAAACGACCCAAATGGCAAAGTCGCTGGCCTCGGGGCTGACCTCCCTGCCAACGGGTCTAAGCTGCCACGAGCGCCCGGTTATCCTGCCAAGATACTGCCTCTTCAGAGTGGACGGGGGGGTGCAGGACGAGGAGATTTGCGAGAGCCTCCGCTCCAACCACACCGTGCAGTCACTCCAGGGGAAACGTGACATCAAGGTAGTCCATAGATCGAATAATGCGGCACACAACACCAGTACAGTGTTCATCGAAGTGGACATCCAAGTCGCTGAAATCCTCGGACAACATGGACGTATCCCAGTGGCAGGTCAAATGCACAGGTATGAGCGCAGTCATACTCTAAAGCAATGCTTCCGTTGCTGTGGCTTCGGCCACCGCGCGTCTGCCTGTCCAGCTGCCCATCCAATCTGTTATCGCTGCGGCTCTGCAGAGCATGAGGGCTTCCAATGCTCGGTCGAGCCAAGCCAAAGCCGCTGCTGCCGCTGCAGCAAAAAATCTGGAGCTCCCGTCAACCACTTTGCCATCTCACCTTCCTGTCCCTTTGTAAAAGAGAGAATAGCCCGAACAAGAAACAATGTCTAGGCCATTGCGTGTCCTGCAGGTGAACGCTAGAAAATCACCAACTGCCATTCTTGAAATTGCAAATTTGGCAAGTTCGACACAGGCCGACATCGTGCTCCTGCAAGAACTCCCAACTAACTTCTTCTGGCCCACACCTGGGTTTCAAGCATTTTTTTGTCCCTGGCGCCTACATCCCCTCGGGAATTGTGGCACGTAGCAACCTTCATCCCATCCCTCTAACCTCCCCAGACGCCGCCATAACCTCCATAGCCATATGTCTAGAGCAGAGTATCATCGCGGTGTACTCGGCTTACTGGCACGGCCTTAGAGCTGCCGAGGATTTCATCCCTCTTCTGGAAGATACAATAAGACGGGCCTCTCTTCCAGTAATCCTGGGTATGGACACTAACGCCCACTCTCCTACCTGGGGTATGGGTGCGAGGTTGGACTTCCGGGGTGCTAATCTGGAAGAATTCGCCAGCTTCAATGATCTTCATTTCTTGGGACCCCCTGTGATCTCTACCTGGTCAAATGGGTCTTTGTCTTCTTCTATAGACGTCACTCTGGCCTCCAGCTCACTGGCTATCCATGCCACTAGGGGTTTATTAGGTGAGATGGCCTTCACTGACCATATACCTATCTGGACTACATTCCATGACATGGTCAATAACGAGACGAACTCCTCCTGGGTGGAATCCTCATGTAAAGAACAGACCTTTAAATCCTTCCTAAACTCTTCTCTCCACCAGGTAACTACCCAATTTAACGCGGCCTCTACCCCAGAAGATATTGACAGGGTGGTCCTCCTTTTGACTTCCATCCTGCAGTCAGCTTGTGACTCTTCCATGAGGAGACGCTCCAATACTACAAGACCGTCAAAGCCGTGGTGGACCCCCGAACTGAGTCGGATCAGAAGGTTTGTTATCTCCCTCCGCCGTTGCAGTCAGAGTGTCCGGAGTCCTATTAGGAACTTCTTCCGCGGTTTATACCGAGCGTGCCATAATCGACTGAAGGCGGCTATACGGAAAGCTAAAAGTAAATCCTGGCTTAATCTCTGCGAGGAGGTGTCATCCGCATCCTGGAGTGCCATACATCGATTTATCGCCCGGGGCCGCGGCTCCCCCAGAGGTCCGCCACTTCTCAAACATGATAACGGCTCTCCTTACTATCCTCATGAGACTTGCCAGGCCGTGTTAAATTACTTTTTCCAACCTGACACCAGACCTCACCCGCAAAGGAATGCAATTTCTGCGCACTCAGACGAACCTGAATTCAAACCCTGGGAAGTTTTGCGAGCCATTCATCGCTGTGGAAAAAGGAAAGCCCCGGGCCCCGACGGTCTTGGTTCAAAGTGCCTAGACCTGGGTGGCCCCTCCTTGCAATTCCTGCTGGCCGAATTGTTCACCAAATGCCTTCGTATGGGCCACTTCCCCCGTCCATGGAAAGAAGGCCGCCTCATACTTCTGCCTAAACCCTCCAATTCAGCCACCAGTCAGCTGGAGAAATACAGACCTATTACTTTATTGAACACTATGGCCAAAGTCTTCGAGAGATGTATCCTGGCCAGACTTCAGTGGCTCGCGGATCGTCACGGATGGTTCTTTGAAGATCAATACGGTTTTGTAAATGGTCGTTCTGCGGAAGATGCATTGGCAAGTATCACTCAATTCATTGAGGAAGGACAAGCTCACTGGAGGAAAACTCTTGTCATCAGCTTGGATATCAGTAAGGCCTTCGACACTGTTTGGAGGCCGGCAATCATTCAAAATCTTGAACGCCTAAATTGCCCAGAGTATATCACCGGCTTAGTAAAAAGCTTTTTGGAAGACCGGAGGGTCTCTTATTCAGCTTGGACAGCAACAGAGTGTACATCCTCCCAGCTCGGCACTCCCCAGGGTTCAGCGCTAAGTCCTTTCCTGTGGAACATAGTTGCTCGGACCATCTTCACCCTTCCCTCCATCAGAGATAGCCGATTAATAGCTTACGCGGACGACTTCACCCTTATGATTCAGGTTCGTGGTCGCCTGCCGGTCTCTGCCACCAACAACTTCTTGGAAAGGTTGACATCTTGGTGCACGATGTGCGGTCTTAATATAAACCCCAGTAAGACTCAAGCTTGCCTGTTCCAATGGCGTAATGTCCACCCCAACTCCGAGACAGGGCTTAAAATCCTTGGTCAACCTTTAAACATCAAGAAGACAATCACAATCTTGGGAGTAGAATTGGACCAGACCCGCGGATTTGTCGCCCACCTACGCAAGATCACACGTAGATGCAGATCAATAATCCCACGACTCACCAACTCCATACAGGGTAAATTTGGAATCTCCTTTTCAGCTGGAACTAGGATTTTCGACGCGGTGGTGGTGCCTGCCCTCCTTTACGGAGCGTCAGCATGGGGACGTCGTGCTCTCTCCAACGAAGGCATTAGGCAGCTTAGGAGCCTTCACTACAATTTTGCGAAACGCGTATTGAGAGGAGGTCCTCGCACACCAACAGTCTCAGCTATCTCCATCACTGGCAGCCCTCCTCTCGATATTATTGTAAGGTCTCGTACGGCGTTCCTAAAGGAAATCAATGAAGGAAATTTTGAATCTAGACCAGGCCCTGCTTCTTTGCCATACCCTCCAGAGAGACGTCAATTGTCTTTCAGTCAAAGCATCGAGGAGATAACAACACCCATAATATATACAGACGGATCAAAATATGAGGCTGGGGTGGGCGCTGCAGCTGTTCCCTCATCAGAAGATCAGCAGACCGTTCTCTTACGGCTCCATCCGGACTGCACAGCCTTCCAGGCTGAACTTCTGGCAATCCGCTGGGCGGTCCGTCTGGTGGAGGAAGGTTATTCTGGAGAGGAAATCACTATAGCGTCGGACTGCAAATCAGCTCTGTCAGCCATATGTACGTCAGGTCCAGTTCGATCGACCTTAGTTGCTGAGATTGTTCTCGCACTGAACACCAACCAAAATATAAAGCTGTGTTGGGTGCCGGGTCACTGCGGCATCGATGGGAACGAAAGAGCAGACAGAGCTGCTAAGAACGCGGCCGTTTCTACCTTAGAGCCAACATTTTCCATCCTGCCTAGAAGCCTGGCCCGTAACCACTCACGGACGGCAGCCCTAGACGCATGGACGGAGGTTTATTGCCGGGAACACTCCAACAGGCACTTGAGGAGAATAGCCCATACTCCAGACCGGTTGCTCCAATTCCTCCCTAAGGTCCGTCCTGGAGAAGTCACCACCACCTTACTTACAGGACATGGCCATGTTCGGGCAGACTTGGTTCTCTGGCAGCCCGGTGAAGACCCATCTTGCCCACATTGTATGGAGGAACAACAGACTGTGGACCACCTTCTGTTCAGATGCCCTGCTTTCACGCGACACAGAATGCAGACAGCCCTGCTGCTTGGGAGGACCTCCTTCGACACAGTCTCTTTGGCTGGACTCCCGGATTCCCTGCAGGCATGGAACTTCTTGACCAGCTGGTTCGGCCCTGCAATTGGCTTGGTATAAATGTAGTCTAGAGTGGCTGGTTTCTACTGGTTAGCTGGACAGCCCGGGCAGTTGGCCTTTTTTGCGCTCCAGGGGCCCGGGGAACCCTTATTTCTCTCTATTTATTCTGTATGTATTCTGAGGTGTGTTGAAAAAGTATCGCGACTTTTGAATTTTTGCGGGTTACGTATATTCGAATTTCGATCTTTTTGTGGCTTTATGTTGGTACTCATGTCTCTCACTTATGCCGACAAGCTCGGCCATTTTGAATGTTCACTTAATTGTTGACAGCTGCTTTGCTTGCAGGTGTTTTGGATCGTCTTCGATTTTTACCTATTAAAAAAAATGGATCAAAGAACCTGTATCTAATTTTGTGTGTGAAATACGAAATTAAGTGCGCGGATGCATTCCGAATGTTGACTGTGGCATACGGAGAAGCTACCTTGGACCGAAGCAACGTTTATCGGTGGTACAAAATGTTCTCAGAAGGCCGAGAAGATGTGAACGACGAAGAGCGTGCCGGACGCCCGAGCACTTCAACAACATACGAAAAAATTAATGAAGTGGAGAAAGTGATATTGGCCAATCGTCGAATCGCCGTTAGAGAAGTTGCTGAGGACCTAAACATATCGATTGGCTTGTGCCATTCGATTTTTATCAATGATTTGGGCATGAGACGGGTCGCCGCGAAATTCGTACCAAAATTGCTCAATTGCGACCAAAAACAGCATCGCATGAACATTGCTAATGAGATGTTGGACTCTGTCCGCGACGACCCAAATTTGCTCCAGAGGGTCATAACTGGTGACGAAGCGTGGGTTTATGGTTATGACGTGGAAACCAAAGCTCAATCATCTCAATGCAAGCTGCCGCTCAAACCAAGACCGAAAAAAGCGCGCCAAGTTCGGTCGAATGTGAAAGTTTTGCTGACAGTTTTCTTCGATTGCAGGGGCGTGGTGCATCATGAGTTCTTGCCACAGGGTAGAACGGTCAATAAGGAATATTACCTGCAAGTTATGCGCAATTTGCGCGAAGCAATCCGCCAGAAACGCCCGGATTTGTGAAAGAACAAAAATTGGCTTTTGCGCCACGATACGCCCCACACATCGTTGCTTGTGCGCGACTTTTTGGCCAAAAACAACACACTAATGATGCCGCAGCCACCGTATTCCCCAGATCTGGCCCCCTGTGACTTTTTCTTGTTCCCTAAACTGAAGAGGCCCATGAAAGGACGCCGTTGCGCTACGCTTGACGAGATAAAGACGGCATCGAAGGAGGAGCTGAAAAGATTTTTTAAAAATGATTTTTTGAAGTGCTTCGAAGATTGGAAAAACCGTTGGCACAAGTGTATAATATCTCATGGGGATTACTTTGAAGGGGACAAAATAGGTATTCATGAATAAATAAATAATTTTTGAAAAAAAAACACAAAAGTCGCGATACTTTTTGAACACACCTCGTATAGATGTTGTATTTAGAAAAATCGAGTATATATATAAGAAGAACCAAGATTCAAAATAATCATTTTCCTGAGGAGAGTGACAGGAAGTCACTGAAACGTCAGGAGCTAAATAAATAATTGGCTGATGTAGCTATCAGAAGATTAAAACTTACTTCTATAATATCAAATACTCATTATAAAGCGCAAACTACCAACATACATCAAATTGTTCCACAATGGATTGTCAGACCGTCAAGGTAAATGATTAATGGTTATTCTTGTAATGGCATTAATGGGCTTGCAATCGTTCGTTTTAAAATCGTCTGCCGAGATATTAGGTGTTATTTCTGCCGGGATTATCACTTCCGGTCTCTGTACCGGAACCTCCCCTCCCTAATTGCCTTTTCTCCAGCAGAAGATAAGAGCCTAGTGTCGTCTGCGCACAAAAAAAAAAACAACAAAAAAAAAACGATAAAAACAAATTGTTCGTAAACGCGTTTTTCGCCCCCCTTGTGTTTTTGACCTCCTAACTGAAAGATAATGTCCAATATTATATCTCAGAGAGGCTTCCTTATCATTTTATATAATGATCTAAAAAACAACGTTAAAAGCCAGTATGTAATTATAGATCTATAAAACTCCAAGTATATCGTGCGTACCTCTGGGACAAATTTATCTTTAAGACGTCCTTAGATTTAACGGGTTATTCTCTTATCTCCTCGGTTCACTGTGATCTGGACAACTCTCGCATCTCTCTCCTTCAGAAAGAAATTTTCTAGAAAATTTAAGCATCCACAAAAAAAACTACTTCAATATCCCTTATTATCTAGAAATTTCAAAAAAAAAAAAAAAATTGAACTCTCTATTATTTGTAAATTAAATTAATTACTATTCAAATTGATGGAAATATAATTTTACTGGTATATTTCCAGCAATTTAAATAGTAATTGACTTGATTTATAAATAATCAATTCCTATTATATATAAAAAATAAAGAAAACATTTCCTGACCACGAGCACATGCTCTTCATTTTTAATATCAACACCTGACCCACTTATCTTTTTTTTTTCATATAAATATATATATGTCGTATTTTATATTTTGTACATATGCAATGTGGTATATACATAGGAATATTTTACATAGAAATCATAAGCCTGATGGATCGCCTTTTGGCTCAAACAAAGCCTAATGTAACTTTAAAATGGCGTCTAATAAAATAAAATCGCTAAATAACATAATGGCATCCAGAAAGATCGTATAACAGGCCGTTGACATTGTCCAAGTAGCTAAGACAAGCTATAAACATATTGGTTATGCCAGTACTTGATTGGATACAGACGTCTAGCATATAGTCCGTTCTCTCTGACGTCACCATCAGCAAGTTGGGTTGTTTCTGAGCCCAGAAGACGGCAGTCAGGAATCAGTTGCAGTTAGGTTGTCATGCTGCCTGAGTGAAGAGAGATTCCAGGAATCCCTAGTCCACTCTCACCTTCACCTTGCTGTTGACAATATGTAAATAAACTATTTTTAATTGTCAATTGTCACTCTCACCTTCCCGGGTGTTGCACTCTGATAGCTCCTTAATTTCTTGAGGGCTGTATTTTTGTTCCTTAATAAGGCTAACTCTGTTGCTGCCTACCTCGTGTATTCCCATCAATCCAACACACCAACACTATGAGACACACACACTTTATTTATTTATATCATCTCAATTTGCAGGTGTTACATTCGAGCACAGCTCGCGAGTCACCTTGTCCTGATTATTTACACATGGCGAGCTGTAATGCTGGAGTGGCCCCCCGAGCCTTACAGGAGGGCAGTTGTTGGGTACACTTTATTTAAACAACAAAAACTATTTATACACCTTGGCCCGTGGTCAAAAAAATTAAAAACAGAATAACTCATTTTACAAACAACATTAATGCAAAATAGGCATTATTATAAACTGATATAGCCACAGAATAAAAAGATTAATAACAAACAAATATTCACAGATATTTACGTCCAATTCTCAACACACTCCCTCTAAGCCGAGGTAACAATGTTCCTATGCGTGTGGCTAGTGCGCTTCTACTTCTGGCCCCATGACTGCATAATGGATAAGTAGGCCTACTGCAACGATGTCGACTCCATACATTACAACATACATATATACCATTGTATTTAATTAAAAAGGCATATATTGGATCAAAATATCATTTATTTTACCAATATTTCAGTTGGCTGAACGCCAACCTTTATCAAGGTGTTATAACATTTTAATATGTGTCAACAACAAACTCAGCGCTACACTTGTTGTTGACACACATTAAATATGTTATAACACCTTGATAAAGGTTGGCGTTCAGCCAACTGAAACATTGGTAAAATAAATGATATTTTGATCCAATATATGCCTTTTTAATTAAATACAATGGTATATATGTATGTTGTAATGTATGGAGTCGACATCGTTGCAGTAGGCCTACTTATCCATTATGCAGTCATGGGGCCAGAAGTAGGAGCGCACTAGCCACACGTTTAGGACATTGTTACCTCGGCTTAGAGGGAGTGTGTTGAGAATTGGATGTAAATATCTGTAAATATTTGTTTGTTATTAATATTTTTATTCTGTGTCTATATCAGTTGATAATAATGCCTATTTTGCATTAATGTTGTTTGTAAAATAAGTTATTCTGTTTTTATTTTATTTTTTACCACGGGCCAAGGTGTATAGTTTTTGTTGTTTAAATAAAGTGTACCCAACAACTGCCCTCCTGTAAGGCTCGGGGGGCCACTCCAGCATTACAGCTCGCCATGTGTAAACAATCTGGACAAGGTGACTCGCGAGCTGTGCTCGAATGTAACACCTGCAAATTGAGATGAAATAAATAAATAGAGTGTGTGTGTCTCATAGTGTTGGTGTGTTGGATTGATGGGAATACACGAGGTAGGCAGCAACAGAGTTAGCCTTATTAAGGAACAAAAATACAGTCGTCAAGAAATTAAGGATATAGGGAGAGGGATATAGGGATCACGGGGATATAGGGATCATGGGGATATAGGGATCATGGGGATATAGGGATCACGGGGATATAGGGATCATGGGGATATAGGGATCATGGGGGTATAGGGATCGTAAAGATATAGGGATCATGGGTATAGGGATCATGGGGACATAGGGATCATGGGGATATAGGGATCATGGGGGTATAGGGATCATGGGGGTATATGGACATAGGGCTCACGGGGATATAGGGATCATGGGGATATAGGGATCACGGGGATATAGGGATCATGGGGATATAGGAATCACGGGGATATAGGGATAACGGGGATATAGGGATCATGGGGGTATAGGGATCGTGAAGATATAGGTATCATGGGGGTATAGGGATCATGGGGGTATATGGACATAGGGCTCACGGGGATATAGGGATCATGGGGATATAGGGATCACGGGGATATAGGGATCATGTGGTATAGGGATCGTGAAGATATAGGGATCATGGGGATATAGGGATCATGGGGACATAGGGAAAATGGAGATATAGGGATCACGGGGATATAGGGATCATGGGGATATAGGGATCATGGGGATATAGGGATCACGGGGATATAGGGATCATGGGGATATAGGGTTCATGGGGGTATAGGGATCATGGGGGTATAGAGGCACAAGAGCATATGGACATAGGGCTCACAGGGAGAGATAGGGGTCTCAGGGACATAGGGATCATGGGGACATAGGGATCATGGGGATATAGGGATCATGGGGATATAGGGATCACGGGGACATAGGAATCATGAGGACAAAGGGATCAAGGAGAGATAGGGGTCACGGGGATATAGGGACAAAGGGGTATAAGGACTTAGGGAAATTTTCACCAAACGGCTGAGGTGAGTCAGCGGCCAGGAAACAGGGAATTGATTGCCCGCCCGGGAAGGTGACGCAGTTTGTAGAAAAATTCCTACCATCCGGTGAGTAATCTCACGCGCACATTTCTCCAAGTAACACCAATCTTCCACGTTCTCAAATGTTTTATTAGCAATTTCATCATTTCAGATGACTTAGTTCTAAGACTGGTGGTCAGGCTTCTCCAAGATGTCCTATAGCCAGAGTTATAGCTGACATTCCATCATTCTCTTCAATTGATACAGAATATGCAAAACCGATTGAAAAAAAAACTATATAGAATGAACGCTAAAGAAAGACTTCTTCAAGGATCGAATTGATGAAATGCTAAAAGAAGGTGTAAATAGGCCATCTTCAGGCCCCTGGTATTTTCCAGTTATACTGTCAAATTATATTGACAAATATTTGCACGCTTATCCTATTTCTTTAGTGCGAAGAACGTTGTTTTTACCAGATAAGTAAACCGATCTCTCAAGCATTCTAATTGGACGAATGTGGCCATGTTTGTATATAAAGGGGGTTTAAAGGAATGCGTGAGGCCAGTGTGGTTAAAAGTTTTGTGTAGAGACGCTTATAGCGTTCTCTTCGTATTTTATCCGTGTCTGGTGATCTCTACGCATTCCCTGTGTAACCCCGGTCCGATCCCTACCAAAGCAGCAATAAAGATAAGTACTGTTTTTTTTTTTATTTTATTCAACCAATTGTAAGTTTATATATTTTTTTGTACTTTTGAGTGTACGCTTTTGTGTGTTTAGTTACTATTACTTTAGGCCCTAGTCAATTGCATTTTGTGTTAACCCGTACAAAGTGAATTTTGTCAATATTTGTCAAGAAACGAGATGGAAATTACAGATTTTGTGTGGAATACCGAAAATTGAATGATGTAACAGCGAAGGATGAATATCTGATTCTAATAATTGATGAATTAAGGCAAAATTTAATGGATTCAAATACTTTTAAAAAATATAGACCTTAGATCAGTATATTGGCAAGTGAAGGTTGAGAAGAAATAAAAAGAAAATACAGCCTTAACTATAGTCCATGGCCTATATAGGTTCAAGGTAATGCCATTGGGACTATGCAACGCACCTACTATTTTTGAAAAAATAAACATAGAAAATGTGCTTGGTGATCTGAGAAATGGCAAAATTGCCTTTGCTCTCTATATAATTTAATCATATATAGCTGAGAAATCTTAAAAGACTCGAAGCTGTTCTTAGATGCTTTAACGAATATATAATTTAAAATTTAACAATATAAGAAATTCACATTTGCTTTCAAAGAACTGAAGATTCTCGGCTATATAACGAGCCAACATGGTATAAAACTCGCTAAACACAATATCAAAGCTGTTAGTGATTTTCCTCAGCCCAAAAAGGTCAAAGAAGTGCAATTATTCTTAGACATGTGTTAAAATAACTAAAAAATCATCAAATATTTTTCGAAAATTGCTGATATATTGACCAATCTCATTAAAAAGAATATGACCTTAACCTGGACAGAGAATCAAAAAGAATCATTATAAACCTTTTCCAAAGCTTTGATGAATCCACAACTATTGGGCCATTTTAACCCAAATGCAACTACTTACATTCACACGGACGCGCCTAATGTCGGCCTAGGTGCAATACTGTTCAAAATATCGCTAAAGCATCTAAGAACAGCTTCGAGTCTTTTGAGATTTCTGAGCAATATATGATTACATAATCTAGAGGGCAAAGGCAATTTTGTCATTTCTTAAGATTATCAAGCACGTTTTCCATTTTTAAAATTATTTTCAAAAGTAGTAGGTGCGTTGCATAGTCCGAATGGCATTACATTGAACTCATATAGGCCATGGGCTGTAGTTAAGGCTGGCTTTTCTTGTCTTTATTCTCAACCTTCACTTGCCAATATCCTGATCAAAGGTCTAAGGTGAAGAGAAGGTGATTTTATATTTGAGACGAACACTAAGCAAACCAGAGCAGAATCACTCGACCACAGAAAAAGAATGCTTAGCCGTTGTGTGGTCGATGTCTAAATTAAGGCCCTACCTATATGGAAGACACTTCAAAATAATAACAGATCATCACGCATTATGCTGCCTGAAGAATCTAAAAGATCCAACTGGTCGACTAGCACGATGGGCACTGAATATCCAGGAATACGATTTCGATATAATACACAAATCTGGAAAAAAGCATTTGAATGGAGAAGTTTTGACTCCCTTACCGGAAACATACTGGAATGACGATTATTAAAATCTATTTTCAAATCAAATAATGGATGGCGAGGATGATTTTATTGTGAAAATATTAAGAAAGATCTTAGTGGAATCAAGGAATCAATTACATAGAACCCTTTAAGGAACAGTACTTTGATGTTCCAGGTACAGAAGACTTGGAATACAATCCTTTTAGTATACTACATCTTATTACGTTAGAGTCATCGAAATT
Organism: Cordylochernes scorpioides; assembly: GCA_030710605.1. NCBI lineage: Eukaryota > Metazoa > Arthropoda > Arachnida > Pseudoscorpiones > Chernetidae > Cordylochernes > Cordylochernes scorpioides. The sequence continues at coordinate 10,413,363 of CP092871.1, read as the reverse complement.
TCGGGTTTGAAGTACTAACACAAGAACTTTAGCCCACAGTCTTTGCTCTTGCAAATAAACATTTCAAGAATATGAAAAAAATAGAACAAATGTGATATTGTACTGGAAAAAGGTGCATAAATTATGAAAAAGGCATCTACTTATCGTGTAACTGAAAGTTGCTGATGGCTTGCGCCATCTATCGGAATAAATATCAACTTTTGTCGTTGATTTTTAATTATTCCAGCATGCACCACGCTGATGAGGGCCAACAGCCCGAAACGCGTACGTGGTTAGATTTTCTTGATTAATCAAGATAGGATATTTGGCCAATGCTGGAATAATTAAAAATCAACGAGAATAGTTGATATTTATTCCGATAGATGGCGCAAGCCATCAGTAACTTTCAGTTTCACGATAAGGAGATGCCTTTTTCATAATTCAAGAATAGTTCTTTAAAATAAGAGATACTTCAACCAGAAAAGGTTTATCACTGTAATATCTTTCAGAGTTATTTTCTCAATCCCGATATACATTTATATAATATCAAATCAGACGCGATATCTCCACAAGGGATGCTTGCGTCAAGAAACAACACTGAGATACTCTATTACATAAACAATTGGATAATTACAAGGTTTGAGTAGAGTTTAAAGAAGAAAGGAAGGTACACTAAAATAATGCTTCAATTTACAACCAAGAAATGAAACAAAGACAATATCCCGATATACATGCTAAAAGGTACAACTTCCTTAAGTTTTGTCTCCATGAGTGTATATCCCATAAACTTTTTATAAATTCTAATTTCTTTCTCCATAATTTTTCTAATCCTTTTCTGTATCTCACAGGAGAATCTGTATATAGGATTAAAAGCCTTAATAAAGATATTTATTGATTAAAAAATATATAGAATTAGAATGAAAAAATAAAGACATACTAGAATTACAATCCTTTGTATCAATTAGATTAATCAAATATGAATCTCCAAGGAGAAGTTTCTTTATTGCACTTTTAACGAGTTTATGATAATAATTCCGCCTTTGCCGGTCCCAAGTCCAGATGAAAAAGGAGGAGGGGGAGCAGTAACCAGTAAAAAACCTGGGCTCAGTTGGCCCGGCTGATAGTACCCTGTAAGAGCTCCTGATCCAGGGATACAGGATGAGCAGCGTTTGTACTCCATGTTAGGAGCGGCTGCACATGGCATCGTTTATCATGTCAGAAGCGGCCATTTCTTTGGAGCTAAGTCAGCCTGCCACTGAGTAGTGCTCCCAGTCTTAATGACAAAGGCAGACGCATTTTACTTCACCCAGTCATGACTTTACAAGCTTGATACCCTAATATGATTGAGTGGAGATAAGAAAGAAGAAGACGAGTTTACAAGTTTTCGGGTTTTAAACGACCCTTCTACAGGTAACGTTTAAAAACCGAAAACTTGTAAACTTGTTAAAAGTGTAATATAGAAACTTATCCTCGGAGATTTATATTTGATAAATCTAATTGATAAAAAAGATTATAATTCTAAAAAATAATGACATGTCGAGTGTCACCATAAAAAGATAAATACCTGAACATATACATTTCTGTAGAACGACTTTAACAATTTTACCGCAAATCTTTTGAACGAAAATCGTAATTTAAGGAGAAATAACGAAAATTTCTATCCTTAGAGATGAAGTATGAAATGATGAATTGTGAAAAGTAATGATAAACGGAAAAATAAAGTTTAATACTTCATCCCTAAGAATAGAAATTGTGGTTATTTCTCTTTAAAGTAAATTTACGATTTTTCGTTCAAAAGAAACATTTACGGTATATTTCTCATTCGTTCTACAATCATAAGCCGCATTATATTGTATTATATACATTCCTGTACCTACCATAAAGGTATATATAGTGACAATTTGACAATTAAAACACTCAGTGACAATGACAATTCAGTCAATAATTACATGATAAGAAGAGGATAGATTGAAATAATATTTTACAAAGATGGTGTTCTTCCCCAACGCGATAGGGTCCGCCTCCAGGCAATGACGGGGTCCTCGATGGTCTCACGCAGCCCGACCTGGACGAAGTGTCGATAAATTCTTGATTTGGCTGATACGAGGATGGCCAGTTGGTCGTTCACCAGGCCTGTACCGTAGATCCATGCCTGGAGATCAGGGGGTCTTCCGATGATGTTGAATGCCTCCCGGACGAGGGGCCTGATGTGAGGGCAGCTCCAGTACCGATGGCCCAGGAAGCCAAGGTAGATATAGTGGCTATTGACAATTTAATCTGTGAAATTCAGTGTTAACAGGTAAAATATTCGATATTTAGTATTGAGAGACAATTTAATCATTGTAATATCCAATCAAACATTGTCATACTTCCATTTCAGTAGAATTGTGGCGCTCAGATTCCATTCCCAATCAGCAACTATCGCTTCTAAACATTTCAACTTCTAACGTTACATCTCCATTAGCAATCCGCTAAATTATACCTTCGAGGTTAGACGCAAATACGATCCTTTTATACTAATTGGAAAACAGAATGGCGTTTAACGAGAAAGAAATTTGATTCTGAATATATAAAACTTTTCTTAAATTGATATTAATATTTTTCACAAATAATATTTTGGCAATATGCTTCTTACTATCTCTACAGACCTTACTGCAATGATAAAAATTATTAAATGAGAGGGCTTGGGAATCTCTCGAAATATTTTGAGAAATATATATTTTTTTTACAGATCCAGGTACACCCTTTTTTATATTGTAGTATTTATTAATTTTATTATTTTTATTAACAGAGTGGTCATTTTTATGTTTATATTTTGCTACTACTCTGTAAATTTCCCTCGTGTCTTATCTTTTGTTTACCATTCATAGTTTGTTCTTGCCTGAAATAAATTGTTGTCTCATCTCGAAGTTGGTCTTCCCTAATTTTCCACGTGGCAATATAAACATATATATGTCATATTTTATATGTAGAATATACAATATTGTACATAGAATAACCATATGATCTAATTTAAAAAAGGCGTCAAATAAAATATCCAACCGAAAAAAAAGGGGCGCCTTAAGAAAAGTCATATAACAAACAGGTCGTTGACATTGTCCAAGCAACTCAGGGAATATGTAAATATATCGGCCATTCCAGTCATTGATTGGACAACCAAGTCTTCCCTCTATGACGTCACCGTCATGTAATAATATTTCTTTCTTTGACTCCCTGTGTTCTTTTATGCAAAAACGTTATAAGTGTTTTGATCATAAATAAAAATATTGTCATTCTCAAGTTTATCTTTCTTAATTTTCTCTACGTAAGGAATATATATCTATATATATAAATGAATGTTTGTATGTTTGTATGTCCGGTATACAAATTCGCAGTAGTTCACTAATTCAAACCAATATTTCCATACATAGGTAAAAGTATACGGGGAAGACGATAGGCTATTTAAAAATATATATAAATCAATTATTAAAACTATATATTTTTAGTCAGAAAATGATGATGACGATATTGCTGTATCATGTTTGATTATCAGATACAAAATTATATCGAGAAAAATTCCAAAAAGCAGAGACCACGGGTGAAACCAGTTCATTATTTTGTACGCAGGAACAAAATTCTAACAGAAAAACATTCATTCGAGCAGAAAACAAAAGCCAGATCATCTTTCTATAAAAATATCGCTTCTCAGACACAAAGTTTGGAGCGGGACGTTTCACAAGAGTGACATCCACGGCGCCAATTTATAATTGTAACGAATAGTATTTGAATAAAAACATTTAATCGGGTAAAACCCGGGCGTTGCCCGGGTCATTCGGCTAGTATATTATATAATCTAAAATGCAAATTTTTTTTTTTTTAAACATATATTTTATTTTCATTCATTGACTGTTCTACATTTTTTTGACCATAGATTCAGAACATACCACTTTAATTATTGTTGTAAATATGTATAGTTGAACCTACCTATTTTTTTAATTCACGATTATAGAATTCATTTTATAAATTTTATATTACTGTGATAAATAATTTAATGTGTAAATTACTTCAAGTAATTCAAAATAAAAACTACTTGATGGGTAAATAATTTGTTTCCTACTTTTCACGACTGCACCTCCAATTCTCTATCTTTTTCAACAACAAAACAAAATAATTCATAACATATATATATATGAAAAAATAGTACAAATGTAACATTGTACTGGGATAAGGTGCATAAATTAAGAAAAAGGCATCTCCTTATCGTGCAACTGAAAGTTGCTGATGGCTTGCGCCATCTATCGGAATAAATATCAACTATTCTCGTTGATTTTTAATTATTCCAGAATTGGCCAATCTCCAGAATCAGCTTTTCTCGATTAATCAAGAATGGGTGATTGGCCAATTCTGGAATAATTAAAAATCAACGAGAATAGTTGATATTTATTCCGATAGATGGCGCAAGCCATCAGCAACTTTCAGTTGCACGATAAGGAGATGCCATTTTCTTAATATATATATATACATGTCGGTACCAAAACTGGTTAAATCCAATATATGCCTTTTATTATACAGTATATACAGTAGAGAGAAATTGGATAATTCAAACGTCTTTAATCCTTAAACGTCTAATTAGAATATTTATCTTGGTCCCTAGACTTTTAAGCCTTTTATTTAAACGTTTTCAATTCGAATTTTTGGATAATTCGATTTTTTTTGGTCCCTTGAGCTTGGAATTATCCAAGTTCGACTGTATATACAGTTAAACCTGTCTATAGCGCCCCCTCTAAATAGCGCCTCCCTCTCTATAACGCCCGATTTTAAATACGTAGCACGATGCGATTTACATTTAAAGTGATCTGTCTATAGCACCCTCTCTCTATAGCGCCCGATTTTAAATACGTAGTACGATGCGATTTACATTAAAAGTGACCTGTCTATAGCGCCCCCTCTCTATAGGCCTGATTTTAAATACGTAGTACGATGCGATTTACATTAAAAGTGACCTGTCTATAGCACCCCCTCTCTATAGCGCCCGATTTTAAATACATAGTACGATGCGATTTACATTAAAAGTGACCTGTCTATAGCACCCCCTCTCTATAGCGCCCAATTTTAAATACGTAGTACGATGCGATTTACATTAAAAGTGACCTGTCTATAGCATCCCCTCTTTATAGCACCTTATTTTGGTGAGTCCCAAGAGGGGGCGCTATAGACAAGTTTGCAGTAAGGACAGTAGAAATTGTTTTATTTTGAAAAGAATATTACGCCTCTAAAATAGTTTTGTAATTTGATAACAGATGGCGCGCTAGTGCATCGTAATATAATTGTTCAAATAAAAGACACAATTTGATATTTGCGGAAGAGCGATTGCTCGAAGCATATTATATATTTATAATTATATTTAATTCTGCTGTCCTAAAAGCTTATCTCCATAGTTCTTCTAAAATACCCATTCCAAGAGTCTTACAACAGTCAACTATAAAAGGAAGTTCCAAAAATGCAATATAACAGCGGTATGGTAGATTAAACTGGCGAAACCGCTGGGAGGGTTCACCACTGATGAGCCAGGCCCTCGCTTTAATTTTTCCATTGCAGTAAGGACAGTAGAAATTGTTTTATTTTTTAAAGAATATTACGCCTCTAAAATAGTTTTGTAATTTGTATAAGTATCATTAATTAAAATTGACTATCAATGTTTGCAGATATAATTGACAGGAATAGACTTAGTTTTGTTAATGTTATAATTCCCTTCGGTAAAATTATAGGTAAAAAACAAAATATTCGCTGAGTGAAGAGTTTCCTTTTAATCATGACAATACAAACTTCAAGCTTTCGGGCGTGACAACCCTAATAATCGTAATTATACCTGTCGAATGGCTGTTATGCCTGAAAGCTTGTATTGTCTTGATAAAGAAAAGAAAATCTTCCCTCAGCGAATTGTCATTTATATATATATATACAGCATTTCAAGATTATAGAATGAAGAATGAACTAGTTGTTTGTGAACTTAACGATTTGATTTCCAATTTAAAAAAAATCATATTTAAAGTTCAATTCATTTTGTAAATACATTCTAAACTTTCTACAAAATCTGAATCTCTAGTGTTTTCATGTGTTGAATAATGTAAATAACTTATGTAAATAAACTTTTCTCCTTGTTTGGCGCAAGTATCCCTTGCGGGATATAGCGCTTTGGAAATAAAATAATAATAATATATACGAGTATACTCGTATACTTGATTTTCTTGGTGGAAATCTCTATAAAATATTGAATGCTGAGTGAAATTCGAGCTTAACGAGGTAACTACTCACGTGAACAACTGTCTACTACAAGAATCAACGTGCTAGTTAGACACAGAATGTGGTGATGGTTATTTAAAAAGAACAACGCATGTGTTTAGAATCATGTCACTGTGCCCCCGCATTTAGAAAGTCCTCACAACGTAGGCGATATGGAAATTACGCTAGGAGATAAACCTGGATTATCAGAAGGTGACGCACAGCACCATTGGCACATCTTATCGCAGCAAGCAGTTTCCTGATGGGCCTGTGCGGCTCACATCTCCAGCCCCGTCGTAAGACGTCAATCTCCGTGCCACAAATCTGGCTGAAGAAAGTCCCAGATTCCACTCCACTCTCCCGGCTGGCGCTGCCGGGGTCCCACGCCTCTCTAGCTAGGTGGGGACTTCCCGTACTCAAGCGTCAGGATCTTTCAGTCCTCGAGCAGCTCCGGACTGGCATCCGAGTCCTCGATCTCACCCTCAGATCCTTCCGAGGAGCTCTTCCAGCCTATTATAATGGAATATTCCAGCGTATCGTTCTGGACGATGTCCTAGTTGATGTCTCCTTCTTCCTGAGGCTGCGACCATCGGAAACTGTGGTGCTACGTATTCGGATGGACCCTGGATGTGATTCGGACAGTGATGTCTCGAGCAGTGTCAGAGCGTGTCTGCTCCGGTGTCTGGGAGTCAAACAACAGCTGTGGACGGATACACAAAGACTGCCACTCCTGGGAGAAGCTAGAGGAAAAGCCATTGTCCTACAGGATTTCCCTGGTAAGTCATGTACTTCATACTACCTTTGTGCACTCTATTAATCCACGCGTTACCAATTAATAGAATCTCTATATAAGCAACGGTTGTTTAGGATCAGTTTTACATCATAGAGGTCTATTTTTCTCTTTACTAGCTAAGTGAAAACTATATAAACACACCTTATGAACCTATCTATACATACTCTTTGACCATTTTGGTCGTAGGTTTCAGATAGAATAAGGTATCCTTCAAGAAAACCGCCTTTTAATGACATAATTACATTGAAATTAAAACATAACCACAGCGATTCAACAAAATACATTTCCTAATAATTCTCTTTATTAAGTTTGGCGAAATTTATGGAAAGAGAATCTTTCCTTTCTTCAAACTGAAAATGGAAATAAAATAAATAGAGATAAAACCGATAAATCAAGATCAAACTGAAAAATAAAGTAAAACATTTAAAAGCGAAGTTAAAACTCTAAACGTAGAGATAGAAAGATTTCTAATAATGAAAAATATTTGAAACATATAATTTGGGGGTAAAGCAGAATCAATGTAGTTGGTATCTTTTTAAAAATAGGTGCTTGTCCCTCCTGCTCTGTATCTGTCATGTGCATCAGTAATTTCCATTTTTGCTGGTATTGGGTCTTGATGATACGATGGATGGTCTCTTTCGTCTAGTTGGGTGGTAGATTGTCTGGCCTCGGGGTGGTCAAGAGCTTCAGATATTGCCAGAGAGTCTGCTAGCTCATTTCCAGGAATTCCAACATGAGCTAGAAGCATTATACTGTGACAGATCTATTGGCTGGGAGTCGGTCTGGTAGATTCAATTGGCGAAGCCGCTGTAAGGGTTCAACATTGATAAGCAGGACTATCCCAATATTTTTACAGCGTAGTAAGGAGAGTAGAAGTTTATTTGTACGTAAGGGAGGCATTCATCTTCTTCTTTCTTATCTCCACACTGGGTGAAGTAGAATGCCTTTGTCATTAAGACTGGAAGCACTACTCAGTATCAGGCCGACTTAGCTCCAAAAGAAATGGCCCGCCTCTGACATGAGGAACAGACACCATGTACAGCTGCTCCTAACATGGAGTACAAACGCTGCTCATCCTGTATTCCTGGATTAGGAGCCCTTACAGGGTACTATCAGCATGGCCAGCTGAGCCCAGGTTTTTTAGTGAGCTTGTTACTGCTCCCCCTCTTCCTTTTTCATCCGGGCTAGGGACCGGCAAAGGCGGAGTTGGAGACATTCATGCTCAGTGATATTATTTCTTACAAGTGGGTATAGTATACAAGTCAACATATTGACCTACATAAGTAGATGGAATAAGGTAGGCAGCTTAGCTGATAGTGTGAAGTTACTGATAAAACTGAAGGGTCACGATGTCGTGAAATGTTGGAATTGCTTATCTTATGGGAGATAGCTGGCGTGGAATCCTTTTTCCCAGCATTACAAGTAATTGAGAAAGTTTCCTGTTTATAGTTGGAAATTATCAATATAAAAGTCTGACTTTTAGGTGTTAAATTTTAATTAAAAACCTTCTGTAATTCTGAATAAGATGCATATTTATCCTCATCTAAATTTATTTGAAAATACTTTATTTCTTTAATATATTGAAAATAGCCATTGAGAGAGAGAGAGATTGAAACTGATTTATTTCAATGTTCAAATAATATTATATAAGGTTAAATACAGAATAAATGAATAAATATTGTCGGGGAGATAAATAAAGCAAAATCAAATTTGCAAATAATTAATTTACTATAAAGGGTATTTACCTTTTAGTTCTCCAATAAAATTATATACAAGAGGTATTTATAGGGAGAACAACTTATCCCAAGGTAAAGATAATAATAATGAGAGTGGTCGGCCACCGTCCCGTTTTCCTTATTTACCGATAAGATTCCGAGAACCACTCACACCTGTCCTCCCGGAGTCCAGTGAAGATTGACAGGTGTCTCATGGAACTTCTTGTGACCGGAGTTGCAGAGCTACTTGACAATATAAATGAATAAGATGAATAAGAGAGAGAGAAAAAAGTATTTATTTATATAAAAAGAGACGTTTTAACATTTTTTTTATACTTTCACTATTTAATGGATTAAGCAGTTTTCTGGAATTTGTTTTCTATCATTAATAAGATATATATGGAAAAACTTCTCTCCATTTTCAGACTAATTGATTTTGCATATTGTGTCGCTAAACTTGTGTCGCCAATGACAAAGGTTACTGTTACGGGTTATCACACAAAAAAAATCAATAAACTAGGGCCTACAGTAAGAGTAACTTAAACACAGAAAAAGGTACACTCAAGAGTACAACACCACCAACAAAAAGGGGGTAAAAAAAAAACCACGATTTGTTAAATAAAATAAAAACAGTACTTTTCTTTTATTTGCAGCGTTGATAAGGAGCGGACCGGGGTTACACAGGTATGCGAGGAGATCACCAGACAAGCACACAGAGAACGCTATAAGCGTCTCTACTCGAACACCCCTCCACATCGTATATAAAACAACAAAGACTTTATTAAGGACACTCTTCCTATACAGGATTCTACCAGATAGGTAAACAGAGATAATATGTAGAACGACATTTGAAAAATTATCCCGCATGTGTTTCTTTTGAACGAAATTTCGAAATTTATTTTAAGGAGAAATAACGATTATTTCTAACCTTAGGAATGAAGTATGAAAGGATGAAATTGTGAAATGGGATTCCCATCCCCGGACACTTTTATTTTCCGTTCATCATTACTCTTCCCAATTCATCCTTTCCTACTTCATCCCTAAAGTTAGAAATAATCGTTATTTCTCCTTAAAAATAAATTTTAATTTTTCGTTCAAAAGAAACACATGCAGTATAATTTTCAAATGTCATTCTACAATTATAAGCTGCATTATATTGTATTATAAATAATATGTATCTATAGAAAGTGGAGAATAACATCAATCTTTCCTCAAGTTGGGTTCTGTGTTACGTCTTTTGACTATGCTGTTCTCCAGAATTTGTGAAAAGCCACTACATTGGTCTTTTGATATTCACACAAAATAAAATCTTTTCTAAAATCTAGTAAAATCTGACTTTTTTACAAACTGTAATTAATTTTATTTGTAATTTTTTAAGTTAATATGTTCTTCTATTTTCGACAAAAAATCACTGATTATTTTTATAAAGTTGATTCTAATTTTAACATGAAAATGTGTTTATAATGAAAACACAATTCTTTACTTTACTTTTACATCGTTAGTCAATTCATTTTTTCTTTTTACAGCAAAATTAAATTCACCCAGGAATTATAAAAATAAGGTAGCCACACTCATGGATAAAACTTAAGGAAGTTGTACCATTTAGCATGTACAAGTATATCGGGATTCAGACAATAACTCTGAAAGATGCCCTCATGGAAAAAAAAACGTAAGAAAGTTGTACCTTTTAGAATGTATATCGGGATTCAGACAATAACTTTGAAAGAGACACTCATGGACAAAACTTAAGGAAGTTGTACATTTTAGCATGTATATTGGGATTCAGACAATAACTCTGGAAGATACACTCATGGACAAAACTTAAGGAAACTGTACCTTTTAGCATGTATATCGGGATTCAGACAATAACTCTGAAAGATATTACCGTGACCTTTATTGAAGATATACGAGATAACCAACTGAGAACAAAATAGCCTCTGTCTCATTCAAAAAAAAAAAAAAAAAAAACAGACAACAACAACAACAAAAAGCCTTTATTTAGGGTCACTGACCCTATACAGGATTCACCAGAGGTATGCATAAGAACAAAGCAGTGAGACAAAGGAAATAACGATATATACAGAAGAAAAAGAAAAAAAAAGAAGAAATAAAAACAAGAAAGAGAAAGAGGGAAGCAAGAAAAACAACACAAAAAGAGTAGAGGAAGATTACAGAGTAGTAAAATATAAGCATAAAAAATGATACTTTGTTAATACTATTGTAAAATAATAGATGCTTGTAAAATAATTAATACTTTGCTACCATATGTAATATGGGAGAGGCTCTAGTTGAAAGAAAAATTCCATTTTTGAAACTTCACAGCCACAGCCTTTTACAAAAGGAAATATTTTGTCTGATAAGTTGTGAGAAGTTTGTGTAGCAGTTGGTTTCCGCGTTGGCACATTTTGATATCAGTGGACAGTGTTTCTTTTTGTACTCGCACATACAAGCATTCACACACACGCGTATACACACATACCCGCACACTCGAATATCTGTAATAAGTACTGTTATGTACTCTTCTACCTAATATTCAATAAACTTAGGTAGTGTAGTTTCTATTAAAATATATTGTATGTTACTGAAAAGTTGTATATTTGCTTAATATTTTATTATTACAGAATTATCATAAGAACTAAAAACATGAATATCTCACGCTATATATTGATTACATCACACAACAACAACTACGTCCTTGGTCAAAACCATATATACATAATATATATTACAAGTATTATAACATATATTCACATATTCCGAGAATGAAGTTATTACTTTATTTTATAAAATCTCAAGCTTTCGGGTTACACAAACCGTACTCTACAAAAGTATATATGACCTTATACTCATATACATACTCCTGTGGAAGGATTTGTAATACTCGAAAACTTGAAATAATATAATTAAAATAAGAAAATAATCCTCAAGAGAATTTTTGTTTATTATTTATGACATAATAAAAATATAATTTTTATTATTCATAAATATAATTATATTTTAAAAAATCATAGAATTAACACAGAGTTATTTTTTAAAATCCTTAACAAAAGGAGTACAACCCAAGATGTTTTTTGTATATACTTAGATAATATTTATAAAATTGTATGTGACGTTGGCGTCATTAGTTTTAATATATACAGTATAACCTCGTTAATTTGACACGATTTTTCGGCGCTAATTTTTTCAGGAAAAATATGCAGCCTATTGTAATCAAATCAACGATCGGCCCAGCTGGCGAAAAGGTCAGTATAATCGAAACCAACATACTCTTAAAAATTCTTGAAAGATGTGGCATCGAGTACAAAGTAGAAGAAACTCTTTCAACAAAGAAACGAACTCACGAATCTCCATCAGATTCAACATCACGTAGCCATAAGACACCGAGAATGGAAGTTGTCTCACAGCATAATGAAAACGATGTCTCCATGAACGAGGTAACTGAAGTCCCTCAAGAAACGTCCGCAGCTACCCCTCCTCAGGTTAACGAAGAAGACATTGATGAAGATGGTCCTTGGACAAAAGTCACACATGCAAAAAAGCCAAGAATACCACCTGTAATAGCAGAAAATGTAACAGACTGGAAGTTGCTCTGCCAAGAGCTGAAAGACCTGTGCACAGATAAATTCCAATGCACGATCTCAGGAAATAAGCACATTATCAAGGCCAAAAACATTTCAGACTTCAAAAAAATCAGGGAATATGTTCAAAAAAACAATGGCGGCTACTCTTATAGACTCCAAGAAGAAAAACCGCTCAAAGTAGTATTAAAGGGCGTGACAACAGCCTACAAGACTGAAGATATAGCAATAGAACTTGCAACAATGGGCTTTACTGAGACCTCTGTGAAGAGACTTCATAGACAATCAACTAAAAGGCCAATGAATTTAGTACTGGTAGAATTACCTAAAAATGAACAAAACAAGAAAATTTACGGAATAACTGAACTTCTCTATCAGAAAATTGCAGTAGAATCTTTCAGAACAACAAACCGTGTGACTCAATGCTTCAACTGCCAGGGTTTCGGGCACGGTCAACTTAACTGCTTCCTGAAACCAAAATGCGTCAAGTGTGCCGAGGAGCACCATTCGAAGGACTGCCCAAGAAAGTCAAGACAACTTCCCCCAAAGTGTGCAAACTGCGAGGAAGCGCACACAGCCAATTACCGCGGATGCCCTAAGTTTCCAAGAGTACATCAGCAACAGCCAAGATACCCCGGTCAGTACAAGCCTAACAACCCACTTCCGATTTCAAAAAGATCTGAAACACTGCCGAAAATTGTAGAACAACAAAACCAAAGCAATGCTGAGGTTGTGACAAGAAAAACTTCTCGTTCTGAAACTAAGGACCTGTGTGAAAAATTGATGCAAGTAATCAAAACATACCTACAATGAATTGCAAATTACCTTTTAAAATTATTGCGTGGAATTGTAACGGAATCAGACCAAAGAAAGAAGAATTATTGCACTTTTTAGAAGATAACTCAATTGACATTGCTCTGCTCAGTGAAACTCACCTTAAACCCTCAATTGATCTAAAGTTCAGGAACTATCAAACCATTAGAACTGATCGAATTACAGGAAAGGGTGGGGGAACAGCCATCATTCTAAAATCCTTTTTTAAATATAAAAATATGCTGATTCATACTTTAAACTTGGAAAATACTTCAATTTTGATAAAACCAGATGGAAAAACCCTCTTGCAAATCACAGCAATTTATAAGAAGCCTGATGCACCATTATTGGAAGAAGATTTGAACCAACTGATAAAACACAACCACTCAATAATCGTTGCAGGAGACTGGAACTTCAAACACCCTCTTTGGGGATCAAGGACTTCAAATAACAGTGGAATCGTGCTGCACAATTTCTCTGAAAGAGAAAGCCTCGACATTGTCGCACCTTCGTCACCCACGCATTACAGTCCACTCGGCAATCCCGATTTCCTAGACTTCGCTGTACTTAAAAACATTCCCTGGACCCCAAAGGCCAGAACCACCGACGATTTATCATCTGACCATCTCCCTGTAATCTTTGAATTGAATTGCCCAAAGGATGAATTCACAACCCAGCTCAGTCGAGTAACTAATTGGGTTCATTTTCAACAAGATCTAATCTCCACCACGCCCCCCAGACTCCCCTTGAAAACTGAAGTAGACATTGATTCAGCAGTTGGAATTTTAAACGAAAAAATTAATAATAGCTACTCGAAAAACACCATAGTTTCATCTTCCAAATTAATAAAGAACCCAAAAACCAAAGCCTTAATAAGAGAGAAAAATAAAGCTAGGAAAAGATGGCAATCAACCTGGGATCCAGCTCATAGAGCTACCTACCTCAATCTTCAAGGAAAGGTAAATCAAGCCCTTGAAGCAGAGAAATCTGAAAATTGGAATAGTTTTTTAAGCAAACTTGAATCGAGCCCAACAGACTTCTGGAAAAAAACAAAACCCATTAGGAAAAAAACTGAAAAAATCACTAGTTTAAACGCAAATGGAAAAACCTTGCTGACCGACAAAGAAATTGGAAATGATCTTTCAGAGCATTTTTCCAAACACTTTTCCAAGGCGGAGGATGAGGTTCCGTCGTACCTAACAGATAACACTTGCCATCATCCCCAAGAGAATATACTATCAATGACAACGCCAAATGAAGTCAAGGAAGTGATTAAAAACCTAGGTAATCACAAAGCTCCAGGCCACGACAATATTACGCCGCAAATGACTAAAAACCTTCCCATCAAATGGATAGTTTTCCTCGCTGGGATCTTCAATGCTGCATTACACCTGTGCTACTTCCCGAAGACATGGAAACATGCCATTATCATAACCATTCCAAAAAAATCACCTGTCAAATCACCTGAAGATCTAAGACCAATCAGCCTTCTCTCTACCATCGGTAAGGTATATGAGAGAATCGTTCTTCGCAGATTGCAGTCATACATGGATTCTATTAACTTTATCATTCCTCAACAATTTGGATTCAGAAAAGGACACTCCACAACCCACCAGCTAATCACAGTAATAGACTACATCCAAATAAGAAAGTCCCACAAGGAGGCAGTAGGTGCTGTTTTTCTAGACTTTACCAAAGCCTTTGATAGAGTATGGCATGATGGCTTGATAGCAAAAATAACAAAAAATCAATTTCCAAGGGATTTTATCAAATTCTTGAAAAACTATCTCCAGGACAGAACCTTTTCAATTAAGCAAGGGAATTATATAACCACGGCAAAACCAACCCAGATTGGAGTCCCTCAAGGCTCTATCCTTGGACCCTACCTATTCAACATCTACATCAACGATTTCCCTCCACATCCAAAATGTCAAATAAAACTTTTTGCAGATGACGTAGCAATTTTATCAAACTCCAAATCAATAGGAATAATAACTACACAACTCCAAAATTACATAAACAGTATAACCAAATGGTGCAATGATTGGAAATTAGACATCAACCCAAAAAAGTCTCAGGCAATAATTTTTCCTCCACTAGAAAATAAAAAATTCAAGCCACAATCCATCCAGAAGGTAAACCAGAGCCCTATTAACTGGACTGACAGCGTTAAATATCTTGGAGTTACCTTAGACTCCAAGTTGAAATTCAACATGCATGTCAAAAATATCATAAAGAAAGCAAAAATCGCCAAAATAACATTATCAAGCCTTTTCAACTATAGAAGCAAATTGACTACAAAACAAAGGTTTACTCTATACAGAAGTTGTATCCTCCCGATAGTAACATACGCACTCCCAGTTTGGTGCAAATATATTACAACCACAGACAAAAATAGGATAAACGCATTCATGAGAATCTGCCTTCGGACAAGTATAGGAGCTCCATTCAACCTATCAAACAAGATACTGAAGGAGGACTTGAACCAACCCGATCTAGAAGATATATACCAAACTTCCGTTAAGAAATTATACCTTCAAATGCAAAACTCAAATAATCCAACCATACAAGATATTCTACAAAATAAAGGAGATATCAATCCCCGATTCCGACGACCCGGCCCTGACACTTAGTCAAGAGCTCATCGCCCAACAGCTGCCCTCCTGCAAGGCCTAGGGGGACCACTTCTACTCCACCAACTCGCCATGTGTAAATAGCCAGGACAAGGTGACTCGCGAGCTGTGCTCGAATGTAACACCTGTAAATTGAGACGAAATAAATAAATAAAAAAAATTGTATGTATGCAAACTGTTTGTTCTTAAAATATAATCATTAAAATAAATTCAATTTTGGATATAAAAGTTATCATTTCACTTCAATCCACGACTGCATGAATGAATTGGTAACGTACCTAAAATACATCTTTTTTTACGACATCTTTATTAATAGTCGACAGGATGTATTTTAACCCTGTACGAGAAGAATTCCAATAGATTTCAAAGCCATATATTGCAACTAAGATATTTGGGAAAAGATATAGATAAAAGAATAGCAATTATGGAAGTCGAAACTTTAATTAAGAAATTAAAAAGGATAAAAAAAAAGTATAAAAGGCATTGAAGAAAATATCGAATCCATTGTGTCTATGGTAGATGTAAATGCAACGAAATGCAAAATAGAGTATGCAAATAATGATTTGATGAAAATGAGTGATATTTTCTTGCAGCAACTTGAGGATGAGGATTTGAATGACGAAGTGGAAAATTGCATAGATAAGTGTATAAGATTAAAGTGTGAATTGGATTTAAGGCATAATGGGCAAGAAACATCTGAGAAAGGGGTACATTTACATGTTAAAATGCCTAAACTTGAATTGCCAACTTTCGATGGTAGATTAGAATCATGGCTTTCATTTAAGGATCTATTTTTTTCTGCGGTTGGTTCTAACTCACAAATACCTAATATTGAAAAGTTACAATATTTAAAAGGCCAACTGAGAGGCGAAGCCCTAAGACTGGTCAACGCATTTCCAATTACAGCCGATAATTATGTTGAGGTTTGGCAAACCTTATTAACAAGATATGATAATCCAAAGGATCTGATTTTCACCCAAATAGATAATGCATTAAGATTACCAAAGTTAGCCGATGACAACCATAAGTCAATGTTTAAACTTCTAGATAGTTGCAACGAGATAGTAAGAACAGTGAAGGTATTAGGTTACCAAATCGATAGTTTATCTGATGTGTTTCTCGTCAAGATCATACAAGATAAGCTTGATAAAACCACAAGAAAACAGTGGGAATTGCAGAACAACCCAAGGGTTGTGCCTTCAATTAAGGATTTAATGGAATTTCTAGAAATTCGCGCAAAAAGCTTGCAGAATTTGCCAAATAAAGATGCAAATGTGGAGAAACATTCAATAAGAAGGGAATCACATAAGGAAATGGAGGAGTCATCTATTAAAAGGGAAACAGCCCCAAGAATGGAAGTACAACAAAAGCAATGGGGACATCCAGGTAGAAGCCCTATGGACTATAGTTCTAAAAGACGTCCTTGCCGAATTTGCCTGAACCGGGGACATGCCGGACGCTTCCATCCTGAGAATAGGTGCTGGTTTCGGGAGAAGGCCGTACAAGCCTCCCCCGCTGCAAGCTTCATGTCCGTGCCGTCTCGATCCATGGACACCTTGACGCAGACAACAGCCCCTTCGAGCGAATGCCGACCAGCTCCGCCTCAACACTCCTGACGCCAAGGTCTGTATATAAATCTAAATATGAACAATATCAATATTATAGCTCTCATAGATACTGGTTGTACCTTCTCGATAATTCCTCAACACATGTTAGATAAGATTCAACCAAACTATGTTGCTTTTGATAATTTACCTCTTATTAATCAGACATCCGGTATGCTAAATATAAATTCAAAAATTAATGTTAATACAACTATAGGATTTATTACTAGAGATATTGATTTTTATTCCTCTGATATTAATTTGCCATATGTATTGCTTTCTTTACACCATATAAGATTATTTAAATTAGACATTGATTTTCAAAGTTTTACAATTACTCAATTTGGTAGAATTCTTAATGTTAATTACCATAACCCTAATAATAATAATTATACACATCATAATGTAATTCCTTTATTTAAATCTATTATTCCTCCTAATGAAAATGATTTTAGAAATTTTAATAGTGTAGAATTTGATGAAAAACTTTCACCATATGAAAAATCTGATTTAATTAAATTAATTAAGGAAAATAAAGAAGCTGATTTTCTCAGCAGATACCCCATAGCTCATTTTGTTTATGGACCACTACAACAGATGCCAATAGCTACACACCCAAATCATATTTTTTCTTTAGACACAATGGGAGGCTTACATAATTATGGGACAACCAAACACAGTATCCATATGATAGTAGATCATCACAGTAGATTCCTTTGGACCTTTCCTACAAAATCTGTATCCACTGATTCATATATAACTTGTTTAAAAAATTTATTCCAAATTAACAAACCTGAAATATTAATAACTGACAGAAATGCAGCTTTTCTTAGCAATAAATTTAAACAATTTTTAGGAAAAAATAATGTTAAGCATCTACTCACCAGTGCCCATCACCCAGAAACAAATGTAAAAGTAGAAAGATTAAATTCCACTATCATAAATAGGTTAAGATGTGAATATAATCATAATTTAAAGATCCCTTGGACAAAATATATTCCTAAGATTACTGAAAGTTATAATGATACAGTACATACTATAACAGGCTTTACACCTAGGTTCTTATACTATGGAATACAACCACAGTATATAGAACATGACACAGAAACACATACACCAATAGAAAAAGCAAGAAAATTAACCATTGAAAGAACCATAAAATCTCATGAACACAGCAAACAGCTTTATGATATTAAACACCCAGAACCCATTTTTAAAGAAGGAGATCAGGTATTAGTGAAAACCTTTATTTATCCAAACACTGGTAAATTAACACAAAGATATATAGGCCCATTTAAAATTTTAAAACAACTTTCTCCAGTCACATATGAAATAAATAAACCCATTTTACCTCAAAGAAAACAAACAGAAATTATACACTCAAATAAACTTAAATTATTTTACCCAGAATCAGATTTTTTACTTCGAAATAGCACTAATTTAGAAAATGACTTAATAGTAAACCAAATTTCTAACACAAAGTTAATAGATATTGATGATAAACCATGTTTTTTACAGAAAGGCCATATTTTGGATATGGACAATGGAGAACAAATATCAACCCCAATTCTTTTGCCTACACACATAACTTAATGTCACTTCAAATATCTCTTTACAATCATTTAATTACTCATCCATTTTATTGAAAAATACTTTTATATATTATTTACATGCATTTAAATGTTTATATTTTAGAAAAAAACTCATTTTAAATTATATTTGTGTAAAAATAAACATTTCTACTGCCATTTAATATTTTGAAATACAGCAGGCATAACGACATAATTATTCATATTTTAAATACCTTTTTTGGCTTCATATAAATTTTTATATTAATCTATCATTATTATTTCTTATATATAGTTTTATTTTAATTTCATATTTATATAAATTATTTATAAACAAACTTTCTTTTGTTTATTTTGAAAAAATATAGACATTGATTTTTATTGTTTAATTTGTAATTATTTTATAGACATTTTGATTTCGTTTAATTAATTATTTTTGTAATAGCCATTTTTATTTTCAAATTTTAACTTTTTAAAATTTTTTTCACAGGGGGGAAATATTATATAATCTAAAAATGCAAATATTTTATTTTATTTTAAAAACATACCACTTTTAATTAATGTTGTTGTAAATATTTTACATTTTGATTTTATTTGTTGAGAAATTCACTCATATGATTCTATATATTTTTCCCTCACAAATTTTATATGGAACATTTCATATTCGAACATTCTTTTTTTTTATGTAAATAATAAAACTTCATGTGTAAATATTTTTCATTATGTGGAAGTAAATAACCCATTATTTTATGTTTTTATTCTGATCAAACCAAATAAATGTGAAACAAGATGTTGGATACCACTCGTCATTATGAGAAATAAATTTGTGATTTTCAAAAATATATTTTTTGGCATGTGGCAAAATACCTTTTGAATCTTGAGAGCCTGAGAAGGCCTACTCAATTCATGAGGTAAATCCCCTTATGAATTATAGGAAGGAGACACCTATAAATTCAAATAAGATTGGATAATTTTCAGCTACTGTCAAGAAAAAAGGTACCAATAGGAATATGTAGAAGAAATAAAGAGCATCATTGATATAGTTTCAATTGGTATCCTCCATCTTAATTGATAATCTATGTAAATAATAATGATACTTTTTTTTTACTTTGAAAATTACTCCCTAATTTTTTATCCTTGGAGGGAAGAAATGACATAATAAAAATATAATTTTTATTATTCATTAATATAATTATATTTTAAATAATCATAGAATTAACACAGAGTTAATTTTTTAAAATCCTTAACAAAAGGAGTACAACCCAAGATGTTTTTTGTATATACTTAGATAATATTTATAAAATTGTATGTATGCAAACTGTTTGTTCTTAAAATATAATCATTAAAATCAATTCAATTTTGGATATAAAAGTTATCATTTCACTTCAATCCACGACTGCATGAATGAATTGGTAACGTACCTAAAATACATCTTTTTTTACGACATATATATACAGTTAAACCTGTCTATAGCGCCCCCTCTTGGGACTCACCAAAATAGGATGTTATAGAGAGGGGGTGCTATAGACAGGTTACTTTTAATGTAAATCGCATCGTACTACGTATTTAAAATAGGGTGCTATAGACAGGTTACTTTTAATGTAAATCGCATCGTACTACGTATTTAAAATAGGGTGCTATAGAGAGGTGGTGCTATAGACAGGTCACTTTTAATGTAAATCGCATCGTACTACGTATTTAAAAGCGAGCGCTATAGAGAGGAAGACGCTATAGAGAGGGGGTGCTATAGACAGGTTATTTTTAATGTAAATCGCATCGTACTACGTATTTAAAATAGGGTGCTATAGAGAGGGGGTGCTATTTAGAGGGGGCGCTATAGACAGGCTTAACTGTATATATATTTCAGAGAGGATTTTAATTCTTCATATATATTCACATTATAACATAAATACTTTACTATATTTAAACAACATCTCATACAACCGAAAATGTAAATAAGATAGAGATAAAACCGATAAAAATCAAGATTTCAACTAAAAAATAAAATAAAAATATAAAAGCGAAGGTTAAACTCTAAACGTAAATACATAAAGATTTATTAAAATTACAAATATATTCTGACAATGAGTATCTTTTTTATTTAAAAAAACGCTAGCTTTCAAGCGTTCAACGGGCTTACTATAATATCGACTTATCCCACCAGAAGAGCGATTAACGTTTTAAAGCTAGCGTTTTTAAATAAAAAAGATACTCATTGTGAGAATATATTTGTAATTTTAATACTTTTTCACAATTTTATCATGAACAGAAATATTTATAATAAGGAAAAATATTAGAAATATATAATTAGGGATAAAGCAGTATCACTGTAGTTGGTATCTTTTTCAAAATAGGTGCTTGTCCCTCCTGCTATGTACCAGTCATGTGCAGCATTATATTTCCATTCTTGATGGCATTGGGTCTTGACGGTACGATGGATGGTATAAACAAACATATATAAAGTAGATTGAATATCAAAATTATTCCGTATATACATAAAGAGAATATATTTATTGCTAAAATATTATTTATAAGCAACAACAATACATAATTCACAGAATATCTATAGCAGATGTCAGACGTTTAAATATAGATAGATCGTTAATAGTTGGTATGAGTGGAAATATCCATTATATATGTACATCTTATATACCTAGAGCGATTATCAATTTATTTTTATTTATTTCGTCTCAATTTACATGTGTTACATTCGAGTCACCTTGTCCTGGCTATTTACACATGACGAGTTGGTGGAGTAGAGGTGGTCCCCCCGGACCTTGCAGGAGGGCAGCTGTTGGGCGATGAGCTCTTAACTAAGCGTCAGGGCCGGGTCGTCGGAATCGGGGATTGATATCTCCTTTATTTTGTAGAATATCTTGTATGGTTGGATTATATTTGAATTTTGCATTTGAAGGTATAATTTCTTAACGAGAAAGTTTGGTACATATCTTCTAGATCGGGTTGGTTCAAGTCCTCCTTCAGTATCTTATTTGATAGGTTGAATGGAGCTCCTATACTTGTCCGAAGGCAGATTCTCATAAATGCGTTTATCCTATTTTTGTCTGTGGTTGTAATATATTTGCACCAAACTGGATTATCAATTTGATTTCATAATTGTCTATAATAATAACAAATATATATATGGATTGATAACTAGTACATTTTATAATATGATGCGGTGTGAACTCCGAGACCTACATTTCAGCAAGGGACCATATTAACAAACTGAAACTACAACTGATAAGGAACCATAGAGATAGTTTCCATCATTCTTGGTACCAGGTAGAAAACCCCAGAAAACAGGCCCTCCAACTAAACAGAAGGGAATCGACACAGTTGGCCAGATGGAAATCTGGTCACCTGCGCCCTATAGTCTATAAAGAGGGAGCCAAAAGCTTCCCCATGTGCACTAAATGCAAAACCGAAGAGGCCACTCCCCAACATACACTAAATTGTATTGGAAAGGACAAAGGATCCCTGTACAGTGAACCAAGAAGAATTCTTGAGCTTCTTTATGAGTACGACCTCCAAGATCTTGTCTAATTTAGACTAAAAGGATAAGTAAAAAATAATAATAATAAATGCTAAATATTGTCACGGTAGAGAAGACCAAAAGATTAATTAAAAAATAATTTATTAATTAAACTTATATGTTGCAAAATGTGTCAATAGATTTTTCAAGTGGTAATTTACAAGCATGGTAAGGGGTGATGACTATGCAAATATTTACACGATGATAAACAACAGATTATTAAAAAATAATTAATCTGTGACAATATTAATGGAAATATAAATATAAGAAACATATTTTCCCCTAGAAATATAAAAAAAGTAATTATTTATATTAAAGCTCTTTTGATTTGAAATTTTCCATTTATTTAATATCAACAGAACTCATTATATTTCTCATTTCCTTTTTCTTTTTACTAAATTTTTGCAGATTGTTAATTCTACTCGCTTTCATTCTGTTTTAAAATATATATAAACAATTAAAATACAATTTTATGGAAGATATTTTTTCTTTTCCGTGTATTTCAATTATCTATCTTTTTATTAATAACGTTCTATTTGTATCAGAAGATTAACTAGAATATACGAAAGTTTTATTATAACGCGTACTTAGTTTTAATCCACCGATTTTTGTCGCTATTAATGTGTTTTTCTATTGGTTCTTTTTTTTCTTCCTACTTGATTACGCATGCGCAGTTCGTTATATTTTTTCGCCGTTGTGAATTCGCATAGATATGGTCGCGCAAATTTAGCCTTCTACCTTTTGACTTATTTTAGATTAATAATTATATAATGAAAAATTAGATATTTTATACAATCTTGGTTTTTTGGTTTATTATTAAGAATCAAATGAAATTTTCACAAAATACCAAAGAGTTTCTTAAAAAAAATAAGAGACAACTTCGGCCAGAAGAGTTTTGTATTTTCTTGACGTTTCAACAAAAATCTTTTGTTCTTGTAATAATAAAAAAAGGAATTTGGCAAAGCGTTATAAATGCCAAAGAGTTGTTTAGCTGGTAGAGTGGCTAGGCCAAATCTATGACAGCTGCATCTTATGCCCTAATTTTATTAAAGTATATATAAAAACGTTTTATACAAATTCGACTATTTTAGCTTTTGAACCTGTGGTGTACTCAAGTAAAATCAGTCGCTTGCTACCTTTTTTTTTTTTGCTTATCTCTAATACACGATAATCATGGTGGGTAGAAGTAGGCGACTGCTTTTACTGTAAGTGCACCACATGTCTACACATGTAAAAAGCAGTTTGACTTTGCACTTACAAATGTGCCAGAACCCCGTCACTCGCGCTGAGGGTGGGTTGGATTGCTACCTTCCCAACATAATATTCATGGCTTGAGATAAGCAAGATTACAACAAATAGGTACATGTGAGTCTTTATTACTATTATTATTATTATCCCATCGTATAATTATACAAGGTCATGGAGACTATATAAGTCCATAAGTCTCCATGATGGGAGCTGCTGTCATTGATTGGCTACCTAAATGGACAGTCAGACTTTGTCCCCCACATGTGAGTCTGAACATGTTCAATGCTAAGCCCGGGGATGTGTGCAGGGGAGCCCGTGGGACTGCCATGGTCACAGTGGGTGCACGAGCCTCCGCCCAGCAGGCTGGCTCGGGCTAGGACGGAGCTACACGTATGGTGGCGGGCACGGGGCCGCGAGCTGGTGACCGGGACGGAGAGTGCGGGCAGACGGCTAGCTGTGGTGACGCTTGGTATACGTCAACCTGGCCCGCTGTTACACCCAGACACCGCGGCGGAATACATCAATGCCGCCGTAGCCCGCTCCACCCTGTCCTCACCGCTGGTGTTACTAGCAGACTTCCCCACACCGGCTCTGATCGCTGCTGTGGTCGCGGCCAACTCCCAGCCATCACCTACCATCTGATCACACACCCCATACTATCATCAAAATATATCGCAAAACAATAAAACGCCATCTATATATAATAAATGAGATCATTGAATCACGAAAGTTTATTTCATACATAGAACCAACTTCTACTGTCCTTACTGCGATGAGTGGCCAGCCCGGATAGTATAAGTTTGTTTTATGTTTAAACGAAAATTTCGCGCTTTAATGAATTCGTTTATTATATATCAAAATTCTTGTCTATTAGACGATCGGAGATAAAAAATATCAACGATTCAATACCTTGTATTAAATCCACATACTGTGTGCACCTATGTAATTCACAAGATGTGTCAATGAATAATTGTCAATACCGTTTTAACTGTGCACCTATGTAATTCACAAGAGGTGTCAATGTGGTGGTGGTGTCCTGTCCATCAATTTCTGATTTTGTTGCTCCATGGAAAGGGGGAGATGCCATTGCCCCGTTAGTCACCATATTTCAGAGTTCCCTGTTCACGGTTACCGTAGCGGCTCGGGGCTCACGACACCGTACTACAGGACAGTCCCTTACTTGTGCTGATTCTCCCGCCCGCCACGTAGAGGAGGACTTTTGGGCAGGAGATGTCAATGTATCATTGTCAATTGTCAATACAGTTTCAATTGCGCATACTGTGGTTTTATATGTAAATGAAAATATGTGGAGGAATCATTGTCATTTGAGTTTTAACTGCACATACTGTGTACCTATGTAATTAACAATATTTGAATAAATCATTGACAATACCATTTTGAATGAGCATACTGTGCACCTATATGTAAAGGGCAAGATATCAATGAACAATTATCAATTGTCAATGCCCTTTTAATTGCACATACTGTGGTTCTATGTAATTGACAAGATGTCAATGAATCATTGTTATATGTCGTTACCCTTTTAAATGCACATATATTTAATTAACAAGATGTTTCAATGAATCATTGTCAATTTTCAATATCATTTTAATTGCATATACTGTGTACCTATGTAATTGACAAGATGTGTTAAAGAATCATTGTCAATTGTCAATACGATTGATTATGATTTATTCAGAGAGAAGAGAGAATCAATGTATCAAAAAGAGTACAAAGTAAATCAGTCTGCTGATTTTAAAATAGGAATAATTTTCTAAAATGTATTTAGGATCGATCATATTGCTTTCAAAGGTATATGTACGTATGGTACTATGTTGTTTTGTTTGTATCCATCGCTGCTGCGCAGGTTGTAAATAAATTTTGTGTTATGTAACTGTGTCTCTGATATCCTTCCTACTACAACATCTATTATATGTCAGATAGAGAGAGAAGCATCTCTTGGTCGTGCAAGATACTGAGCGTCATCTATTGGAATAGATATCAACTAATGGTGACTTTTGTTGTTCGCGTTTACTACCGAGCGAAAACCCTATGCGCTACGGTGCAGCGATGACTAACTGGAATGATTAACTTGAATAAAAGGAAACTCCACACTGCTCGATCAGGAACCTATGAATTTAATTATCTCTTTGAGTAGGCTACACGAATGAATTTATGAATGATTTTAACTAGACTGACTGACTAGACTGACTTAAACTAGACTGACTGACTTAAAACTAGACTGACTGACTAGACCGACTTAAAACTAGACTGACTGACTAGACTGACTTAAACTAGACTGACTGACTAGACCGACTTAAAACTAGACTGACTGACTAGACTGACTTAAACTAGACTGACTGACTTAAAACTAGACTGACTGACTAGACTGACTCAAAACTAGACTGACTGACTTAAAACTAGACTGACTGACTAGACCGACTTAAAACTAGACTGACTGACTAGACTGACTTAAAACTAGACTGACTGACTTAAAACTAGACTGACTGACTAGACTGACTCAAAACTAGACTGACTGACTTAAAACTAGACTGACTGACTAGACCGACTTAAAACTAGACTGACTTAAACTAGACTGACTGACTTAAAACTAGACTGACTGACTAGACTGACTCAAAACTAGACTGACTGACTTAAAACTAGACTGACTGACTAGACCGACTTAAAACTAGACTGACTGACTAGACTGACTTAAAACTAGACTGACTGACTTAAAACTAGACTGACTGACTAGACTGACTCAAAACTAGACTGACTGACTTAAAACTAGACTGACTGACTGACTTAAAACTAGACTGACTGACTTAAAACTAGACTGACTGACTAGACTGACTTAAACTAGACTGACTGACTTAAAACTAGAAATAACTAAGCAACACAAAATATATATACAACACAGTGTTACAGAATCAATAAAATATGTACAGATTAAAAATAAAATAAAGAATTATGCAAAACAATGACCAACAATTTCTACAACAAATGACAAATAAGAAAACATACAATTTTTAACCAAACATACTCCCCCCCCGTTGGACAGCCAAGTCCAACAAGAATAAAATTCACTCCTTGAATGGCAGAGGAGCTATCTTGGTGATGGGACGCTTGAGTACATTCCTTGGAGTTTTAAGGTCTACGACTCGCACGTGTCCGTCTGGTCCTTTATAGGTCTTGATGATTCGCGCCAGAGGCCAATGATGAGGAGGTGTGGAGTCTTGTTTCATGAGTACAAGCTGTCCAGATTGTAGATCTTGATGAGTCTTATGCCACCTTGGACGTGCTTGCAACAGATTAAGATAGTCTTGGGACCATTTTTTTCCAAAAACTATTCTTCATTGATTGAATGAATTTCCAACGGGAAATGTGACTTAAATTATTCACAACTTCATCTGGAATAGCTAGAAGAGGGGAACCAATCAAAAAATGTGAAGGAGTCAGTGCTTCATAAGAATCAAAGTTGGAATCAAGGGGAAGAAGTGGTCTCGAATTTAAAATTGCTTCTATCTGAGTAAGCAACGCATAAAATTCTTCAAAGTTAAGAATGGTCGACTTCGTTACTTTGATTAAATGACTTTTAACAGATTTAATACCTGCCTCCCAAAGTCCACCAACATGGGGAGCGGAGGGAGGAATAAAATGCCACCCAATTCCTCTTTGAGCACAGAAATTTTGAATATCTAACTCCCTGTAAAAAATCCAACAAAACTCTATTTGCCAATCTGAAATTTGTAGCATTATCACTGAAAATATCTGAAGACAAGCTGCGTCTCGAGGTAAATCTCCTAAGAGTAGCTTTAAATGCTTCTGCAGTGAGATCAGAAACCACCTCAAAAGGTATTGCCTTGGTGGTGAAACAAATGAATAAAACAATATAAGTCTTATACAGTATTTTTGATCGTTTTAACATTGGCCTAGTAATGATAGGGCCCGCCAAATCTACTCCGACTCGTTGGAAAGGCCGGGATGGCACCACCCTTTCAAGTGGCAATTCACCCATAATTTGAGTCACGACCTTGGATCGATGCTTAAAACAGGCAATACACTGATTCAGAACTCTCTTCACTGCAGCTTTACAAGAAATAATCCAATACTTTTGAGAAATCATAGATAATGTGGTTTGTAGACCCGAATGTAGAGATTGCCCATGATAATGCCCAATAATCAAATCTGTAAAATAATGTCCCTTTGGTAGGATTATTGGAGGTTTTCGATTATAGTCAAGATTTGAATGTTGAAGTCTTCCTCCAACTAAGAATTCCATCAGCATCAAGGAAAGGATTTAGAAACCTGAGATTGCTTTTCCCCGACACAGAGCCCTTATTTCGAAGCCACCCAATATCCTGAATAAATTCTTGATTTTGAATTAATATGATGATTTCAACCGTTTCACCATGAATTTCAGAGGCCGATAGGAATCGATTTAACGATTTATTAGTTGATTTACAATTTGAAATGAATCTCAAACAAAATGCCATTACATCAACTGTTCTTATCCAAGATGAGTATTTCAGAATTAATTCAGGCATAGGTCCCATTATAGAGTGATAGACCAAGATTGTCGACCTCTCCTCAATCAATGTTTCCGGAGAGAGTTCATCTGAGGGATGCAAATCAACGTAAGATTCAACGGATGGGTCCTGAAACCAATGTGATCCCTGCCACCATAACTGGTTATCAATCAATTGTGCAGGAGTTAGTCCTCTTGTAGCCAAGTCTGCAGGGTTTTCCGAACCTGGTACATGGAACCATGAATGGGGTGGTGTCTTTCTCTGAATAGCTGAAACCCTATTAGCAACAAAAGTCTTCCATCTTTTATATTCTGATTTTATCCAATTAAGAGCAATGGGGGAGTCGCTCCACAAGAAAATTTGATCAAAATGCAAACTCAATGACTCTCTCACCGCAACAAATAAATTTGCTAACAACAAAGCTAAACACAGTTCTAGGCGGGGCAAAGACAAGACCTTGATTGGAGCAACCTTTGTCTTAGATGCAATTAAAGATATATTAACTGATCCATCATGCTTACAAGATTTTACATAGATAACTGCTGCACATGCCTTTTCCGAAGAATCACAAAATCCATGTAATTCTAGAGTGAGAATAGAACTTCGGCAAGGAATGTACCTCGGAATTGAAATTTTGTTCAACTGATTAATATCTTCCTCAATAACTGTCCATTGCCATTGAATACACTCTGGCAATCTCTCATCCCAGTTGCATCCCTTGGCCCAGAGTTTTTGCAGCATGATTTTAAAAATGATAACCAAAGGAGCCATCCAGCCCAAAGGATCGTAGATTCTCGCAATCAATGATAGAAGCGACCGCTTAGAATATACCTGAATATCAGGGGGCCTCACTCTGATGGTAAATGAGTCTAAGCTCGGATCCCACAAAATGTCCAATAATTTAACTGACGGGAGATCCTTGAAATCAAAGGATTGATTGATGCCCTTTTGATCTTTAGGTGGGAAGTCAAGCATATTTGGACTGTTAGAAACCCATTTCCTAATTGGAAAATATCCTTCAGCTAACAAAGCAATGATCTGTCGAATCAAAACTTGTGCCTCTTCCACAGTATCTTCAACTTTATTTGTTTTAGTTTTTGCTTCTGAATTGTTCACCGATTACCTTTATGTGCAGTCTCAGAATCCTTCACTCCGTCGCCCTTAGACTCCGCTTCAGAATACTTGACTCCTTCGCCCTTAGGCTCAGCTTCAGAATACTTGACTCCTTCGCCCTTAGGCTCAACTTCAGAATACTTGACTCCTTCGCCCTTAGGCTCAGCTTCAGAATACTTGACTCCTTCGCCCTTAGGCTCCGCTTCAGAATACTTTACTCCTTCGCCCTTAGGCTCCGCTTCAGAATACTTTACTCCTTCGCCCTTAGGCTCCGCTTCAGAATACTTTACTCCTTCGCCCTTAGGCTCCGCTTCAGAATACTTGACTCCTTCGCCCTTAGGCTCAGCTTCAGAATACTTGACTCTTTCGCCCTTAGGCTCAGCTTCAGAATACTTGACTCCTTCGCCCTTAGGCTCCGCTTCAGAATACTTTACTCCTTCGCCCTTAGGCTCCGCTTCAGAATACTTTACTCCTTCGCCCTTAGGCTCCGCTTCAGAATACTTGACTCCTTCGCCCTTAGGCTCAGCTTCAGAATACTTGACTCCTTCGCCCTTAAGCTCAGCTTCAGAATACTTGACTCCTTCGCCCTTAGGCTCCGCTTTAGAATACTTTACTCCTTCGCCCTTAGGCTCCGCTTCAGAATACTTGACTCCTTCGCCCTTAAGCTCAGCTTCAGAACACTTGACTCCCTCGCCCTTAGGTTCAGCTTCAGAATACTTGATTCCATCGCCTTCATCTGCTTTTTGACCTTTAGCCTCAGCATCAGATTCTTTTACTTCATCTCCTTTATCCCCGTCTTTAGAATTCACTTTAGCAGGTTTTGCTTCCGCTTCCTTTGCTTTGCCTTTAGCCTCAGCTTCCTTTACTCCTACATAGCTATCAACTGCAGTTTCAGAATCCTTCACTTGATTGCATTTAACTCCCGCTTCCGTTTCCTTCCCTTCACCGCCTTCAACTGCCGCGTTCAATTCCTTCTTTTCTTTAATAGCATTTACAGCACCTTTTTTTGCCCTCATATTCAATATCTATTATAGAGGGACCTGAACAAGCTTCCTTTAGCATTCTAGCTTTAGCTAGAGTAGGCTTCACATCCGTAGCTCTAGCAATTTTTACAGAATCCTCTTTTTCCACGCCTTCAATTTCATTTTTCATGGACTCTTCCGGGCTTTTCGAGAGAGACGTAGAAGTAGTCTGAAGTTTGATAACTTTCTGATGATCGGTTACTGAATTCGGAGAGGCACTAGACGCCCGTGGTGGCATTGAAGAAGTCTTGGCCCGAGCATCCTTTCCCGCAAGACTTCGCAATGGCTTCTGTTTAATACCATCGATTAATCTATTAATGCTGACCAGCATACTATCAATTATTTTCTCTGCATTATAAGTTATTTTAAATTTATCCGCAAAATTCAAGCTTTTATATTTTGCTAATTTTAAAACCTGACTATTGAGATTCAACTTTAAAGTTTGTAAATTTTCCTTTGTCTGATTCAATACATGCAAATCACCGGTCAACAATTGAGATTCTACATCTTCTTTTAATAAATCTATTTTTCAACCAAATACTTTTCAAAAATAGCAATTTCTGTCTCCATATTAAAAGAATATAATTACAAAATAAACAGATTGATCCTACCTTAAGACTTAAAATGAAAAAACTGTGCAGATGGCGGTTGGGTTGATTCAGAAGGGATGGGTTGACTTGGCCTTTGAAGGAATAATCAGGAATCGAATTCTAAATGGCCGCTGGCTTACCTCAGGTGAACCTTTTGATTCTTATTTAGATTTAAAAGATTTCTTTTTTGAATGTAGCTTCTTCGCAGAGCCGTAGATTTTTTGACTTGAATATTTCCTGTCGAATTGTAGAGTTCCTCACACGGGCACCAAAATGTTGTTCGCGTTAACCACCGAGCTCAAATCCTATGCGCTACGGTGCAGCGATGACTAACTGGAATGATTAACTTGAATAAAAGGAAACTCCACACTGCTCGATCAGGAACCTATGAATTTAATTATCTCTTTGAGTAGGCTACACGAATGAATTTATGAATGATTTTAACTAGACTGACTGACTAGACTGACTTAAACTAGACTGACTGACTTAAAACTAGACTGACTGACTAGACTGACTTAAAACTAGACTGACTGACTAGACTGACTTAAACTAGACTGACTGACTTAAAACTAGACTGACTGACTAGACTGACTTAAAACTAGACTGACTGACTTAAAACTAGACTGACTGACTAGACTGACTTAAAACTAGACTGACTGACTAGACTGACTTAAAACTAGACTGACTGACTTAAAACTAGACTGACTGACTAGACTGACTTAAAACTAGACTGACTGACTTAAAACTAGACTGACTGACTAGACTGACTTAAACTAGACTGACTGACTAGACTGACTTAAAACTAGACTGACTTAAACTAGACTGACTTAAACTAGAAATAACTAAGCAACACAAAATATATATACAACACAGTGTTACCGAATCAATAAAATATGTACAGATTAAAAATAAAATAAAGAATTATGCAAAACAATGACCAACAATTTCTACAACAAATGACAAATAAGAAAACATACAATTTTTAACCAAACAGGTGACATTTTTATTCCTGAATATTAACCAGAGAGATATATTTATAACTCAGTAGGAACAATATGGTGGTTCTTATCTCCATGGTTAAACCAATTCCTGAAGTCCAATCGTCTCCAAATTTTGCAATGGTAAGGAATAATGTTGCACCAGGTTGCGGTTTGGCAGACTCTTCAGCCTTAATTCTCTCCTCAGATGTGTCTTGCATATTCCCAGAGCGTGTTTCAACCATCATACAAGTTTATATAAGAGAATAATGAGATAACTTTATTTTAAGTAGTCTCCAGAATAATTTGTTTCTCAAAGAGAGAGAGAGGGATATTTATAACCCAGGGAGCACAGAACGCCAACTACCCGTGAAGTCCAGCTCACTAGTATGGACTAGTGTTGAGCGCTTTTACTCGCGTCCTGTTTTGATTGCTGAGTTGAACCAGTTGACCAGGAAGTTTATGCTGAGGTTGAGTCTGGAAAGCTGGCCATAGATATAGGATTGAGGAGGGTCAGTCCAAGCAGGATAGGTGTTTGTATCCTATGTCTCAGGAATGCTGGACAGCTGAAGAGGAGATGATCGACTGTCTGTTGATCTTCTGAACAGTGGATGCAGGTAGGGTCTGTTTAATATTAACCAGATAACCTTTGATTGTGCACAATTTGGAGAATGGATTAGAAACACAAGATAATATTATTATCCCTAGTACACGTGGTACAGGCCATGATAATCATTGTGGGTAGAATTTGACAACTGCTTTTACTGTAAGTACACCACATATCTACAAACACAAGGTAATAGACAAAATTGGATTTGGACTTATTACCTTGTGTTTCAAACAACCTTTCTTCATTAAGGAAAACACAAACCGTATTCGTATTTCAGGCTGTTGACCCTTATCAGCGTGTGCTGTACCTTAATGACCAAAACCCAAGTATTAGAGGCTTCCTGAAAATCAATAAATGGATAATTAAGGTGATAATGAATTGAAAAATGTAAAAATATATTTATAATATGATACATTAGCGTGCCATCTGTTATGATAATTCAAAACTATTATAGACGTGTATGATTCTTTTTGAAAATAAACAAATTTTCTACTGTTCTTACTGAAATGAAAAATAAATGGGAGGGCCTGACTCATCAGTGGTGAACCCTCCCAGCGGTTTCGCCAGTTTAATCTACCATACCGCTGTTATATTCATTTTTCGGTTTTCCTTTTATACTGATACTGATGTTAGACTCTCTGAATGGGTATTTTGAATGAACTATGTGTTGGAATCCGGCCAACAGCTTCTGTACAGATTGTAAAAATATATATATATTTAAATATATATTTCTCTGAATAGATTTTGTGTAATTATATTCGGCAACATTGTAATTTCTATATTTAGAACTCTCGTTTGTTTTGGTAGATGTAGATTTGTAGATGTAAGGAAAGTTTGCTGCTATTTGGTATGTTATGTTTTAAATTTCTATTTATATAAAATAGCTTAATATACATAAATATTCCATTCTGTTATAAAATAAATATGTTAATCTAAGATTATTTTGAACGTAGTCAAGTAAGAATATACATCGATCTACTGAAGGATATTTTGATAAATATTTAAAATCACTATGGATATAAGCTTTGTAATGTATTGACATATATTTGTAAAATACAACAACGGGGGAAAGTATTGGAATAAGGAGGTGAAAATTTGTAGAGGAAATTCTTCATATCGTGTAAATGTAAGATGCTGATAATTGTATGCGCCATTTATCCAGTTGTACTATCGGAGATGTTATTTTCTAAATTTACCAATCGATTCCATACAGTTTGTTCTTTATTTTCCACAAAATAATGTTTGAAACGCGGTTATGAAAGCTACAAGAATTAATATAGTATTTCCTAGTTCTTAAAATTAAAGATACTTCAGTATAAGTAAATATTTTCATTATATCGACGTTTCAACAAAATCTTTGACGGGAGAAGAAGAGAAACACATATGTGTGTTAATGATTGATCGTTCTAAATAAATAGCTGTAAAATACATTATAAATTGATGGGTCCACAGTTTACGAAAAATACAGACTTAAATATATAGGGACAACATATAGATGATCAAAAATGAGCCTTTTTGGACAATGTTTAAATTTTCAGAATGAAACTCTTTCTCTCAGTATCTCAGGGGACGCGATAGTGCTATTTACACTCATAGACAAAACTTAAGGAAGTTGTACCAATTAGCATGTATATCGGGATTTAGACAATAACTCTGAAATATACACTCATGGACAAAACTTATGGAAGTTGTACCTTTTAGCATGTATATCGGGATTCAGACAATAACTCTGAAAGATACACTCATGGACAAAACTTAAGGAAGTTGTACCTTTTAGCATGTATATCGAGATGCATACAATAACTCTGAAAGATACACTCATGGACAGAACTTAAGGAAGTTGTACCTTTTACCATGTATATCGGGATGCATACAATAACTCTGAAAGATACACTCATGGACAGAACTTAAGGAAGTTGTACCTTTTACCATGTATATCGGGATTCAGACAATAACTCTGAAAGATACACTCATGGACAAAACTTAAGGAAGTTGTACCTTTTAGCGTGCATATCGGGATTCAGTCAATAACTCTGAAATATACACTCATGGACAAAACTTATGGAAGTTGTACCTTTTAGCATGTGTATCGGGATTCAGACAATAACTTTGAAAGATACAGTCATGGACAGAACTTAAGGAAGTTGTACCTTTTACCATGTATATCGGGATTCAGACAATAACTTTGAAAGATACACTCATGGACAAAACTTAAGGAAGTTGTACCTTTTACCATGTATATCGGGATTCAGACAATAACTTTGAAAGATACACTCATGGACAAAACTTAAGGAAGTTGTACCTTTTAGCATGTATATCGAGATGCATACAATAACTCTGAAAGATACACTCATGGACAAAACTTAAGGAAGTTGTACCTTTTACCATGTATATCGGGATTCAGACAATAACTTTGAAAGATACAGTCATGGACAAAACTTAAGGAAGTTGTACCTTTTAGCATGTATATCGAGATGCATACAATAACTCTGAAAGATACACTCATGGACAGAACTTAAGGAAGTTGTACCTTTTACCATGTATATCGGGATTCAGACAATAACTCTGAAAGATACACTCATGGACAAAACTTAAGGAAGTTGTACCTTTCAGCATGCATATCGGGATTCAGTCAATAACTCTGAAATATACACTCATGGACAAAACTTATGGAAGTTGTACCTTTTAGCATGTGTATCGGGATTCAGACAATAACTTTGAAAGATACAGTCATGGACAGAACTTAAGGAAGTTGTACCTTTTACCATGTATATCGGGATTCAGACAATAACTTTGAAAGATACACTCATGGAAAAAACTTAAGGAAGTTGTACCTTTTACCATGTATATCGGGATTCAGACAATAACTCTGAAAGATACACTCATGGACAAAACTTAAGGAAGTTGTACCTTTTACCATGTATATCAGGATCCAGCCAATAACTCTGAAAGATACACTCATGTACAAAACTTAAGGAAGTTGTACCTTTTACCATGTATATCGGGATTCAGACAATAACTCTGAAAGATATTACAGCGACCTTTATTGAAGATATACAAGATAACCAAGTGTGAACAAAATTTCCTCTGTCTCTCAAAAAAAAGAAAAAAAAAACAGACAACTGGCTACATTAAAATATGAAACTTCCTTTTGTCCATGAGTGTATATACAGAACAGCCCAAGGCAATATTATAATAGTATGTAGGGTTAAACTAGTGAAGTCACGGAGAAGGTTCTCTCCTGATGAGCCACGCCTTCCTAATATTTTTCATTTTAGTAAGGACAGGTGGAGATTGATTTATTTGAAAAAATATAGCGCTAACATATTTACCTGTAAATCTTAAATTAATCGAAATTTCATATACTCTTCTGATATAAGATAGATAAACTTTAGTTTGACTCATATTGAAATTATCAATCCGTATTTTCACGCATAAGTTGTAATATAGTAGTTTACGGCGTTTTATGGTTTCCACAAGTCCATATCTGAGAAGAAGGCCAAGTGACACTCACTCCTCACTTTCTTACTGCTACTCTTTTTGTGTTGCTTTTCTTGCTTCCCTCTTTCTCTTTCTTATTTTTTTTTTCTTTTTTTTTCCCTGTATATATCGTTATTTCCTTTGTCTCACTGCTTTGTTCTTATGCATACCTCTGGTGAATCCTGAATAGGGTCAGTGACCCTAAATGAAGGCTTTTTGTTGTTGTTGTTGTTGTAATATAGTAGTTAAATATTTATCCTATACAGTTGTCCGGCCATCCTTGCAGCCCTCTATATGGCAGACATCAATCCAGAAGAGGACATCTGTCGTATATTTATATTCTGATAATTTTAAATCCAGAGATTCTGTGATGTATTTATCGTAATATATAACTTATCATCATTCTGCTGTTGACTTGTAATTTTGGATTTTGCATATACTCCGGTGTAATATAATAAAGGTCATTTATATAGATAAGGCCTAAAATATATTTCTACTTTTTAATCAACCTAAATACACCAGAGATGGCGACGAGGATGGGATACGGTACCTCAGTTAGCCGGTATTGTGATCAGGGTGCATGGACCGATCTGATATGTTCCATGGACAAGACACCACCACCTCAGTTGGCCAGTATTGTGATCAGGGTGCATGGACCGATCTGATCTGCTCCATGGACAAGACACCACCACCACTTCAGTTGGCCGGTGTTGTAATCAGGGTGCATGGACCGTTCTGATCTGTTCCATGGACAAGACACCACCACCACCTCAGTTGGCCGGTATTGTGATCAGGGTGCATGGACCGATCTGATCTGCTCCATGAACAAGACACCACCACTTCAGTTGGCCGGTATTGTAATCAGGGTGCATGGACCGATCTGATCTGCTCCATGAACAAGACACCACCACCTCAGTTGGCCGGTATTGTGATCAGGGTGCATGGACCGATCTGATATGTTCCATGGACAAGACACCACCACCTCAGTTGGACGGTATTGTGATCAGGGTGCATGGACCGATCTGATCTGCTCCATGAACAAGACACCACCACTTCAGTTGGCCGGTATTGTAATCAGGGTGCATGGACCGATCTGATCTGCTCCATGAACAAGACACCACCACTTCAGTTGGCCGGTATTGTAATCAGGGTGAAGGGACCGATCTGATCTGTTCCATGGACAAGACACCACCACCTCAGTTAGACGGTATTGTGATCAGGGTGCATGGACCGTTCTGATCTGTTCCATGGACAAGACACCACCACCACCTCAGTTGGCCGGTATTGTGATCAGGGTGTATGGACCGATCTGATATGTTCCATGGACAAGACACCACCACCTCAGTTGGACGGTATTGTGATCAGGGTGTATGGACCGATCTGATATGTTCCATGGACAAGACACCACCACCTCAGTTGGCCGGTATTGTGATCAGGGTGTATGGACCGATCTGATCTGCTCCATGGGCAAGACACCACCACCACCTCAGTTGGCTGGTATTGTGATCAGGGTGCATGGACCGATCTGATCTGTTCCATGGACAAGACACCACCACCACCTCAGTTGGCCGGTATTGTGATCAGGGTGCATGGACCGATCTGATCTGTTCCATGGACAAGACACCACCACCACCTCAGTTGGCCGGTATTGTGATCAGGGTGTATGGACCGATCTGATCTGTTCCATGGGCAAGACACCACTACTACCTCAGTTGGCCGGTATTGTGATCAGGATGCATGGGCCAATCTGATCTGCTCCATTGAAAAGACACCACCAAATATTTCTCCTGTATGTGCTGTGTGTGGTATAATTTTATTATTATTACAAATATTATACTACACAGAAAGAATGTATGTGTATAGCTATAGGTGGAGGCTGAGAGGACATCTACATGGTGTGTCATATCTACTGGAAGCAGTTAGCTGATCAGAGTTCCTTCCTTTCTCTCGACGTGTCACTTCGCTAGTCCCAACAATGTGTGGTCGCCTAGAAACCCATTATTAGTTTTTGCCTGAAGCAAAATTTGCGAGCCTTTGGCTTGCACAAAAATTACCGGGCTAGGAGAAGAGAAAGCTGTCGGTTTTGTCCTCCCCTTAATGATTTCACTCGACCTGCTCTAACGGTAGAATGGCGTGCGAAGTTCGCGAAGTTCTTGAAGTTCTTGAACCCCCGCTTTTCTCAGAGCTTGGAAAGCGGACGAGAGATCTCTTCAACTCAACCTACGCCTTCGGAATCGTCAACCTCCAGTACAATGCCAGAACCAGCAATAACATCGAGGTGGAAGCGGTTGGCGTAACTAATCTTGAATCCTTGAAGAGCAATGGTTATTTTGAAGGCAGATTTGATGTATGGGGCATCTCAATGAAAGAGAAATGGACCACAAGCAACAACATCGAGGGGACCTTGACGTTTAAAGATGTTTTGATGAAAGGAATCAAATTCGAGCTGGACGCTTTGTTCTCGCCCCATACGGGAAAACGCGCGGGCTATGCCAACTTCGTGTACAAGCTCCCCAACTTCAACATGCAGAGCAACATCAAGTATGAATATGGAGGGTACGATGCCTCCGTCAGTTCCATGTGGACCTACAGAAATTGGCTTGGAGGATTACTCTTGGCTTACGACATCTCCAACAGAGTTTGCAACGAGTCCAACTTTGCATTTGGATATTTCACAAAGGATTTCTTCCTTCATACCAATGTAAAAAATGGTGATGAATTTGCAGGGTCAATGTACCATCGTGTCAACGAAAATCTGGAGAGTGGGGTGCAACTAGCATGGTCATCTGGCTATAATGCAACTCGCTTCGGCCTAGGATGCCTCTACAAGCTGGATAGCAGTACTTTCCTGTCGGCCAAAGTGAACAATCTCACCCAGGTGGGCGTCAGTTTCACCCACCAACTCTTCCCATCTCTCACCCTCACCATGTCGGCCCTAGTGGACGGAAAGTCGATCGACCAAGGCGGCCACAAGGTGGGCCTCGGGCTCAAATTCCAGCCTATGGCCTAACCTACGCACATTTTGAATGAAATGCGTTTTTTGTATTTAAAAAGTTCGAAATTCTTTGCTCAAAGATTAATGGCTTTTATTAGCAAGGTTTGATACTTGGAAATAAAAAATTGTTAAAATTGTTTTTAAAAGGCAATTAGTAAATTATTTCTCAATGCCCAAAAAGCACCAATGAAAAAAAAAATCCCCCGATATGAATAAAACTATATATACCTCTCTAAATTCTTTTATAACTTAGTTATAGAAGCAAATAAAAGTTTAAAAAAAGAATTGCAGTATATTTATTTATCAAAAATAAAATATAAAAAGGATAAATAACTATATTGCAATTCTCTTTAAAAGGTGTACCTTGATCTTTGAAAAAAAAAACAAATTTTACAATATTTTAAGCGTTTATTCCCTCTTTATCAATTTATTGTACAAAAATCTTTAAAATAATGCAGATGTCATGGAAATAACTATGTCATTGGTCAAAATTGAATAAAGTCGATAAAATTAAAAAGGAAAATAAATAAGGAAACTAAAAAACAGTAAAATATGTGAAATTTAACTACAAATATGTCTCTCTCGTCTTTTCATTTTTGTTGATAATTTTCAAGTCTGTTTAGAGAGTACATCAAATATTACTTTCATGAACATACCTATTCAAAAAGTGCTGGTTCGGGGGGTTTGAGAAATTCCATTTTGTCTTAATCCCTATGAATTGCTATTGTAGCAAAATATTTATTATTTTATTAACAGAGTATCATTTTTTATGTTTATATTTTGCTATTCTGTAAACCTCCCTCATTGATTATCTTTTTTTTATCATTCATAGTTTGTTCTTGCCTTGAATAAATTTTCGTATTCCCACGTGGTCTAGTGGCTAGGATATCTGGCTTTCAGCCAGAAGGCCCGGGTTCGATTCCCGGCGTGGGAATTTTTTTTTTTGGCTTAAAAATCATACACTTTGGTTATTTGCCCGTAAAACCATACTCTCTCTCTCTCTTGCCTTGAATAAATTGCTGTGTGATCCCAAAGTGTTTGTCTTTCCTAATTTTCCACGTGGCAATATAACAGAATAATAGAAATTTGTAGATCGAAATTTGAAAATTATCCCGCAAATGTTTATTTTGAACGAAAAATCGAAAGGACGATTATTTCTAACCTTAGGGATGAATTATGAAAGGATGAATTGTGAAGGGTAATGATAAACGGAAAAATAAAGTGTTCAGGGATAGGAATCGAACCCACAGTGTTCCGCTTACCGGGCAGATGCCATGTCCACTTTATTTTTCCGTTTATCATTACTCTTCACAATTCATCCTATCATACTTCATCCCTAAGGTTAGAAATAATCGTAGTTTTCTCCTTAAAATAAATTTCGATTTTTCGTTCAAAAGAAACATTTGCGATATAATTTTCAAATTTCGTTCTACAATCATAAGCCGCATTATATTGAAGTAAAATAGAAATTACACACCCTCTGCTCTAAACTTGTCGACAATATTTTCCAAAGAAAACACAAAGACAAGGTTACAACAACTAGGTAACAAGTCCGCTACATGAAAAAGAAGGATGGAAGATACAAGAAACTGTAAGAGCATCGACAAGGGGAAGAGATAAGCCCTGGAGGAGCTGGATAAGGAGTCTGGCTAGGGATAAAAAGCTGTCAAGGAGTTCCCTATGAATTGATAACCCCTTTTATTATCGCCAAATAGATGGGTTTTCTTGATTTATCAAGAAAATAGGTTTGCCAAATATCAGGGAACAAGTTAAATCAATGTTTAGTTGATTTCTACTCCACACAATGGCGCTCTGCTATCTAAAAAGCACATCTGCTCCTGGTCAGGATATACCTCCATCATTTTAATATCTTCCAGTGTGAATACAACAACTCTGGTAGAGGGCAGGCAAGATCCTAATGTGATGGCTAACACAAAAGTGGACTGAATGAAAGATGGGATAAGCTTTTGACTTCATTCTTGTAATGATTAAGGAAGAAGGACTCATCCATTGATGAGCTCTACTCTTCCCCGGCAGACACCATCAAAAATCTCAAGCTTTACAAGCTTGTTACCTTAGTGTGATTGAGTGGAGATAAGAAAGAAGAAGAAGAAGATGAAGAAGGAACCCCTTGACTTTGGGGGGAGGAATCCACCCAAACGGTGGAAAGGCTAAATTTATTTGGCTAACGGCATAGACGGAAGAAGACACTGGCAAACCACTTCAGTATCAAATTTTACGTAGTTCATGAAAGAATGTTATAAAGCGTGGATTTTAGATAGCCAAAAACAGGGATCAGAGCGTTCGCATTAGACACATTTTATAAAGAAAAAGTTATCTCAATGGTCACCGATTATCGCATAAGTC
Organism: Cordylochernes scorpioides; assembly: GCA_030710605.1. Taxonomy (NCBI): domain Eukaryota; kingdom Metazoa; phylum Arthropoda; class Arachnida; order Pseudoscorpiones; family Chernetidae; genus Cordylochernes; species Cordylochernes scorpioides. The sequence goes on along the minus strand of CP092871.1, from coordinate 10,371,956 downwards.
CAACTCCAACAGTAAGAGAAAATAACTAAAAGGGGCTCTGGGGGGCACACTGGGAGGTGCAGAGATCGAACTGCTTTCTGCAAGTGTAGACATAGAGTGCACTTTACAGCAAATTAATCGCTAACTACCAAACATGATTATCATGACCTGTACCATGTGTACTAGAGTAAAAGTGTAAAAATACTAAAAAGAGATTGAAAGAGAAGAATTGATTATTGTCTCAGAATAATAAAATATTGATTTTGAAGTGTGTGGAGATACAAAGTCAGTTTTGTTCATTTAAAAACAATATAATTAAACAACGTTATTTAATTGAACAACGCATCAATGTATTGGATGTAAGTCATATTGATTATTATTTGAGATAATTTCGTATTTGCAGCATGTGACAATAATGTAGGACAGATGGACTCTAGAAGACATCGCGTGTCCCGGGAACAAGGATGAACAGAAGAATGTAGGTCGGGTCCTTGCAGGGTCGATAGGGGTATCTGGGCAACGAAGGCGAACCATTCCCTTGTGGATCAGGTAATGTACCTTTCTTTTATCTGACTGCTGGCTGGCCCAGGTAATGTCCGTTCTGTCCCCTTCCTTCAGATCAATTAATGGGCTTTGTGTTTATACATTCGTATCAAATAATGCATTTCCTGTTCCTATTGTCGTACTAGACATATTTTCCAACCCCACTGTCGTCTCTTTGTTCATGTAACACGGACTCTTTAGCATTCAAAACTCGTCCAATATTCGGCCGTGGTGTAGGACCGGGTAACGTACCTTCCTCTCTGTCCCCGCTGTAAGACCAGGTAACGTACCTTCCTCTCTGTCCCCGCTGTAGGACCAGGTAACGTACCTTCCTCTCTGTCCCCGCTGTAGGACCGGGTAACGTACCTTCCTCTCTGTCCCCGCTGTAGGACCAGGTAACGTACCTTCCTCTCTGTCCCCGCTGTAGGACCGGGTAACGTACCTTCCTCTCTGTCCCCGCTGTAGGACCAGGTAACGTACCTTCCTCTCTGTCCCCGCTGTTAGGACCGGGTAACGTACCTTCCTCTCTGTCCCCGCTGTAGGACCAGGTAACGTACCTTCCTCTCTGTCCCCGCTGTAGGACCGGGTAACGTACCTTCCTCTCTGTCCCCGCTGTAGGACCAGGTAACGTACCTTCCTCTCCGTCCCCGCTGTAGGACCGGGTAACGTACCTTACTCTCTGTCCCCGCTGTAGGACCGGGTAACGTACCTTCCTCTCCGTCCCCGCTGTAGGACCGGGTAACGTACCTTCCTCTCCGTCCCCGCTGTAGGACCGGGTAACGTACCTTCCTCTCCGTCCCCGCTGTAGGACCGGGTAACGTACCTTCCTCTCTGTCCCCGCTGTAGGACCGGGTAACGTACCTTCCTCTCTGTCCCCGCTGTAGGACCAGGTAACGTACCTTCCTCTCCGTCCCCGCTGTAGGACCGGGTAACGTACCTTACTCTCTGTCCCCGCTGTAGGACCGGGTAACGTACCTTCCTCTCCGTCCCCGCTGTAGGACCGGGTAACGTACCTTCCTCTCCGTCCCCGCTGTAGGACCGGGTAACGTACCTTCCTCTCTGTCCCCGCTGTAGGACCGGGTAACGTACCTTCCTCTCTGTCCCCGCTGTAGGACCGGATAACGTACCCTCCTCTCTGTCCCCGCTGTAAGACCGCGTAACGTACCTTCCTCTCTGTCCCCGCTGTAGGACCGGGTAACGTACCTTACTCTCTGTCCCCGCTGTAGGACCGGGTAACGTACCTTCCTCTCTGTCCCCGCTGTAGGACCGAGTAACGTACCTTCCTCTCTGTCCCCGCTGTAGGACCGGGTAACGTACCTTACTCTCCGTCCCCGCTGTAGGACCGGGTAACCTACCCTCCTCTCCGTCCCCGCTGTAGGACCGGGTAACGTACCTTACTCTGTGTCCCCGCTGTAGGACCGGGTAACGTACCTTCCTCTCTGTCCCCGCTGTAGGACCGAGTAAACGTACCTTCCTCTCTGCCCCCGCTGTAGGACCGGGTAACGTACCTTCCTCTCTGTCCCCGCTGTAGGACCGGGTAACGTACCTTCCTCTCTGTCCCCGCTGTAGGACCGGGTAACGTACCCTCCTCTCTGTCCCCGCTGTAGGACCGGGTAACGTACCTTCCTCTATGTCCCCGCTGTAGGACCGGGTAACGTACCCTCCTCTCTGTCCCCGCTGTAGGACCGGGTAACGTACCTTCCTCTATGTCCCCGCTGTAGGACCGGGTAACGTACCTTCCTCTCTGCCCCCGCTGTAGGACCGAGTAACGTACCTTCCTCTCTGCCCCCGCTGTAGGACCGGGTAACGTACCTTCCTCTATGTCCCCGCTGTAGGACCGGGTAACGTACCTTCCTCTCTGCCCCCGCTCTGTGTAAATACGTGATTGTAGACATATAATCATGTATTAAGCATCGTATTTTATTCATTTTGTATTTATATATTACATTCTCGATATGCCATATATGCACACACACGAATTTCCTTTAATAATCTTTCTGTAATTATCAAAAGAATCATTTCGTTTATTCCCTCACTTTTATGCACCAGGTTATATTCTAAAAGCACCTAAAAACTATTAAAATCGAGTAAAAATTCTAATTTTAAAAGGAACGTGGCTTCTTTTCTTAATTAATATTATTACACCAGGCTGCGGTTTGGCAGATTCTTCACTCTTGATTCTCTCCTCAAACGCGTCTTGCATCTTTCCAGAACGTGTCTCAACCATCCTACAAGGTTAAACCAGTCAATAATAAGACAACTATATTTTTAGGTAACACCTAGAATCTCTCTTTATTTATCACATCAAAGTTTAAAGCAGGTTGTGTATTCAGTGTATCAAAATACATTTTAGAGTACAGGTAAACCTGTCTATATCGTCCCCTCTAAATAGCGCCACCCTCTCTATAGCGCCCGATTTTTAATATGTAGTACGATGCGATTTACATTAAAAGTGGCCTGTCTATAGCACCCCCTCTCTATAGCACCCTATTTTGGTGAGTCCCAAGAGGGGGCGCTATAGACAGGTTTACCTGTATGTACATTAATATGATACATTAGCGCGCCATCTGTTATCAAAATACGAAACTATTATAGACGCGAATGATTCTTTTTAAAAATATAACAATTTCTACTGCCCTTACTGCAATGGAAAAATTAATGGGAGGGCCTGGCTCCTCAGTGGTGAACCCTCCCAGCGGTTTCGCCAGTTTAATCTACCACACCGTCAGGCTGTCCCATTAAATTTTCCATTGCAGTAAGATCAGTAGAAATTGTTTTATTTTTAAAAAATAATCATACGCGTCTATAATAGTTTCGTATTTTGATAATATTTCATGATACTAATCTGTTTTATAAAAATGAATATGAATATTAATTTGAAATATATGGAAAATAATATTATAAATAATTTAAAACATAGGAGCATTAACCATGATACAACAATATCACCTAATATCGACCGATATCCTCTAGTGTCTAATGTTGAACCACATGTGACATATGACATCTAAAAGAAGACAATCCTCAAGAAGTCCGTGTTGTTGCAGGTGGGCGGGATGCCGCGGCATACCGTCCAAGAATGGTTGCGATCCAACAACCAACGAGTCCAGCGGGCCGAAGAAGCATGCATGCGTACAGACCAGTTGGTTCAGGAGAGCTCACAGCTATGTGACCATACACACCGGGTGGCTGTTAGACAATGTGGGGTAGTGGAGAGCCTGCTTGGTACGTACTCCATACCTGTCTTCAGACAACATCAACGAAATATAACACTAAAGTCAAATTGTACTGTGATCATAGTAAAATGAGAACATTTATCACCTGATCCCAGTACAATTCCCTTTAACCCCGCCTTTGCCGGTCCCAAGCCCGGATAAAAAAGGAGGAGAGGGAGCAGTAACAAGCTCGCTAAAAAACCTGGGCTCAGATGGCCCGGCTGATTGGTAAGGGCTCCTAATCCAGGGATACAGGATGAGCAGTATCTGTATTCCATGTTAGGAGCGGCTGCACATGGTGTCTGTTCCTCATGTCAGAGGCGGCCATTTCTTTTGGAGCTAAGTCAGCCTGCCACTGAGTAGTGCTCACAGTCTTAATGACGAAGGCAGACACATTCTACTTCACCCAGTCATGATGGTTGTCAAGTCTCAAGCTTTACAAGCTTGATACCCTAATATGATTGAGTGGAAATAAGAAAGAAGAAGACAATTCCCTTTATGACTATTTTTATTTTAATTAAAAATCAACGATTAGTTAATATTTATTCTGGTAGGTTATTCAAGCCATCAGTAACATTTAATCGCATGATCAAGAGATGCATTTTTTCTTAATTTTATTGAATTGGGATCAGGTGGATAAAACGGATCCCAAATAAATAAAATATTCCCTTGAATCATTATCGAAATAAGAACATAGGCCTCCAGGAAAAAATTATTTTAAAAATATTTTTTATTTACAAATCTCTCAAGCTTTTTGGCATGAAAGCCTTTCTACAAAAGAAAATATTTTACTTCAAATTAAAGATACTTCGGTCAGTAAATCTTTTTTTATTGTCTCGACGTTTCGACAAAATAATTTTTAACGCTTAGCCAGCGCTCCTGACGAGGACAAAAGGTTTTTGTTGAAACGTCGAGATAATAAAAAAGATTTACTGACCGAATTATTTTTAATTTGAAGAACTATGAATTCCGACCAGGCAGTCTTTACGAAAATATTCTACATTATATCGCCAATAAGAGAGTTAATATCAAAGTGTGTATAAGACGAAATGAATCACAGTTTTTAGCTATTATTTATATATGGTATGTTATTTACATATTTAAAGATGTGCAAAAAAATTTTAATTAACATGAATATTTTATGCCCGAGTTAAATTTTATATTTTATATATACAAAACAAGTCAGAAATATACTATTGCTTATCTGGAATGTAGTTTTATGTATCAGGGTTGTGTATCAAACTATTGTATACTTCTGGGATATCTATATGTCTACTAATGCTCTGGTGTTTCGTGGATACCATGGCCTCAAGAATTAGTCTTTTATACTTATTAACTTAGCCAAACCAAACACAGATATCCCAGAAGTATACAATAGTTTGATACACAACCCTGATACATAAAACTACATTCCAGATAAGCAATAGTATATTTCTCGCTTGTTTTGTATATATAAAATTTAACTCGGGCATAAAATATTCATGTTAATTAAAAAATATTTTGCACATTTTAAAATATGTAAATAACATACCATATATATAAATAATAGCTAAAAATTGTGATTCATTTCGTCTTATACACTCCTGTCGAAGGGTTTACGATACCCGAAAGCTCGAGATATCATTTATGAAATAAAGAAACTTATCCTCGGAGTTTTCATGTGTTACTGCAACTTATACATCAGAGGATTCTATCTTACAATCGAATTATATGATGATAAATTATATATTTTGATATATACAATATATCACAGAATAATAATCTGTGGATTTAATATTATTATTATATTAATATATTATATATAATATCTTCTATATATATATATACATATATAAATCAATGTTTGTTTGTTTGTTTGTATGTCCGGTATACAAATTCGCAGTAGTTCACTAATTCAAACCAAAATTTCCATACATAGGTAAAAAAAAATACGGGGAAGACGATAGGCTATTTTAAAAAATATATAAATCAATTATTAAACTATATATTCAAATTATTCTTCTTAGCTCATGAACAGCGCCCTCTATCAAAGATTAGATTAAATTATGCTGATGCAAACAAATAGATAATACTAATAACAAACATTTATAAAAAAAATCTTATTTAAATATATATCACTCGGGTAGATATGCACACGGGTCAATCCTGGGGCGAAGCCCGGGTCACCCGTCTAGTATTATATACACTATTATATTATATAATTAAAATATACGACAACTTCTGATCACACAACTAAAAGTTGCTGATAGCTTTTAAAAAATACCAGAATTAATATCAACCACAGTAAAGATAGAGGCTGCCTGGCCGGAATTCATAGTTTTTCAAATTAAAGATACTTCGCGGCCAGTAAATATTTATTATTATTATTTTTATTATTATTAACAAAATATTTACTGGCCAAAGTATCTTTAATTTGAAGAAATATCAACTACTCATTGATTTTTTATTATTCCGCAATTGGCCAATTCCCCATTCTTGATTAATCAAGAAAAGCTAACCACGTACACGTTTCGGGCTGTTGGCCCTCATCAGCGTGGTGCAATCTGTATCTAAGCGACCAAAAAACGAGTATTTCAGTAATTCTGAACATCATGAACATTGTGGTTTCAATCCTAGCTAATGATCAGTAGCCAACTTTGGTTCAAACACTGGGAGAAGAGGAGAACAAGCGTTTACCTCCAGATAAACTGATTATAACCAGACCTGCACTAACCACAGTGATCTGGATATCTGAAGGATATAGAGAACATCCACAAAGATAACTTAACTAAAACCTAACCAAAGGTAAAACTCCCTAACCACATAACTGATTGTAACCAAACGTAATCTGCACTAAACACCGTGATGTGGATATCTGAAGAAAATAGAGAAAACCCACCTAAACAAACCTAACGCTTCCTAAAAACACAGTTGATTACATCCAGACCTGCACTTACTACGGAAATGTGAATCATCTGAAGTATTTAGAGAACACCCACCTATATCCTAACCAAACCTCGTACTTGATTATAGCCATTCACCTTCACTAACTACGACGATATAGACCAGGATTTAGAGAACACCCAACAACCTAACCAGACCTAACCACATAACTTATCATAACCTAACCTAACCTGCATCACCCATGGAGATTCAGACCATCTGAAGGATTTAGAGAACACCCACCTATATCCTAACCAAACCTAACTACATAACTGATTATAACCATTCACCTTCACTAACTACGACGATATAGACCAGGATTTAGAAAACACCCAACAACCTAACCAAACCTAACCACATAACTTATCATAACCTAACCTAACCTGCATCACCCATGGAGATTCAGACCATCTGAAGAATATAGAGAGCATTCACCAACCTAGCCAAACCTTAAAGCTCCCTAAGTATATAACTGATTATAACCAGGCCTGCACTAACCACAGAGATGTGAACCATCTGAAAGATATAAAGAACACCCACCTACATCCTAACTAAACCTAACTACATAACATATCATAACCAGACCTACATTAACCACAGAGATGTAGATTACTTGTAGGATATAAAGAACACCCACCAATCTAACTAAACCTAACGCTCCATAGCCATACAAATGATTGCAACCAGACCTGTACTAACCTATCTCTCCTTAACCACATAACTGACCATAACCAGACCTAACATGCTTTAACCACAGATATGTAGACCATCTGAAGGATATAGAGAGCATCTACCAACCTAACGAAACCTAACTACATTACTGACCATAACCAGACCTGCAATAACCACGAAGATATAGACTATCTGAAGGATAATAGAGAACACTACCTTCATCTTAACCAAACCTAACCACAAAACTGATTATAACCAGACCTACACTAACCAGGGAGATGTAGACCACATAGAACACTACCTACATTCTAACCAGCACTAACCTAACCACGGGGTCCAGATACCCGGGTAAAGGAGATCGACCACTGGCAGCATGAAGTGGACTCCCGCACCCGCCAGCTGCAGGGCGCCCAGGACCGGCTGGAGGAATACAAGCAGCGGCTGGAGCGGGCCGAGGTCATGACAGTGCGGGCTAAGGAAGCCGCCAACAAGTGCCTCGGCTTCAGGTAGCCCGCTCAATATCCTGGGTGATACTTATTGTATCCTTCTTTATAACGACAATCAACGATCAAAGAGCCGAAATACAGAATTACAGAGATCAGAAATATCTATTAAATATCCAGTTGAATCTCCCATGAGAGACCATAGCCTGAAATCATGGCTCAACCTGGTCTATCTTATAGGTGGACTCTAATCAGAAATTCTGTCATGTTTAGCAAAGACTTGAGGGATTTTTTCAACCGAAACAAGCTTGGAGAGATCCACAACATGAGACTAGACTGTTTCTGTGGGGAAAAACAGACGCGCGTGTATTGAAGAAGGTGCAGAAACCTTAATGTTCCTAATGATGAGGAAACCTGTGTTCAGGAATATAAAAGGACCTTAAAGTTCAGAATGGTAAATGAACTTAGGTGATTGGTTGAGGGGGAATCTGCATGTTTAGAATGGTTGATTAAAACTGGGTGTTTAGTATGATTGAAGAAACCTGGGTTGTTGTTGTCGTGTCTAATGAAGAGCCTCAGATGTCTCCATGCATCTCTATCACAGCATCAGCAATGTACACTATCTTGATGTGTAAAGCTGCTGCTCTGGGTCCATGTCAATTTTTGCTTTTCATTGGAAAATGGGTGCCGTTGCCATGTTAGTCACATTGGACCAGAATTTGGTCAAAGATTCCAAGAGTTCAGGGGGGACTTGTGTGGTCTTACTTCCCCCCCCCCCCCCCCCCCGAAAACCTGGGTATTCAGTATGATTGAAGAAACCTGGGTGTTTACAGAATCGTTATGTAAACCTGGGTTTTCAGTATGATTGAAGAAACATGGGTGTTTACAGAAAGGTTGAGGAAACCTGGTTTTTCAGTATGATTGAAGAAACATGGGTGTTTACAGATTCGTTAAGGAAACCTGGTTTTTCAGTATGATTGAATAAACCTGAGTTTCCAGGAAGGAATGGCAACTTGACGAAGGTTTGTGCTGCAGGACAAGAAGAGAGGGCATCGAGGTTGTGAACGATGTACCCCACAAGAAGCTCTCTGAGATGGTCGACCTGAGCTCTCACACCATCTCCATGCTGCAGCAGTATCATTACAACGTCGTGGAACAGATCAGGTGTGTCACATTCCTTCTCTCTGTACTTTTATTTACCTCACCTGATCTCTACTGGAGGAAAAATCTCAACAAGAACAAATTGGTGACGATTTTGAAGATCATTTGTTAATTGAAAGTTGATTTTGAAACAAATATAGCTTTTTTCATAAACCGATAATTAATTCAATTTTCAACGTTTTAGTGACTTCTGTAACTCTTCTTAGTGGAATGATAAATTTGAATCCTATTTCTACCTATATACGTAACATATAATGCCTATCCATGTCAAACCTCCCATCCCTGGATACTTTCATTTTTCCGTTCATCATTACTCTTCACAATTCATCTTATTATACTTCATCCCTAAGGTTAGAAATAATCGTTATTTCTCATTTTAAAATATTTCGATTATTCGCTCAAAAGAAATATTTGGGGTATAATTGTCAAATTTCGTTCTACAATCATAAGTTGTATTATAAATTACTTTAAAACTTCATGTATTTTATAAAATCGTGTATGTATATAAGTATAGAAATAGGATTCAAAGTAAACATTCCCCTGAACAGAATGACAGGAAGGTACTGAAACGTCGGGAGTTAAACTATTGGTTGATGTGGCCGTTTTCCCAAATTAGTGACGGTTGTACATATCCCAAATACACCATGATGATGTTGGGTAGTTAGCGACGGCATTTACTGTAAGCTCACTGTTCGAAAATGTTTCTCCTATATGTAAAAATACACTTTGTTTTCTTCTATATATGTTAATAGATATTTTTGTATATTTTATTTTATAATGCACTTGCGCGCCATCTGTTATCAAAATTCGAAACTATTTTAAAGGCGTAAGATTCTTTTGAAATTAAACAATTTCTACTGCCCTTACTTTTTTTTCCATTGCAGTAAAGGCAGTAGAAATTGTTTAATTTCAAAAAGAATCTTACGCCTTTAAAATAGTTTCAAATATTTTATTTTGTTTGTATTTTTGCCTTTATAAAAGGAGATGATGCCTATGCCGGCAGAAGAGATTGTGGCTAGAGGAGAGAGCGCTACTAGCTGATAGAATAAACATATCTCTTTTACAAGTCTTTTAAAACTTGTCCAAGTTCATTTCTGGAGTCTTCAACATCTTGAAACATTACAGGGAAAGTTTTCGACCACATATCTATACATGTAGAAAGAAAATCGACTTTTTTTTTTGTACTTATAAGTATGCCAGAGACCCTCGTTTGGTTATTTGTTCTCACTAATGGGGTTGAACTTTTGAAAGAATCAGTGGTCATTGATTATATATGTGATATTTTTATACATTAATTTTTATAAAACGACATTTGAAGTTACACCGCATGAGTTTCTTTTCAACGAAAAATCAAACTTTATTTCAAGGTGAAATCTCGACTATTTCTAACCTTGAAATAAATTTTGATTTTTCGTTGAAAAGAAACTCATGCGGTGTAACTTCAAGTGTCGTTTTACAATCACGGGCCGCAGTGCATTATATTAATTTTTATGATTATGCGAAAATATTATGTGAAAAAATAATTTAAAAATAAATAAATAAAAATGGTCAGGTGTTGATATTAAAAACAAATTAGGCAAATCCTTACCACTAACATGAACGTTTTTTAGATGGCAGAGCGCCATCTAGTGGAACAGAAATCAAAGAACGGGTTAAATCAACGTTTAGTTGATTTCTTTTCCACTAGATGACGCTCTGCCATCAGAAAAATGCTCATGTTAGTGGTTAAGATATGTCTAATTTGTTATTAATACATAATTATGGAGGATTCAAGTTGCTTTTGTGGTATTGAGGAACAAACCTCAAGACATCTACTGATCGATTGCCTAGCATTTCAAGATTATAGAATGAAGAATTAACTAGTTGTTTGTGAACTTAACGATTTGATTTCCGATAAAAAATCATATTTAAAGTTCAATACATTCTAAACTTTCTACAAAATCTGGATCTCTAATGTTTTCATGCGTTGAATAATGTAAATAACTTATGTAAATAAACTTTCTCCTTGTTTGGCGTAAGTATCCCTTGCAAGATATAGCGCTTTGGAAATAAAATAATTGATAATACATGATTATTTTAAGTGATATATTTTCCACACATTCATATTATAAATAGTGTACAAAAAGGCTTTTTACCATCAGTAAATCAAATAAATCAATGCTCTGTTTTATCTTTCCTGAGCAGACGACCCTGATTTAGAGCAATGAAAAGTCTTCAACACCAGTTTAGGAAAATACAGAAAAACTCCAACAACCTGTTTATACCTAGGTTTGGAGCTTAGGCCCTCATCAGTACAGGGATGGCTACGATTTCCTTACATACCCGGAAGTTTGAGAATAATATAAAACAAAACAAGAAACTCACCCTAGGAAGAACCGTTTAGTTTAATATTTATGTATATTGCAGAGAGAGGATTTTATTGTTATGAATAGTTCCCTATATACATATTTCCCATTTAAGTTTGAAAATTGAATTTTATTCTCCTTCTTTTTCCCTATTCCTTTTCATATCTTTCAGGAGAACATTAGGATAAGGCATATTAAGATTGATTGAACTCCGCCTTTACCGGTCCCAAGCCCGAATGAAAAAGGAGGAGGGGGTGCAGTAACAAGCTCGCTAAAAAACCTGGGTTCAGCTGGTCCGGCTGATAGTACCCTGTAAGGGCTCCTAATCCAGGGATACAGGATGAGCAGCGTATGTACTCCATGTTAGGAGCAGCTGCACATGACGTCTGTTCCTCATGTTAGAGGCGGCCATTTCTTTTGGAGCTAAGTCGGCCTGCCACTGAGTAGTGCTTCCAGTCTTAATGACAAAGGCAGACACATTCTACTTCACCCAGTTATGATGGTTGTCAAACAGACACTATCAAGGGTCACAACTTGATACCCTGATATGTTTAAGTGGAGATAAGAAAGAATAAAAAGATTGATTGATAGCAAGAGGTGTCATGAGAGTAGTAAAGAGAAGATAGGAGAGAAGTCCCCAATATAATTATACATTATTTTCCTAAACAAGATATATTGGTCTGTAATTTCTTAAATCTTTCATTTACAATTCAAAATATTTTATTTATACACTTAGTCAATTGGTAAAAAAATCAATGAGAAATTAAACAAAGATAAATGATATTATTTACAATTCGGAGATAAAATATTTACAGCTATTATCAGGAATGGAGGCTCCCCTCCATCTTGTCCTCCTCCAGACAAGGACAAGATCTCTCAGTTGAGATGATACTTATAGAGACACTAGCCGAATGACCCGGGCAATGCCCGGGTTTTACCCGATTAAATGCTTTTATTCAAATACTATTCGTTACAATTATAAATTGGCGCCGTGGATGTCATTCTTGTGAAACGTCCCGTTCCAAACTTTGTGTCTGAGAAGCGATATTTTTATAAAGAGATGATCTGGCTTTGTGTCTTCTGCTCGAATGAATGTTTTTCTGTTAGAATTTTGTTCCTGCATACTAAAAATGAACTGGCTTCACCCGTGGTCTCTGCTTTTTGGAATTTTTCCGGATATAATTTTGTATCTGATAATCAAATATGATACAGCAATATTGTCATAATCATTTTCTGACTAAAAAAAAACAACTATTTTTGCCCAGAACCTGTCAATTTCAATTTTTCTTGGCTAAAAATGCGACAAATATCTCTTCCATATTTTTTCCTATGTCCTGTCAAAACACGTTTTACATTTATATTAGGTCAGCTGATATTACTTCCCATCTTCACCGCTAGAGGCGCTGCTTGCGAGCGAAAGAGCAAATTTGCAACTCAAATTTGCAAATAACTCGAAGAATATTCGGGATAGAGACGTGAAATATTCAATATAAGTTTTTCCAGATTCTACTATACATACTGCTAAAATTTCAGTCATATTAGTTACGTATTTTACGTATATTACGTAAAAGCATTCCATTCACAAAAGCAAACGATGACAGAATTGATGACACTGATACTTGTATATTTTAATAATAATATAAATGAGTTTTAAAAATTGTAAAAAAAAATGCAACGGCCGGGAATCGAACCCGGGCCGCCCGCGTGGTTATAAAAAATGGCCATATTTGGGTATTTATTCCATTCACAAAAGCAAACGGTGACAGAATTGTTGATTGATGACTCTGATACTTGTATATTTGAATACCTTGGCAGACACCAGGATGGCCAGGGCATCATCATCCAGGCCTCGCCAGAAGACCCAGCCCTGCAGGTCAGATGGCCGACTGATGATGGTAAATTCCTCCCAGATGAGAGGACAGCGGCAGTGTTTCATTTACACTAGTGGAAAGTTGTAATCAGTTGTAAATAGATGTAAAGTTAGATATACCAGCAGAGAGGACAGCCAGGGTGTTGTGGCGCAGACTGGTCAAGGCGATGATCCACAAACTGTCCGTCGTGATGACCACCAAGACCAGAGGCAGGGATGTGGACCAGCTGACACGCGCCCTGAAGCCGCCTAGAGAGGGCTACCAGTACCTGGCCTGTCCTCCTTCTGAGTAAGTCCTGTGGTAGAGTAGAGTGGTACACCTACGTTAGTAACACCGAGGACAGTAGGATTCTGTATGGTAGCATTCTCCTGGTCGACGTCCCGCAATGGCACAGCAGTAAGTGTTAGAGGAATAAGCCATGAGAGGCTGGCCTCGCTCCTTCCAATCCACAACAAATTACAACACTATCCAATACTACCTCCTACGCCAGGATACCGTGGAAGACCTGTCCAATCCACAGCAAACTACAACACTATCTAACACTACCACACTATCCGACACTACAACACTATCCAACACTTCCACACTACCTAACCCTGCCTCCTGTACCAGATGTCGTAGAAGGTCTGTATAATAGTTCCCTCCAATCAACAACAAACTAGCATCTTATCTAACACTACCACACTAACTGTATCTCCTCCACTTTCACCAAGATGCCTTTGAAGGCCTGTCCAGAAGTTATCTACAAACCACAGCAAGTTGCTACACTATCAAACACTGTTTATATTGTACATTGTTTGTACTATCTAACACTACCACACTATATAAACTACACCAGGATGCCGTGAGAAGCCTGTCTAGTAGTTCCCTCCAATCCACAGTAAACTAAAACACTATATTTAACACTACAGTGCTATATTTTACAGCTACCACACTATATCTAACACCGCTATCACACTATATCTAACACCGCTATCACACTATATCTAACACCACAACACTATATCTAACACCACTACAGCACTATATCTAACACCACTGCCACCAGGATGCCGTAAGCTTTTATTCCTTCTTAAAGCTACCACACTATATCTAACACCACTACCACCAGCATGCCGTGGGAAGCCTGTCTAGTATTTCTCTCCACACACAATTCACAGTAAACTGCAACACTATATATAACACCACTATCATACTAAAACCACTACTACACCATATCTAACACCATTACAACACCATATCTAACACTACCATCACACTATATCTAACACTACAACAC
>CP092871.1:10340179-10357426 GCA_030710605.1 Cordylochernes scorpioides | reverse complement strand
GCGTCAAATAAAATATGCCACCGGAAAAAAGGACGCCCTCAGAAAGGTCATATAACAGGTCGTTGACATTGTCCAAGCCACTCAAGGAATATTTAAATATATCGGCCATGCCAGTCCTTGATTGGACAATCAAGTCTTCCCTCTCTGACGTCACCATCATGTAATCATATTTCTTTCATTGACTCTCTGTATTCTTTTATGTAAAAACGTTATAAATGTTTTGATATCATAAATAAAAATTGTCATATTAATGTTTATCTTTCTTAATTTTCTCTACGTAAGGAATATATATCTATATATATGTTATGAATATTTTGGTTGTTGTGGTTAGATAAGGCTTGATAAGACAAAGGATCGATAAGATAAAGGGTTGAGGTGCAGTCGTGATAAAAAAAGATAATTATTTACCGTCAAGTAGCTTTTATTTTCAATTACTTGAGGAAAGATTACACATTAGTTAGTTTTCACATTATATAGAATTTATAAGTTAATCCTATATTAGTGATTTAAAAGGATTGATTGGTTAACTACGCATATTTACAACAAAACTATACAACGAAACTAAACAACTAAACTGAAAGTCTTTCTAAAAACGATGATAACAAAAAAATAAAATTATCAATGAATAAAATAAAGTATATATTTTTTAAAATATAGAAATATTTGAGGTTTTTCGATTATATAATATTTTTAGATTATATAATATATATATATATATAAATGAATGTTTGTATGTCCGGTATACAAATTCGCTGTAGTTCACTAATTCAAACCAAAATTTCCATATATAGGTAAAAAAATACGGGGAAGACGATAGGCTATTTTAAAAAATATATAAATCAATTATTAAAACTATATATTTTTAGTCAGAAAATGATGATGACGATATTGCTGTATCATGTTTGATAATCAGATACAAAATTATATCGGGAAAAATTCCAAAAAGCAGAGACCACGGGTGAAACCAGTTCATTATTTTGTACGCAGGAACAAAATTCTAACAGAAAAACATTCATTCGAGCAGAAAACAAAAGCCAGATCATCTTTCTATAAAAATATCGCTTCTCAGACTCAAAGTTTGGAGCGGGACGTTTCACAAGAGTGACATCCACGGCGCCAATTTATAATTGTAACGAATAGTATTTGAATAAAAACATTTGATCGGGTAAAACCCGGGCGTTGCCCGGGTCATTCGGCTAGTATTATATAATCTAAAATGCAAATATTTTATTTTTTTAAAAACATATATTTTATTTTCATTCATTGACTGTTCTACATTTTTTGACCATAGATTCAGAACATACCACTTTAATTATTGTTGTAAATATGTATAGTTGAACCTACCTATTTTTTAATTCACGATTATAGAATTCATTTTATAAATTTTATATTACTGTGATAAATAATTTAATGTGTAAATTACTTCAAGTAATTCAAAATAAAAACTACTTGATGGGTAATTAATTTGTTTCCTACTTTTTTCACGACTGCACCTCCAACTCTATCTTTTTCAACAACAAAACAAAATAATTCATAACATATATATATACAGTAGATAGAAATTGAATAATTCAAACGTCTTTAATACGAAAAGGTCTTTAATTCAAATATTTATCTTGGTTCCTAGACTTTTAAGTCTTTTATTCAAAACGTTTGTAATTCGAATTTTTGGATAATTCGAATTTTTTTTTTTGGTCCCTTGAACTTGGAATTATCCAAGTTTGACTGTATTTACAGTTAAACCTGTCTATAGCATTCCCTCTCTATAGCACCCAATTTTGGTGAGTCCCAAGAGAGGGCGCTATAGACAGGTTTAACTGTATATGTATCATTAATTAAAATTGACTATCAATGTTTGCAGATAGAATTGACAGGAATATACTTAGTTTTGTTAATATTATAATTCCCTTCTGTAAAATCATAAGTAAAAGACAATTCGCTGAATGAAGAGTTTCTTTTTAATCATGACAATACAAGCTTCAAGCTTTCGGGCGTGACAATCCTAATAAACGTAATTATACCTGTCGAATGGTTGTTATGCCTGAGAAAGCTTGTATTGTCATGATAAAAAAAAAAGAGGAAAATTTCCCCATAACGAATGGTCTTTTATATATAGACTTGATTTTCTTGATGGAAATCTCTATAAAATATTGATTGCTGAGTGAAATTCGAGCTCAACGAGTTAACTACTCACGTGAGCAACTGTCTACTACAAGAATCAACGTGCTAGTTAGACACAGAATGTTGTGATGGTTATTAAAAAAGAACAACGCATATGTATATAATCATGACATTGTGCCCCCGCATTTAGAAAGTCCTCACAACGTAGGCGATATGGAAATTACGCTAGGAGATAAACCTGGATTATCAGAAGGTGACGCACAACACCATTGGCACATCTTATCGCAGCAAGCAGTTTCCTGATGGGCCTGTGCGGCTCACATCTCCAGCCCCGTCGTAAGACGTCCATCTCCGTGCCACAAATCTGGCTGAAGAAAGTCCCAGATTCCACTCCACTCTCCCGGCTGGCGTTGCCGGGGTCCCACGCCTCTCTAGCTAGGTGGGGACTTCCCGTACTCAAGCGCCAGGATCTTTCAGTCCTCGAGCAGCTCCGCGCTGGCATCCGAGTCCTCGATCTCACCCTCAGATCCTTCCGAGGAGCTCTTCCAGCCTATTATAATGGAATATTCCAGCGTATCGTTCTGGACGATGTCCTAGTTGATGTCTCCTTCTTCCTGAGGCTGCGACCATCGGAGACTGTGGTGCTACGTATTCGGATGGACTCTGGATGTGATTCGGACAGTGATGTCTCGAGCAGTGTCAGGGCGTGTCTGCTCCGGTGTCTGGGAGTCAAACAACAGCTGTGGACGGATACACAAAGACTGCCTCTCCTGGGAGAAGCTAGAGGAAAGGCCATTGTCCTACAGGATTTCCCTGGTAAGTCATGTACTTCATACTACATTGGTGCACTCTATAAATTATTTATATCTGTACCATTCTCTCTAATCTCTTTTCTAATTGTCTCTTTAATCCACGCGTTACCAATTAACCGAATCACTTCTATAGAAGCAACGGTTGTTTAAAATCAGTTTTACGTGTCATGGAGGTCGATATTTTATTTCTATAAATGAAAACTATATAAACACACCTTATGAACCTATCTATACATACTCTCCTTGATTATTTTGGTCTTAGGTTTAAGATTCAATAAGGTATCCTTCAGAAAAACCGCCTTTCAATGACATAATTACATTGAAATTAAAACGCAACCACAGCGATTCAACAAATAACATTTCCTAATTATTATCTTAAAACTTGGCGAAATTTATAGAAAGAGAATCTCTCTTTTCTTCCAAATGAAAATGTAAATAAAATAAATAGAAATAAAAACAGATAAAATCAATATTTCAGCTAAAAAATAAGGTAAAACATTTAAAAGCGGAGTTAAAACTCTAAACTTAAGACAAAAAGACATATAATAAGTAAAAATATTTGAAACATATACTTTGGGATAAAGCAGCGTCCTTGTAGCTGGTATCTTTTTCAAAATAGGTGCTTGTATCTCCTGCTCTGTATCTGTCATGTGCAGCAGTAATTTCCATTCTTGCTGGCATTGGGTCTTGATGGTACGATGGAAGGTCTCTTTCCTCTAGTTGGGTGGTAGATTGTCTGGCCTCAGGGTGACCAAGAGCTTCAGATATTGCCAGAGGGTCTGCTAGCTCATTTCCAGGAATTCCAACAAAAGCTAGAAGCCATTATACTGTGACAGATCTATTGGCTGGGAGTCGGTCTGGTAGATTCGATTGGCGAAGCCGCTGTAAGGGTTCAACATTGATGAGCCGGACCATCCCAATATTTTTACAGCGTAATAAGGAGAGTAGAAGTTTGTTTGTACGTAAGGGAGGCATTCATCTTCTTCTTTCTCATCTCCACACTGGGTGAAGTAGTAGAATACGTCTACCTTTGTCACTAAGACTGGGAGCACTACTCAGTGGCAGGTCGACTTAGCTCCAAAAGAAATGGCCGCCTCTGACATGAGGAACAGACACCATGTACAGCTGCTCCTAACATGGAGTACAAACGCTGCTCATCCTGTATTCCTGGATTAGGAGCCCTTACAGGGTACTATCAGCATGGCCAGCTGAGCCCAGGTTTTTTTAGTGAGCTTGTTACTGCTCCCCCTCTTCCTTTTTCATCGGGGCTTGGGACCGTCAAAGGCGGAGTTGGAGGCATTCATGCTTTAATGCTATTATTTCTTACAAGTGGGTATATTATACAAGTCAACATAATGACCTACATAAGTAGATGGAATAAGGTAGGTAGCTTAGCTGATAGTGTGAAGTTACTGATAAAACTGAAGGGTCACGATGTCGTGAAATGTTGGAATTGCTTATCTTCTGGGAGATAGCTGGCGTGGAATCCTTTTTCCAGCATTACAAGAAATTGAGAAAGTTTACTGTTCATAGTAGGAAATTATCAATATAAAAGTCTGACTTTCAGGTGTTAAATTTTAATTAAAAACCTTCTGAAATTCTGAAAAAGATGCACATTTTTATCCCCCATCTAAATTTATTTGAAGAGACTTTATTTCTTTAATATATTTATAACTAGCCGAATTACCCGGGCAACGCCCGGGTTTTACCCGATTAAATGTTTTTATTCAAATAATATTCGTTACAATTATAAATTGGCACCGTGGATGTCACTTTTGTGCAACGTCCCGCTCCAAACTTTGTGTCTGAGAACCGATATTTTTATAGAAAGATGATCTGGCTTTTGTTTTCTGCTCGAATGAATGTTTTTCTGTTAGAATTTTGTTCCTGCGTACAAAATAATGAACTGGTTTCACCCGTGGTCTCTGCTTTTTGGAATTTTTCCCGATATAATTATGTATCTAATAATCAAACATGATACAGCAATATCGTCATCATCATTTTCTGACTAAAAATATATAGTTTTAATAATTGATTTATATATTTTTTAAAATAGCCTATCGTCTTCCCCGTATTTTTTTACCTATGTATGGAAATTTTGGTTTGAATTAGTGAACTACTGCGAATTTGTATACCGGACATACAAACCAACAAACAAACAGACAAACATACAAACATTCATTTTTATATATATAGAAGATATTCATTGAGAGAGAGAGAGATTGAAAATACTTTTATTAATCGTTCATATAAGATAAGGTTAAATACAGAATAAAGGAAAAAATATTGTCGCGGAGATAAATAAAGCAAGGTCAAATTTGTGGATAATTAAATTATTATAGAGTGTATTACCTTTTAGTTCTCCAATAAAATTATATACAAGAGGTATATATAGGGAGAACATCTTATCCCAAGGTAAAAACAATGAGAGTGGTCAGCCACCGTCCCGTTTTCCTTATTTACCGATAAGATTCCGAGAACCCCTCACACCTGTCCTCCCGGAGTCCAGTGATGATTGACAGGTGTTCCATGAAGCTCTCTGTGGCTGTGATTGCAGAGCTACTTGACAATATAAATAAATAAGATGAATAAGAGAGAAAATAAAGTAATTATTTATAATAAAAAAGATGTTAAAATATATATTTTTTAATACTTACACTATTTAATGGATTAAGCAGTTTTCTGGAATTTGTTTTCTATTATTAATAAGATATATATGAAAAAACTTATCTCCATATTCAGATTAATTGATTTTGCATATTGTGTCTTTAAACTTAGTGTTCAAAATCGTATATAAAACAAAAAAGGCTTTATCAAGGACATTCGTCCCATACAGGATTCTACCAGATAGGTAAACAGAAATAATATGTAGAACGACATTTGAAAATTATCCCGCATGTGTTTCTTTTGAACAAAAAATCGAATTTTATTTTAAGAAAATGTAACGATTATTTCTAACCTTAGGAATGAAGTATAAAAGTATGAAATTGTGAAATAGGATTCCCATCCCTGAACAATTTATTTTTCTGTTTATCATTACTCTTCACAATTCATCTTTTCATACCTCATCCCTAAAGTTAGAAATAATCGTTATTTCTCCTTAAAATATATTTCGATTTTTCGTTCAAAAGAAACTCATGCGGGATAATTTTCAAATGTCGTTCTACAATCATAAGCCGCATTATATTGTATTATAAATAATATGTATCTATAGAAAGTGGAGAATATAACATCAGTCTTTTTTCAAGTTGGGTTCTGTGTTACGTCTTTTGACTGTGCTGTTCCCCATAATTTCCGAGAAGCCACTACATTGGTCTTTTGATTTTCACAAAATAAAATCTTTTCAAAAATCTAGTAAAATCTCACTTTTTTTTGCAAACTGTAATTAATTATATTTGTAATTTTTTCAGTTAATATGTGCTTTTATTTTCGACTAAAAAATTCACTGATTATTTTTATAAAGTTGATTCTAATTTTATCATGAAAATGTGTTTATACTGAAAACACACAATTCTTACTTTACTTTTACATCGTTAGTCAATTCATTTTTTTTTCTTTTTACAGCAAAATCAAATTCACCCAAGGATTTTAAAAATAAGGTAGCCACACTCATGAACAAAATTTAAGGAAGTTGTACCTTTCAGCATGTATATCGGGATTCAGACAATAACTCTGAAAGATACACTCATGGACAAAACTTAAGTAAGTTGTACCTTTTAGCATGTATATCGGGATTCAGACAATAACTCTGAAAGATATACTCATTGACAAAACTTAAGTTGTACCTTTTAACATGTATATCGGGATTCAGACAATAACTCTGAAAGATACACTCATGGTCAAAACTTAAGTAAGTTGTACCTTTCAGCATGTATATCGGGATTCAGACAATAACTCTGAAAGATACACTCATGGACAAAACTTAAGTAAGTTGTACCTTTTAGCATGTATATCGGGATTCAGACAATAACTCTGAAAGATACACTCATGGACAAAACTTAAGTAAGTTGTACCTTTCAGCATGTATATCGGGATTCAGACAATAACTCTGAAAGATACACTCATGGACAAAACTTAAGTAAGTTGTACCTTTTAGCATGTATATCGGGATTCAGACAATAACTCTGAAAGATACACTCATGGACAAAACTTAAGGAAGTTGTACCTTTTAGCATGTATATCGGGATTCAGACAATTGATACATAGTGACCTTTATTGAATACACAAGAGATAACCGAGTATGAACAAAATTGAATCTGTCTTCAAATACACACACACAAAAACGAACTACCCGCGACATCCAGAAAAAAAACCTTACGTTTTGTCTCCATGAGTTTATATATATAACTAGCCAAGTGACCCTGGCAACGCCCCGGGTTTACTCGAAGGGCCCGCAGGTGAGAAACTATAGGCATTGGTTCCTATGCCTAAAAAATTATTTAAAATGAAAAAAGAAGAAAAATACTAACAAATCAGAAAATAAAAGTGCAAACAACACATCTACACTACTTCAAGAACATGAGAGCACATGCACTGTGTAACCATACGTGTACCATTCTTAAAGACCCTGCTTAGGATTAAAATATCTCCGAAGCATAACAATACAACCAACTCATGTTTGCTAAGCAATTTCAGGAAAGAAGCTATAGGCATTAGTTGAAGAGTTTAAATAAATATATTTAGAGTGAAAAAATGACACAAATCAGCAAATAAAATTGCAAAAAATGCTACTATATCGCAGATAAGACAACATATAAAAGGAATGAAAATATTTAAAGGACCTCATTAAAACTACATTTTAGTATATATATATTTTTTTTTATTTCCAAAATATTTATTTAGACTTTCACCAATGCCTTTAGGATCTTTGCGATGGAACACGTATGGTGTTTCAGCGCATGTGCTCTCATGTCCTTGAAGCACATATACTGACAGTGCCCAAAGTTGAACACACTGTATAGTGTCTGAAATATCTTTGGCCCCTTCGGATACCAACCTTCGCTTCATTCTAGAGAGGCGTTAGTTTTCACTAAGGTTGGCTTTTGCTATGACTATAAATAAGGCTCAAGGACAAACCTTGGCTACAAGAGCCTGTGTTTACGCACGGACAACTTTAAGTGGCTTTTTCAAGTGTGCGAACATTGGATAGCATACATGTAAAGATGACCCATATTTTTTGGTCCTTCAGATTTCAGACTTCCATTCATTCTGAATATTTGGGTTCTTCCTACAAGAGCCTGTGTTTAATTTTAAAGTGGCTGCCTTCGCCTCTGTAATACCTTTTTACCGGTAAAGTTGTATTTAAACAACAATCAACCTTGAAAATTTGATTTTTAAAATGGTCGAATTATCGAAAGTGTCGAATTATCGAAAGTGTCGAATTATCGATAGTGTCGAATTATCGATAGTGTCGAATTGCAGTTTGTTTATTTATTTTTTAATAAGGTCCTCTTATCTTATCTGCAATATAGTTGTATTGTTCGAAGCACATATACTGACAGTGCCCAAAGTTGAACACACTGTATAGTGTCTGAAATATCTTTGGCCCCTTCAGGTACCAACCTTCGCTTCATTCTAGAGAGGCGTTAGTTTTCACTAAGGTTGGCTTTTGCTATGACTATAAATAAGGCTCAAGGACAAACCTTGGCTACAAGAGCCTGTGTTTACGCACGGACAACTTTAAGTGGCTTTTTCAAGTGTGCGAACATTGGATAGCATGCATGTAAAGATGACCCATATCTTTTGTTCCTTCAGATTTCAGACTTCCATTCATTCTGAATATTTGGGTTCTTCCTACAAGAGCCTGTGTTTAATTTTAAAGTGGCTGCCTTCGCCTCTGTAATACCTTTTTACCGGTAAAGTTGTATTTAAACAACAATAAACCTTGAAAATTTGATTTTTAAAATGGTCGAATTATCGAAAGTGTCGAATTATCGATAGTGTCGAATTATCGAAAGTGTCGAATTATCGATAGTGTCGAATTATCGATAGTGTCGAATTGCAGTTTGTTTATTTATTTTTTAATAAGGTCCTCTTATCTTATCTGCAATATAGTTGTATTGTTCGAAATTTTATTTTCTAATTTGTTTATTTTTTTATTTTTTTTTCACTCTAATAATATTTATTTAAATCTGATAATTTTTATTTAATGCAATTTATTTAATAATTTATTTAATCCAATGTCTATAGTTTCATCCCTGAAATTGCTTACCAAACATGAGTCAGTGTTTCCTCAGTGTTAACAGTTGGAGTGTTAGAATGCGGAGAAGCAAAATAACTCCCTACTGAATTTCTCAATAGTCTTACTCCCAGAGGAATGCATCCACACCAGTTAAACTCTAGGTTGGTGCTATTGTTATGCTTCTGAGAAGTTTTAATCCTAAGCAGGGTCTTTGAAAATGGTACACGTGTGGTGATACTGTGCATGTGCTCTCATGTCCTTAAAGTAGTGTAGTTCTGTTGTTTGCACTTTCATTTTCTGATTTGTTAAAATTTTTCTTCTATAGTTTCTCACCTGCGGGTCCTTCGGGTAAACCTGGATCGTTGCCCGGGTCACTCGGCTATTTATATGTATATAAAAAAGCAAAGCCCAATTCTAAACCCAAATATTTTTTTTTATGAGAAGAACATCAACATATTGCATGATTACGGTAGTCCATAGCTTCCCTGACAAAAATTCACCAAGAAAGTTAAATATTCCAAAATTTTTCTGTGTGTAAATTGCTAAATATGTAAAAAACATGTATACAAAAAAGCAAAGCCCAATTCCAAACCCAAATATTTTTTTTATGAGAAGAACATCAACATAATGCATGATTACGGCAGTCCATAGCTTCCCTGACAATAATTCACCAAAAAAGTTAAATATTCCAAAATATTTCTGTGTATATATTGCTAAATGTGTAAATAACATGTATATAAAAAGCAAAGCTTAATTTTAAATTTCATTATCCTTTTCACAGGAAAAGCATCAAAATACTGCATAAGTACGGCACTTTTGCAGCCCCCCTGACAAAAATTCACTAAAAGAGTTAAGTATTCAAAAAAATATTTTGGTATATATATTGCTAAATGTGTAACAAACATGTATATAAAAAAGCAAAGCTTAATTCTAAGTTTTAATATTTTTTTTATAAGAAAAGCTACAAAAGCAAATAGGGAGAAGTGGGGCCATTTAGCCATTTTCAAAATTTGATTATGAAAGAGTAAATAAATGAATAAATAAGGACAGATATAAAGAGAAAGTATTGCTAAATGTGTAACAAACATGTATATAAAAAAGCAATGCTTAATTCTAAGTTTTAATTTTTTTTTTAAATAAAAGCTACAAATAGGGAGAAGTGGGGCCATTTAGCTATTTTCAAAATTTGATTGTGAAAGAGTAAATAAATGAATAAATAAGGACAAATATAAAGAGAAAGTATTGCTAAATGTGTAACAAACATGTCTATAAAAAAGCAATGCCTAATTCTAAGTTCTAATTTTTTTTTATAAGCTACAAAAGCAAATAGGGAGAAGTGGGGCCATTTAGCCATTTTCAAAATCTGATTGTGAAAGAGTAAAAAAATGAGTAAATAAGAGCAAATATAAAGAAAAAGTATTGCTAAATGTGTAATAAACATGTATATAAAAAAGCAAAGCTTAATTCTAAGTTTTAATATAAAGAAGAAATAAGACACAAAAATGGAGCTAAATTCAAATGAAAAACTATAACAAATTAATAAAAAAAAGACCTAATCCAAATGTCACCATCATCAGACAAAAGAAAAAATGAGATTTTATTCTTTAGTTCATTTATTCTTTTGTCTGATGCTGTTGCTGAAACGTCACACACTATTAAATTATTTGGATTAGGTCTTATTAATGAGAAAAAAAAAAGATGCCAAAGAGAGATGAAAAGATGCCAAAAAAGATAACCAGATACAAAAATTGTGCTAAATTCAAATGAAAAACTATAACAAACACTTATAAAAGATAATTATTATAGAATAAAAGTAATAATGCAATCTACAATTCGAAAAATTTATATATTTAAATGAAAAACTATAACAAAGTACTTACAAATTATAATCATAATCAAGAAATATATATTATTTCAAAACACATTTTTACGCATTTCAAAACAAATGAATTGATGATGATAAATGCAAAAAATCTACGATTGTAAAATAGATTAAATTAAAAAATAAAAATAACTGTTAACATTAGGAAAATAAAAACAGGCCTATCATACGAAGAAAAAAATAACGAAAATTTTGGTATATAGATTATTATGTGTAGTTCAGAATCTTCGGAGGAGATAGCTCAGGACTTTACAATGGAAAACTCTGTTACGGTATTATCTATATAGATATGGGAGAGGCTTTAGTTGAAAGAAAAATTCCATTTTTGAAACTTTACAACAACAGCCTTGAACAAAAGGAAATATTTGAAAGATAAATATTTTTCTGATAAATTGTGAGAAGTTTGTGTAGCTGTTGGTTTCCGCGTTGACACATTTTGATATCAGTGGACAGT
Organism: Cordylochernes scorpioides; assembly: GCA_030710605.1. Taxonomy (NCBI): domain Eukaryota; kingdom Metazoa; phylum Arthropoda; class Arachnida; order Pseudoscorpiones; family Chernetidae; genus Cordylochernes; species Cordylochernes scorpioides. The sequence continues at coordinate 10,345,976 of CP092871.1, read as the reverse complement.
GTTTCTTTTTGTACTCACACATGTACACACACGCGTTTACACACATACCCGCACACACTAGAATATCTACAATAAGTACTGTTATGTACTCTTCTACCTAATATTCAATAATCTTAGGTAGTGTAGTTTCTATTAAAAGATATTGTATGCTACTGTTATATATTTGTATAATATTTTATTATTACAGAATTATCATAAGAACTAAAAACATGAATATCTCACGCTAAGTCCTTGGTCAAAACCATATATATATATCATAACCATATTATATATTACAAGTATTATAACATATATTCACATATTCCGAGAATGAATTTCTTACTTTATTTTATATAATCTCAAGCTTTCGGGTTACACTAACCGTTCTACAAAAGTATATATGACCTTATACTCATATACATACTCCTGTAGCAGGATTTGTGAAACCCGAAAGCTTGAGATGAATATAATTAAAACAAGAAAATCATTCTCAAGAGAATTTTTGTTTATTATATATATACAGTTAAACCTGTCTATAGCGCCCCCTCTTTGGACTCACCAAAATAGGATGCTATAGAGAGGGGGGTGCTATAGACAGATCACTTTTAATGTAAATCGCATCGTACTACGTATTTAAAATAGGGTACTATAGAGAGGGGGTGTTATAGACAGGTTACTTTTAATGTAAATCGCATCGTACTAGGTATTTAAAATCGGGTGCTATAGAGAGGGGGTGCTATAGACAGGTCACTTTTAATGTAAATATCGCATCGTACTACGTATTTAAAAGCGGGCGCTATTTAGAAGGGGCGCTATAGACAGGTTTAACTGTATATATATATTTCAGAGAGGAATTTATTCAGTATATATTCACATTATAACATAAATGCTTTCCTATATTTAAACAACATCTCATACAACCGAAAATGGAAATAAGATAGAGATAAAACCGATAAAAAATCAAGATTCCAACTAAAAAATAAAGTAAAAATATAAAAGCGAAGGTTAAACTCTAAATGTAAATACAGAAAGATTTATTAAAATTACAAATATATTCTCACAATGAGTATATTTTTTATTTTAAAAAAACGCTAGCTTTCAAGCGTTAATCGCACTTCAACGGGCTCACTATAATATCGACTTGATCCCACCAGAAGAGCGATTAACGCTTTAAAGCTAGCGTTTTTTAAATAAAAAAAGATATTCATTGTGAGTATATATTTGTAATTTTAATACTTTTTTTTCACAATTTTATCATGAACAGAAATATTTATAATAAGGAAAAATATTAGAAATATATAATTAGGGATAAAGCAGTATCATTGTAGTTGGTATCTTTTTCAAAATAGGTGGTTGTCCCTCCTGCTCTGTACCAGTCATGTGCAACATTAGATTTACATTCTTGCTGGCATTGGGTCTTGATGGTATGGTGCATGGTATAAACAAACATATGTAAAGTAGATTGAATATCAAAATTATTCCATATATACATAAAGAGAATATATTTATTGCTAAAATATTATTTATAAGCAACAACAATACATAATTCACAGAATATCTATAGCAGATGGCAGACGTTTAAATATAGATAGATCGTTAATAGTTGGCATCAGTAGAAATATCCATTATATATGTACATCTTATATACCTAGAGCGATTATCAATTTATTTTTATTCATTTCGTCTCAATTTACATGTGTTACATTCGAGTCACCTTGTCCTGGCTATTTACACATGGCGTGGAGTAGAGGTGGTCCCCCCGGACCTTGCAGGAGGGCAGCTGTTGGGCGATGAGCTCTTAACTAAGCGTCAGGGCCGGGTCGTCGGAATCGGGGATTGATATCTTCTTTATTTTGTAGAATATCTTGTACTGTTGGATTATTTGAATTTTGCATTTGAAGGTATAATTTCTTAACGAGAAAGTTTGGTACATATCTTCTAGATCGGGTTGGTTCAAGTCCTCCTTCAGTATCTTATTTGATAGGTTGAATGGAGCTCCTATACTTGTCCGAAGGCAGATTCTCATAAATGCGTTTATCCTATTTTTGTCTGTGGTTGTAATATATTTGCACCAAACTGGATTATCAATTTGATTTCATAATTGTCTATAATAATAACAAATATATATATGGATTGATAACTAGTACATTTTATAATATGATGCGGTGAACTCCGAGACCTACCTTTCAGCAAGGGACCATATTAACAAACTGAAACTACAACTGATAAGGAACCATAGAGATAGTTTCCATCATTCTTGGTACCAGGTAGAAACCCCCCCCCCCCCCCCCAAAAAAAAAAAAAAAAAACAGACCCTCCAACTAAACAGAAGGGAATCGACACAGTTGGCCAGATGGAAATCTGGTCACCTGCGCCCTATAGTCTATAAAGAGGGAGCCAAAAGCTTCCCCATGTGCACTAGGTGCAACACCAAAGAGGCCACTCCCCAACATACACTAAATTGTATTGGAAAGGACAAAGGATCCCTGTACAGTGAACCAAGAAGAATTCTTGAGCTTCTTTATGAGTACGACCTCCAAGATCTTGTCTAATTTAGACTAAAAGGATAAGTAAAAAAAAATAATAATAAATGCTAAATATTGTCACGGTAGAGAAGACCAAAAGCTTAATTAAAAATAATTTATTAATTGAACTTTTATATATTGCAAAATGTGTCAATGGATTTTTCAAGTGGTAATTTACAAGCATGGTAAGGGGTGATGACTATGCAAATATTTACGCGATGATAAACAACAGATTATTCAAAAATAATTAATATGTGACAATATTAATGGATATATAAATATAAGAAACATATTTTCCCCTAGAAATATAAAAAAGTAATTATTTATATTAAAGCTCTTTTGATTTGAAATTTTCCATTTGTTTAATATCAACAGAACTCATTCTATTTCTCATTTCCTTTTTATTTTTACTAAATTTTTGCAGATTGTTAATTCTACTTCGCTTTAGTTCTGTTTTTAAATATGTATAAACAATTAAAATACAATTTCATGGAAGATATTTTTTATTTTCCATGTATTTCAATTATCTATCTTTTTATTAATAACGTTCTATTTGTATCAGAAGATTAACTAGAATATACGAAAGTTTTATTATGAAGTGTACTTAGTTTTAATCCTCGGTTTTTTTTTTCCTACTTGAGATTACGCATGCGCAGTTCGTTATATTTTTTTCGCCGTTGTAGATTCGCATAGACATGGTCGCGCAAATTTAGCTATCTACCTTTTAACTTTTTTTAGATTAATAATTATATAATAAAAAATTACATATTTTATACAATCTTGGTTTTTTGGTTTATTATTAAGAATAAAAAAAAATCGTCTCAATATACCAAAGAGTTTCTTAAAAAATAAGAAACAACTTCGGCCAGAAGAGTTTTATATTTTCTTGAGTTTTCGACAAAAATATTTTGTTCTTGTAAAGAAAACATAATAAAGAATTTGGCAAGGCGTTATAAAAGCCAAAGAGGTGTTTAGCTGGTAGAGTGGCTAGGCCAAATCTATGACATCTGCATCCTATGCCCCAATTTTATAAAAGTTATATATAAAAACGTTTTATACAAATTCGACTATTTTAGCTTTTGAACCTGTTGTGTACTCAAGTAAAATCAGTCGCTTGCTACCTTTTTTTTTTTGCTTATCCCTAGTACACGTGGTACAGGCCATGATAATCATGGTGGGTAGAATAAGGTGGCTGCTTTTACTATAAGTGTACCACATGTCTACATATGTAAAAAGCAGTTCGAATTTGCACTTACAAATGTGCCAGAGCCCCGTCACTCGCTGAGGGTGGGTTGGCTTGCTATCTTCCCAACATAATATTCATGGCTTGAGATAAGCAAGAATACAACAAATAGGTGCATGTGAGTCTTTATTACTATTATTATTATTATCCCATCGTATAATTATACAAGGTCATGGAGACTATATAAGTCCATCAGTCTCCATGATGGAGAACGGCTGTCGTTGATTGGCTACCTACATGGGCAGTCAGACTTTGTCCCCCACATGTCAGTCTGAAGATGTTTAATGCTAAGCCCGGGGGATGTGTGCAGGGGAGCCCGTGGGACTGCCATGGTCACAGTGGGTGCACGAGCCTCCGCCCAGCAGGCTGGCCCGGGCTAGGACGGAGCTACACGTATGGTGGCGGGCACGGGGCCGCGAGCTGGTGACCGGGACGGAGAGTGCGGGCAGACGGCTGGCCGTAGTGACACTGGGGATCTGTCAACCTGGCCCGCTGTTACACCCAGACACCGCGGCGGAATACATCAATGCCGCCGTAGCCCGCTCCGCCCTATTCTCACCGCTGGTGTTACTGGCAGACTTCCCCACACCGGCTCTGATTGCTGCTGTGGTCGCGGCCAACTCCCAGCCGTCACCTACCATCTGATCACACACTACATTCTATCATCAAATATATCACAAAACAATAGCACTCCATCTATATATAATAAACGAAATCATTAAATCACGAAAGTTTATTCTAAACATAGAACAAACTTCTACTGTCCTTACTACAATGAGTGGCCAGCCCGGATAGTATAAGTTTGTTTTATGTTTAAAAGAAAATTTCGCGCTTTAATGATTTCATTTATTATATATCACAATTCTTGTCTATTAGATGGTCGGAGATAAAAAATATCAACGATTCAATACCTTGTATTAAATCCGCATACTGTGTGCGCCTATGTAATTGACAAGAGGTGTCAATGTGATGGTGGTGTCCTGTCCATCAATTTCTGATTTTGTTGCTCCATGGAAAGGAGGGGTGCCATTGCCCCGTTAGTCACCACATTTCAGAGTTCCCTGTTCACGGTTACTGTAGTGGCTCGGGGCTCACGACACCGTACTTCGTCCTACAGGGCAGTCCCTTACTTGTGCTGCTTCTCCCGCCCGCCACGTAGAGGAAGCCTTTTGGGCAGGAAATGTCAATGTATCATTGTCAATTGTCAATACAATTTCAATTGCGCATACTGTGGTTTTATATGTAAATGAAAATATGTGGAGGAATCATTGTCAATATTGTTTTAACTGCACATACTGTGCACCTATGTAATTAACAAGATTTGAATAAATCATTGACAATGCCATTTTGAATGAGCATACTGTGCACCTATATGTAAAGGGCAAGATATCAATGAACAATTATCAATTGTCAATGCCCTTTTAATTGCACATACTGTGGTTCTATGTAATTGACAAGATGTCAATGAATCATTGTTATTTGTCGTTACCCTTTTAAATGCACATATATTTAATTAACAAGATGTTTCAATGAATCATTGTCAATTTTCAATACCATTTTAATTGCATATACTGTGTACCTATGTAATTGACAAGATGTGTTAAAGAATCATTGTCAATTGTCAATACGATTGATCATGATTTATTCAGAGAGAATAGAGAATCAATGTATCAAAAAAGTGTACAAAGTAAATCAGTCTGCTGATTTTAAAATAGGAATAATTTTTTAAAATGTATTTATGATCGATCATATTGCTTTCAAAGTTGTATGTAGGTATGGTACAATGTTGTTTTGTTTGTATCCATCGCTGCTGTGCAGGTTGTAAATAAAGTTTGTATTATGTAACTGTGTGTGATATCCTTCCTACCTCAACATCTTTTATATCTCAGATAGAGAGAGAAGCATCTCTTGGTCGTGCAACTTGAAGATACTGAGCGCCATCTATCGGTGACTTTTTTTATTGCTGAATATTAACCAGAGAGATATATATTTATAACCCAGTAGGAATAATGTGGTGGTAATGCTTATCTCCATGGTTAAACCAATTCCT
>CP092871.1:10308454-10340079 GCA_030710605.1 Cordylochernes scorpioides | reverse complement strand
GAAGTCCAATCGTCTCCAAATTTTGCAATGGTAAGGAATAATGTTGCACCAGGTTGCGGTTTGTCAGACTCTTCAGCTTTGATTCTCATACAGCCGCATTCAACTCACCTGCCGAAGCAACTAGCCCTGAAAATGGATGGCGCTTCTGCATCGAGCCCAAACCCAGCCCTTGCGGCAGGCCGAGCAGTGCGCTGCAAGGAGTAGGAGGGCGCGGCGTGGAAGGGTCGGGCGCGAGCCGCCCTCGGTGCAGATCTTGGTGGTAGTAGCAAATACTCAAGTGAGAACCTTGAGGACTGGAGTGGATAAGGGTTCCATGTGAACAGCAGTTGAACATAGGAACATGGATCCTAAGATCCTCATATAGTGTATTGCATCTTCCCAGAGCGTGTTTCAACCATCATACCATTCAACCATCTCATACAAGTTTATATAAGCGAATAATGAGATAACTCTATTTTAAGTTGCCTCCAGAATAATTTGTTTCTCAAAGAGAGAAAGGGATATTTATAACCCAGGTTCCTGGAACACAGAACACCAACTACCCGGGGAGTCCAGCTCACCAGTATGGACTAGTGTTGAGCGCTTTTACTCACGTCCTGTTTTGATTGCTGAGTTGAACCAATTGACCAGGAAGTTCTATGATGAGGTTGAGTCTGGAAAGCTGGCCATAGATATAGGATTGAGGAGGGTCAGTCCAAGCAGGATAGGTGTTTTCATCCTATGTCTCAGGAATGCTGGACAGCTGAAGAGAAGATGATCAACTGTCTGTGGCTCTTCTGAACAGTGGATGCAGGTAGGGTCTGTTTAATATTGACCAGATACCTTTTGATTAGGTACAATTTAGAGAATAGATTAGAAACACAAGGTATTATTATTATCCCTAGTACACGTGCTACAGGCCATGTTATTTGCACACATGGACAAAACTTAAGGAAGTTGTATTTTTTACCATGTATATCGGGATTCAGACAATAACTCTGAAAGATACACTCATAGACAAAACTTAAGGAAGTTGTACCTTTTAGCATGTATATCGGGATTGAGACAATAACTCTGAAAGATGCACTCATGGACAGAACTTATGGAAGTTGTACCTTTTAGCATGTATATCGGGATTAAGACAATAACTCTGAAAGATACACTCATGGACAAAACTTATGGAAGTTGTACCTTTTACCATGTATATCGGGATTCAGACAATAACTCTGAAAGATACACTCATGGACAAAACTTAAGGAAGTTGTACCTTTTAGCATGTATATCGGGATTCAGACAATAACTAAAATATATTACAGTAGCCTTTATTGAAGACACACAAGATAACCAAGTGTAAGCCAAGTTGCCTCTGTCTCCTTCAAAAAAAAAAAAAAACAGACAACCGGCGACATTAAAATATGAAACTTCTTTAAGTTTTGTCCATGAGTGTATATTCAGAACAGCCCAAGGCAATATTATAGCAGTATGTAGGGTTAAACTAGTGAAGTCACTGGGAAGGTTCTCTCCTGATGAGCCACGCCTTCCTAATATTTTTCATCTTAGTAAGGACAATAGGAGATTGATTTATTTGAAAAAATATAGCGCTAACATATTTACCTGTAAATCTTAAATTAATCGAAATTTCATATTCTCTTCTGATATAAGATAGATAAACTTTAGTTTGACTCATATTGAAATTATCAATCCGTATCTTCACGTTTAAGTTGTAATATAGTAGTTAAATATTTATCCTATACAGTTGTCCGGCCATCCTTGCAGCCCTCTATATGGCAGAGATCAACCCAGAAGAGGACATCTGTCGTATATTTATATTCTGATAATTTTAAATCCAGAGATTCTGTGATGTATATATCGTAATATATAACTTATCATCATTCTGCTGTTGACTTGTAATTTTGGATTTTGCATATACTCCGGTGTAATATAATAAAGGTCATTTATATAGATAAGGCCTAAAATATATTTCTACTTTTTAATCAACCTAAATACACCACAGATGGCGACGAGGATGGGATACGGCACTTCAGTTAGCCGGTATTGTGATCAGGGTGCATGGACCGATCTGATCTGTTCCATGAACAAGACACCACCACCTCAGTTGGCCGGTATTGTGATCAGGGTGCATGGACCGATCTGATCTGCTCCATGAACAAGACACCACCACTTCAGTTGGCCGGTATTGTAATCAGGGTGCATGGACCGATCTAATCTGTTCCATGGACAAGACACCACCACCACCTCAGTTGGCTGGTATTGTGATCAGGGTGCATGGACCGATCTGATCTATTCCATGGACAAGACACCACCACCACCTCAGTTGGCCGGTATTGTGATCAGGGTGCATGGACCGATCTGATCTATTCCATGGACAAGACACCACCACCTCAGTTGGCCGGTATTGTGATCAGGGTGCATGGACCGATCTGATCTGTTCCATGGACAAGACACTACCACTACCTCAGTTGGCCGGTATTGTGATCAGGATGCATGGACTGATCTGATCTGTTCCATGGACAAGACACCACCACTACCTCAGTTAGCCGGTATTGTGATCAGGATGCATGGACTGATCTGATCTGTTCCATGGACAAGACACCACCACCACCTCAGTTGGCCGGTATTGTGATCAGGATGTATGGACCGATCTGATATGTTCCATGGACAAGACACCACCACCTCAGTTGGACGGTATTGTGATCAGGGTGCATGGACCGATCTGATCTGCTCCATGAACAAGACACCACCACTTCAGTTGGCCGGTATTGTAATCAGGGTGCATGGACCGATCTGATCTGCTCCATGAACAAGACACCACCACTTCAGTTGGCCGGTATTGTAATCAGGGTGAATGGACCGATCTGATCTGTTCCATGGACAAGACACCACCACCTCAGTTAGACGGTATTGTGATCAGGGTGCATGGACCGTTCTGATCTGTTCCATGGACAAGACACCACCACCACCTCAGTTGGCCGGTATTGTGATCAGGGTGCATGGACCGATCTGATCTGTTCCATGGACAAGACACCACCACTACCTCAGTTGGCTGGTATTGTGATCAAGGTGCATGGACCGATCTGATCTGTTCCATGGACAAGACACCACCAGCAAATATTTCTCCTGTATGTATGTTCTGTGTGTGGTATAATTTTATTATTATTACAAATATTATACTACACAGAAAGAATGTATGTGTATAGCTATAGGTGGAGGCTGAGAGGACATCTACATGGTGTGTCATATCTACTGGAAGCAGTTAGCTGATCAGAGTTCCTTCCTTTCTCTCGACGTGTCACTTCGCTAGTCCCAACAATGTGTGGTCGCCTAGAAACCCATTATTAGTTTTTGCCTGAAGCAAAATTTGCGAGCCTTTGGCTTGCACAAAAATTACCGGGCTAGGAGAAGAGAAAGCTGTCGGTTTTGTCCTCCCCTTAATGATTTCACTCGACCTGCTCTAACGGTAGAATGGCGTGCGAAGTTCGCGAAGTTCTTGAAGTTCTTGAACCCCCGCTTTTCTCAGAGCTTGGAAAGCGGACGAGAGATCTCTTCAACTCAACCTACGCCTTCGGAATCGTCAACCTCCAGTACAATGCCAGAACCAGCAATAACATCGAGGTGGAAGCGGTTGGCGTAACTAATCTTGAATCCTTGAAGAGCAATGGTTATTTTGAAGGCAGATTTGATGTATGGGGCATCTCAATGAAAGAGAAATGGACCACAAGCAACAACATCGAGGGGACCTTGACGTTTAAAGATGTTTTGATGAAAGGAATCAAATTCGAGCTGGACGCTTTGTTCTCGCCCCATACGGGAAAACGCGCGGGCTATGCCAACTTCGTGTACAAGCTCCCCAACTTCAACATGCAGAGCAACATCAAGTATGAATATGGAGGGTACGATGCCTCCGTCAGTTCCATGTGGACCTACAGAAATTGGCTTGGAGGATTACTCTTGGCTTACGACATCTCCAACAGAGTTTGCAACGAGTCCAACTTTGCATTTGGATATTTTACAAAGGATTTCTTCCTTCATACCAATGTAAAAAATGGTGATGAATTTGCAGGGTCAATGTACCATCGTGTCAACGAAAATCTGGAGAGTGGGGTGCAATTAGCATGGTCATCTGGCTATAATGCAACTCGCTTCGGCCTAGGATGCCTCTACAAGCTGGATAGCAGTACTTTCCTGTCGGCCAAAGTGAACAATCTCACCCAGGTGGGCGTCAGTTTCACCCACCAACTCTTCCCATCTCTCACCCTCACCATGTCGGCCCTAGTGGACGGAAAGTCGATCGACCAAGGCGGCCACAAGGTGGGCCTCGGGCTCAAATTCCAGCCTATGGCCTAACCTACGCACATTTTGAATGAAATGCGTTTTTTGTATTTAAAAAGTTCGAAATTCTTTGCTCAAAGATTAATGGCTTTTATTAGCAAGGTTTGATACTTGGAAATAAAAAATTGTTAAAATTGTTTTTAAAAGGCAATTAGTAAATTATTTCTCAATGCCCAAAAAGCACCAATGAAAAAAAAAAATCCCCCCAATATGAATAAAACTATATATACCTCTCTAAATTCTTTTATAACTTAGTTATAGAAGCAAATAAAAGTTAAAAAATACGAATTTCAGTATATTTATTTATCAAAAATAAAATATAAAAAGGATAAATAACTATATTGCAATTCTCTTTAAAAGGTGTACCTTGATCTTTGAAAAAAAAAACAAATTTTCACAATATTTTAAGCGTTTATTCCCTCTTTATCAATTTATAGCACAAAAATATTTAAAACAATTTACAGAATAATGCAGATATCATGGAAATAACTATGTCATTGGTCAAAATTGAATAAAGTCGATAAAATTAAAAAGGAAAATAAATAAGGAAACTAAAAAACAGTGAAATATGTGAAATTTAACTACAAATATGTCTCTCTCGTCTTTTCATTTTTGTTGATAATTTTCAAGTCTGTTTAGAGAGTACATCAAATATTACTTTCATGAACGTACCTATTCAAAAAGTGCTGGCTCGGGAGGTTGATAAATTCCATTTTGTCTTAATCCCTATGAATTGCTATTGTAGCAAAGTATTTATCATTTTATTAACAGAGTATGATTTTTTTTTGTTTATATTTTGCTACTCTGTCAACTTCCCTTGTTGATTATCTTTTATCATTCATAGTTTGTTCTTGCCTTGAATAAATTTTCGTATTCCCACGTAGCCTAGTGGCTAGGATATCTGGCTTTCACCCAGAAGGCCCGGATTCGATTCCCTGCGTGGGAATTTTTTTTTTTTTTTGGGACTCAAAAAATCATACACTTTGGTTATTTGCCCGTAAAACTATATTGTCTCTCTTTCTCTCTCTCTCTCTTGCCTTGAATAAATTGCTGTGTCATCCCGAAGTGTTTGTCTTTCCTAATTTTCCACGTGGCAATATAATAGAAATTTGTAGATCGAAATTTGAAAATTATCCCGCAAATGTTTCTTTTGAACGAAAAATCGAAATGACGATTATTTCTAACCTTAGGGATGAATTATGAAAGGATGAATTGTGAAGGGTAATGATAAACGGAAAAATAAAGTGTTCAGGGATAGGAATCGAACCCACAGTGTTCCGCTTACCGGGCAGATGCCATGTCCACTTTATTTTTCCGTTTATCATTACTCTTCACAATTCATCCTATCATACTTCATCCCTAAGGTTAGAAATAATCGTAGTTTTCTCCTTAAAATAAATTTCGATTTTTCGTTCAAAAAAAAAAACATTTGCGGTATAATTGTCAAATTTCGTTCTACAATCATAAGCCGCATTATATTGAATTATAATAGAAATCACACACCCTCTGCTCTAAACTTGTCGACAATATTTTCCAAAGAAAACACAAAGACAAGGTTACAACAACTAGGTAACAAGTCCGCTACATGAAAAAGAAGGATGGAAGATACAAGAAACTGTAAGAGCATCGACAAGGGGAAGAGATAAGCCCTGGAGGAGCTGGATAAGGAGTCTGGCTAGGGATAAAAAGCTGTCAAGGAGTTCCCTATGAATTGATAACCCCTTTTATTATCGCCAAATAGATGGGTTTTCTTGATTTATCAAGAAAATAGGTTTGCCAAATATCAGGGAACAAGTTAAATCAATGTTTAGTTGATTTCTACTCCACACAATGGCGCTCTGCCACATAAAAAGTACATGTGCTCCTGGTCAGGATATACCTCCATTATTTTTAATATCTCCCAGTGTGAATACAACAACTCTGGTAGAGGGCAGGCAAGGTCCTAATGGGATGGTTAACACAAAAGAGGACCTAATGAAAGCTGGGATAAGCTTTTGACTTCATTCTGGTAATGAAGAAGGAAGACGGACTCATCCATTGATTAACTCTACTCTTCCCCGGCAGACACCATCAACAAGCTTTACAAGCTTGTTACCTTAGTGTGATTGAGTGGAGATAAGGAAGAAGAAGAAGATGAAGAAGGAACCCCTTGACTTTGGGGGGATAAATCGTCCCAAAAGGCGGAAGAGTCACTTTTATTTAGCCAACGGTATAGATGGAAGAAGACACTGTCAAACCACTTCAGTATCAAATTTTACGTAGTTCATGAAAGAATGGTATAAAGCGTGGATTTTAGACAGCGAAAAACCGGGATCGGAGCGTTCGCAATAGACACATTTTATAAAGAAAAAAGTTATCTCAATGGTCACCAATTCTTGCATAAGTCCAACTCCAACAGTAAGAGAAAATAACTAAAAGGGGCTCTGGCACACTGGCAGGTGCAGAGATCGAACTGCTTTCTACAAGTGTAGACATAGAGTGCACTTTGCAGCAAATTAGTCGCTAACTACCAATCATGATTATCATGACCTGTACCATGTGTATTAGAGAAAAGCGTAAAAATACTAAAAAGAGATTGAAAGATAAGAATTGATTATTGTCTCAGAATAATAATATAAAATATTCATTTTAAAGTGTGTGGAGATACAAAGTCAGTTTTGTTCATTTAAAAACAATATAATTAAACAACGTTATTTAATTGAACAACGCTTCAATGTATTGGATGTAAGTCATTGATTATAATTTGAGATAATTTCCTATTTGCAGCATGTGACAATAATGTAGGACAGATGGACTCTAGAAGACATCGCGTGTCCCGAGAACAAGGATGAACAGAAGAATGTAGGTCGGGTCCTTGCAGGGTCGATAGGGGTATCTGGGCAACGAAGGCGAACCATTCCCTTGTGGATCAGGTAATGTACCTTTCTTTTATCTGACTGCTGGCTGGCCCAGGTAATGTCCGTTTTCTCCTTCCTTCAGATCAATTAATGAACTTTGTGTTTATACATTCGTATCAAATAATGCATTTCCTGTTCCTATTGTCGTACTAGACATATTTTCCAACCCCACTGTCGTCTCTTTGTTCCTGTAACACGGACTCTTTAGCATTCAAAACTCGTCCAATATTCGGCCGTGGTGTAGGACCGGGTAACGTACCTTCCTCTCTGTCCCCGCTGTAGGACCGGGTAACATACCTTCCTCTCTGTCCCCGCTGTAGGACCGGGTAACGTACCTTCCTCTCTGCCCCAGCTGTAGGACCGGGTAACATACCTTCCTCTCTGTCCCCGCTGTAGGACCGGGTAACGTACCTTCCTCTCTGTCCCCGCTGTAGGACCGGGTAACGTACCTTCCTCTCTGTCCCCGCTGTAGGACCGGGTAACGTACCTTCCTCTCTGTCCCCGCTGTAGGACCGGGTAACGTACCTTCCTCTCTGTCCCCGCTGTAGGACCGAGTAACGTACCTTCCTCTCTGTCCCCGCTGTAGGACCGGGTAACGTACCTTCCTCTCTGTCCCCGCTGTAGGACCGGGTAACGTACCTTCCTCTCTGTCCCCGCTGTAGGACCGGGTAACGTACCTTCCTCTCTGCCCCAGCTGTAGGACCGGGTAACGTACCTTCCTCTCTGTCCCCGCTGTAGGACCGGGTAACGTACCTTCCTCTCTGTCCCCGCTGTAGGACCGGGTAACGTACCTTCCTCTCTGTCCCCGCTGTAGGACCGAGTAACGTACCTTCCTCTCTGTCCCCGCTGTAGGACCGGGTAACGCACCTTCTTCTCTGCCCCCGCTGTAGGACCGAGTAACGTACCTTCCTCTCTGTCCCCGCTGTAGGACCGAGTAACGTACCTTCCTCTCTGTCTCCGCTGTAGGACCGGGTAACGTACCTTCCTCTCTGTCCCCGCTGTAGGACCGAGTAACGTACCTTCCTCTCTGTCCCCGCTGTAGGACCGAGTAACGTACCTTCCTCTCTGTCCCCGCTGTAGGACCGAGTAACGTACCTTCCTCTCTGTCTCCGCTGTAGGACCGAGTAACGTACCTTCCTCTCTGTCCCCGCTGTAAGACCGGGTAACGTACCTTCCTCTCTGTCCCCGCTGTAAGACCGGGTAACGTACCTTCCTCTCTGTCCCCCGCTGTAGGACCGGGTAACGTACCTTCCTCTCTGTCCCCGCTGTAGGACCGGGTAACGTACCCTCCTCTCTGTCCCCGCTGTAAGACCGGGTAACGTACCTTCCTCTCTGTCCCCGCTGTAAGACCGGGTAACGTACCTTCCTCTCTGTCTCCGCTGTAGGACCGGGTAACGTACCTTCCTCTCTGTCCCCGCTGTAGGACCGGGTAACGTACCTTCCTCTCTGTCCCCGCTGTAAGACCGGGTAACGTACCTTCCTCTCTGTCCCCGCTGTAGGACCGGGTAACGTACCTTCCTCTCTGTCCCCGCTGTAGGACCGGGTAACGTACCTTCCTCTCTGTCTCCGCTGTAGGACCGGGTAACGTACCTTCCTCTCTGTCCCCGCTGTAGGACCGGGTAACGTACCTTCCTCTCTGTCCCCGCTGTAGGACCGGGTAACGTACCTTCCTCTCTGTCCCCGCTGTAGGACCGGGTAACGTACCCTCCTCTCTGTCCCCGCTGTAGGACCGGGTAACGTACCCTCCTCTCTGTCCCCGCTGTAGGACCGGGTAACGTACCTTCCTCTCTGTCCCCGCTGTAGGACCGGGTAACGTACCTTCCTCTCTGTCTCCGCTGTAGGACCGGGTAACGTACCTTCCTCTCTGTCCCCGCTGTAGGACCGGGTAACGTACCTTCCTCTCTGTCCCCGCTGTAGGACCGGGTAACGTACCTTCCTCTCTGTCCCCGCTGTAGGACCGGGTAACGTACCCTCCTCTCTGTCTCCGCTGTAGGACCGGGTAACGTACCTTCCTCTCTGTCCCCGCTGTAGGACCGGGTAACGTACCTTCCTCTCTGTCCCCGCTGTAGGACCGGGTAACGTACCTTCCTCTCTGTCCCCGCTGTAGGACCGGGTAACGTACCTTCCTCTCTGTCCCCGCTGTAGGACCGGGTAACGTACCCTCCTCTCTGTCCCCGCTGTAGGACCGGGTAACGTACCTTCCTCTCTGTCCCCGCTGTAGGACCGGGTAACGTACCTTCCTCTCTGTCCCCGCTGTAGGACCGGGTAACGTACCTTCCTCTCTGTCCCCGCTGTAGGACCGGGTAACGTACCTTCCTCTCTGTCCCCGCTGTAGGACCGGGTAACGTACCTTCCTCTCTGCCCCCGCTGTAGGACCGGGTAACGTACCCTCCTCTCTGTCTCCGCTGTAGGACCGGGTAACGTACCTTCCTCTCTGTCCCGCTGTAGGACCGGGTAACGTACCTTCCTCTATGTCTCCGCTGTAGGACCGGGTAACGTACCTTCCTCTCTGTCCCCGCTGTAGGACCGGGTAACGTACCTTCCTCTCTGTCTCCGCTGTAGGACCGGGTAACGTACCTTCCTCTCTGTCTCCGCTGTAGGACCGGGTAACGTACCTTCCTCTCTGCCCCCGCTGTAGGACCGGGTAACGTACCTTCCTCTCTGTCTCCGCTGTAGGACCGGGTAACGTACCCTCCTCTCTGTCTCCGCTGTAGGACCGGGTAACGTACCTTCCTCTCTGTCTCCGCTGTAGGACCGGGTAACGTACCTTCCTCTCTGCCCCCGCTGTAGGACCGGGTAACGTACCCTCCTCTCTGTCCCCGCTGTAGGACCGGGTAACGTACCTTCCTCTCTGTCCCCGCTGTAGGACCGGGTAACGTACCTTCCTCTCTGTCCCCGCTGTAGGACCGGTAACGTACCTTCCTCTCTGACCCCGCTGTAGGACCGGGTAACGTACCTTCCTCTCTGCCCCCGCTGTAGGACCGGGTAACGTACCTTCCTCTCTGTCCCCGCTGTAGGACCGGGTAACGTACCTTCCTCTCTGCCCCCGCTCTAGGACCGGGTAACGTACCTTCCTCTCTGCCCCCGCTGTAGGACCGGGTAACGTACCTTCCTCTCTGTCCCCGCTGTAGGACCGGGTAACGTACCTTCCTCTCTGTCCCCGCTGTAGGACCGGGTAACGTACCTTCCTCTCTGTCCCCGCTGTAGGACCGGGTAACGTACCTTCCTCTCTGCCCCCGCTGTAGGACCGGGTAACGTACCTTCCTCTCTGCCCCCGCTGTAGGACCGGGTAACGTACCTTCCTCTCTGCCCCCGCTGTAGGACCGGGTAACGTACCTTCCTCTCTGCCCCCGCTGTAGGACCGGGTAACGTACCTTCCTCTCTGCCCCCGCTGTAGGACCGGGTAACGTACCTTCCTCTCTGTCCCCGCTGTAGGACCGGGTAACGTACCTTCCTCTCTACCCCCGCTGTAGGACCGGGTAACGTACCTTCCTCTCTGCCCCCGCTGTAGGACCGGGTAACGTACCTTCCTCTCTGCCCCCGCTGTAGGACCGGGTAACGTACCTTCCTCTCTGTCCCCGCTGTAGGACCGGGTAACGTACCTTCCTCTCTGTCCCCGCTGTAGGACCGGGTAACGTACCTTCCTCTCTGTCCCCGCTGTAGGACCGGGTAACGTACCTTCCTCTCTGTCCCCGCTGTAGGACCGGGTAACGTACCTTCCTCTCTGTCCCCGCTGTAGGACCGGGTAACGTACCTTCCACTCTGTCCCCGCTGTAGGACCGGGTAACGTACCTTCCTCTCTTCCCCCGCTGTAGGACCGGGTAACGTACCTTCCTCTCTGTCCCCGCTGTAGGACCGGGTAACGTACCTTCCTCTCTGTCCCCGCTGTAGGACCGGGTAACGTACCTTCCTCTCTGTCCCCGCTGTAGGACCGGGTAACGTACCTTCCTCTCTGTCCCCGCTGTAGGACCGGGTAACGTACCTTCCTCTCTGTCCCCGCTGTAGGACCGGGTAACGTACCTTCCTCTCTGCCCCCGCTCTGTGTAAATACGTGATTGTAGACATATAATCATGTATTTAGCATCGTATTTTATTCATTTTGTATTTATATATTACATTCTCGATATGCCATATATGCACACACACGAATTTCCTTTAATAATCTTTCTGTAATTATCAAAAGAATCATTTCGTTTATTCCCTCACTTTTATGCACCAGGTTATATTCTAAAAGCACCTAAAAACTATTAAAATCGAGTAAAAATTCTAATTTTAAAAGGAACGTGGCTTCTTTTCTTAATTAATATTATTACACCAGGCTGCGGTTTGGCAGATTCTTCACTCTTGATTCTCTCCTCAAACGCGTCTTGCATCTTTCCAGAACGTGTCTCAACCATCCTACAAGGTTAAACCAGTCAATAATAAGACAACTATATATTTAGGTAACACCTAGAATCTCTCTTTATTTATCATATCAAAGTTTAAAGCAGGTTGTGAATTAAGGGTATCAAAATTCATTTTATAATACAGTTAAACTTGTTTATAGCGCCCCCTCTAAATAGCGCCATCCTCACTATAGCGCCCTATTTTAAATACGTAGTACGATGCGATTTACATTAAAAGTGACCTGTCTATAGTACCTCCTCTCTATAGCGCCCTATTTTGGTGAGTCCCAAGAGGGGGCGCTATAGATAGGTTTAACTGTATATATATTAATATGATACATTAGCGCGCCATCTGTTATCAAAATACGAAACTATTATAGACGCGTATGATTCTTTTTGAATAAAACAATTTCTACTGCCCTTACTGCAATTGAAAAATCAATGGGAGGGCCTGGCTCATCAGTGGTGAACCCTCTCAGCGCTTTCGCCAATTTAATCTACCACACCGTCAGGCTGTCCCATTAATTTTTCCATTGCAGTAAGATCAGTAGAAATTGTTTTATTTTAAAAAAATAATCATACGCGTCTATAATAGTTTCGTATTTTGATAATATTTCATGATACTAATCTGTTTTATAAAAATGAATATGAATATTAATTTGAAATATATGGAAAATAATATTATAAATAATTTAAAACATAGGAGAATTAACCATGATACAACAATATCATCCAATATCGACCGATATCCTCTAGTGTCTAATGTTGAACCACATGTGACATATGACATCTAAAAGAAGACAATCCTCAAGAAGTCCGTGTTGTTGCAGGTGGGCGGGATGCCGCGGCATACCGTCCAGGAATGGCTGCGATCCAACAACCAACGAGTCCAGCGGGCCGAAGAAGCCTGCATGCGTACAGACCAGTTGGTGCAAGAAAGCTCACAGCTATGTGACCATACACACCGGGTGGCTGTGAGACAATGTGGGGTAGTGGAGAGCCTGCTTGGTACGTACTCCATACCTGTCTTCAGACAACATCAACGAAATATAACACTAAAGTCAAATTGTACTGTGATCATAGTAAAATGAGAACATTTATCACCTGATCCCAGTACAATTCCCTTTAACCCCGCCTTTGCCGGTCCCAAGCCCGGATAAAAAAGGAGGAGAGGGAGCAGTAACAAGCTCGCTAAAAAACCTGGGCTCAGATGGCCCGGCTGATTGGTAAGGGCTCCTAATCCAGGGATACAGGATGAGCAGTATCTGTATTCCATGTTAGGAGCGGCTGCACATGGTGTCTGTTCCTCATGTCAGAGGCGGCCATTTCTTTTGGAGCTAAGTCAGCCTGCCACTGAGTAGTGCTCACAGTCTTAATGACAAAGGCAGACACATTCTACTTCACCCAGTCATGATGGTTGTCAAGTCTCAAGCTTTACAAGCTTGATACCCTAATATGATTAAGTGGAAATAAGAAAGAAGAAGACAATTCCCTTTATGACTATTTTTATTTCAATTAAAAATCAACGATTAGTTAATATTTATTCTGGTAGGTTATTCAAGCCATCAGTAACATTTAGTCTCATGATCAAGAGATGCATTTTTTTTCTTAATTTTATTGAATTGGGATCAGGTGGATAAAACGGATCCCAAATAAATAAAATATTCGCTTGAATCATTATCGAAATAAGAACATAGGCCTCCAGGAAAAAAATATTTTAAAAATATTTTTTATTTACAAATCTCTCAAGCTTTTTGCCATGAAAGCCTTTCTACAAAAGAAAATATTTTACTTCAAATTAAAGATACTTCGGTCAGTAAATATTTTTTTATTGTCTCGACGTTTCGACAAAATAATTTTTAACGCTTAGCCAGCGCTCCTGACGAGGACAAAAGGTTTTTGTCGAAACGTCGAGGTAATAAAAAAGATTTACTGGCCGAATTATTTTTAATTTGAAGAACTATGAATTCCGACCAGGCAGTCTTTACGAAAATATTCTACATTATATCGCCAATAAGAGAGTTAATATCAAAGTGTGTATAAGACGAAATGAATCACAGTTTTTAGCTATTATTTATATATGGTATGTTATTTACATATTTAAAGATGTGCAAAAAGATTTTAATTAACATGAATATTTTATGCCCGAGTTAAATTTTATATTTTTTATATACAAAAAAAGTCAGAAATATACTATTGCTTATCTGGAATGTAGTTTTATGTATCAGGGTTGTGTATCAAACTATTGTATACTTCTGGGATATCTATATGTCTATTAATGCTCTGGTGTTTCGTGGATACCATGGCCTCAAGAATTAGTCTTTTATACTTATTAACTTAGCCAAACCAAACACAGATATCCCAGAAGTATACAATAGTTTGATACACAATCCTGATACATAAAACTACATTCCAGATAAGCAATAGTATATTTCTCGCTTGTTTTGTATATATAAAATTTAACTCGGGCATAAAATATTCATGTTAATTAAAAAATATTTTGCACATTTTAAAATATGTAAATAACATACCATATATATAAATAATAGCTAAAAATTGTGATTCATTTCATCTTATACACTCCTGTCGAAGGGTTTACGATACCCGAAAGCTCGAGATATCATTTATGAAATAAAGAAACTTATCCTCGGAGTTTTCATGTGTTACTGCAACTTATACATCAGAGGATTCTATCTTACAATCGAATTATATGATGATAAATTATATATTTTGATATATACAATATATCACAGAATAATAATCTGTGGATTTAATATTATTATTATATTAATATATTATATATAATATCTTCTATATATATATACATATATAAATCAATGTTTGTTTGTTTGTTTGTATGTCCGGTATACAAATTCGCAGTAGTTCACTAATTCAAACCAAAATTTATATATATAGGTAAAAAAATACGGGGAAGACGATAGGCTATTTTAAAAAATATATAAATCAATTATTAAACTATATATTCAAATTATTCTTCTTAGCTCATGAACAGCGCCCTCTATCAAAGATTAGATTGAATTATGCTGATGCAAACAAATAGATAATACTAATAACAAACATTTATAAAAAAAATCTTATTTAAATATATATCACTCGGGTAGATATGCACACGGGTCAATCCCGGGGCGAAGCCCGGGTCACCCGTCTAGTATTATATACACTATTATATTATATAATTAAAATATACGACAACTTCTGATCACACAACTAAAAGTTGCTGATGGAATTAATATCAACTACAGTAAAGATAGAGGCTGCCTGGCCGGAATTCATAGTTTTTCAAATTAAAGATACTTCGCGGCCAGTAAATATTTATTATTATTATTTTTATTATTATTAACAAAATATTTACTGGCCAAAGTATCTTTAATTTGAAGAAATATCAAATACTCATTGATTTTTTATTATTCCGCAATTGGCCAAATACCCATTCTTGATTAATCAAGAAAAGCTAACCATGTACGCGTTTCGGGCTGTTGGCCCTCATCAGCGTGGTTCAAGCTGTACCTCAACGACCAAAAAACGAGTCTTTCAGTAATTCTGAACATCATGAACATTGTGGTTTCAATCCTAGCTAATGATCAGTAGCCAACTTTGGTTCAAACACTGGGAGAAGAGGAGAACAAGCGTTCACCTCCAGATAAACTGATTATAACCAGACCTGCACTAACCACGGAGATGTGGAAATCTGAAGCATATAGAAGGTATCCACAAAGATAACTTAACCAAAACCTAACCAAAGGTAAATTTTCCTAACCACATAACTAATAATAACCAAACTTAACCTGCACTAAACACGGAGAGGTGGCCATCTGAAGAAAATAGAGAAAACCCACCTAAACAAACCTAACGCTTCCTAAAAACACAGTTGATTACATCCAGACCTGCACTTACTACGGAAATGTGAATCATCTGAAGAGTATTTAGAGAACACCCACCTATATCCTAACCAAACCTCGTACTTGATTATAGCCATTCACCTTCACTAACTACGACGATATAGACCAGGATTTAGAGAACACCCAACAACCTAACCAGACCTAACCACATAACTTATCATAACCTAACCTAACCTGCATCACCCATGGAGATTCAGACCATCTGAAGAATATAGAGAGCATTCACCAACCTAGCCAAACCTTAAAGCTCCCTAAGTATATAACTGATTATAACCAGGCCTGCACTAACCACAGAGATGTGAACCATCTGAAAGATATAAAGAATACCCACCTACATCCTAACTAAACCTAACTACATAACATATCATAACCAGACCTACACTAACCACAGAGATGTGAACCATCTGAAAGATATAAAGAATACCCACCTACATCCTAACTAAACCTAACTACATAACTTGATCGTAACCAGGCCTGCACTAACCACAGAGATGTGAACCATCTGAAAGATATAAAGAACACCCACCTACATCCTAACTAAACCTAACTACATAACATATCATAACCAGACCTGCACTAACCACAGAGATGTAGATTACTTGTAGGATATAGAGAACACCCACCAATCTAACTAAACCTAACGCTCCATAGCCATACAAATGATTGCAACCAGACCTGTACTAACCTATCTCTCCTTAACCACATAACTGATCATAACCAGACCTAACATGCACTAACCACAGTGATGTAGACCAACTGAAGGATATAGAGAGCATCTACCAACCTAACGAAACCTAACTACATTACTGACCATAACCAGACCTGCAATAACCACGAAAATATAGACTATCTGAAGGATAATAGAGAACACTACCTTCATCTTAACCAAACCTAACCACATAACTGATTATAACCAGACCTACACTAACCAGGGAGATGTAGACCACAGAGAACACTACCTACATTCTAACCAGCACTAACCTAACCACGGGGTCCAGATACCCGGGTAAAGGAGATCGACCACTGGCAGCATGAAGTGGACTCCCGCACCCGCCAGCTGCAGGGCGCCCAGGACCGGCTGGAGGAATACAAGCAGCGGCTGGAGCGGGCCGAGGTCATGACAGTGCGGGCTAAGGAAGCCGCCAACAAGTGCCTCGGCTTCAGGTAGCCCGCTCAATATCCTGGGTGATACTTATTGTATCCTTCTTTATAACGATAATCAACTATCAGAGAGCCGAAATACAGAATTACAGAGATCAGAAATATCTATTAAATATCCAGTTGAATCTCCCATAAGAGACCATAGCCTGAAATCATGGCTCAACCTGGTGTTTCCTAGAGGTGGACTCTAATCAAAGATTCTGTCATGTTTAGCAAAGACTTGAGGAAGTTTTTCAACCGTAACAAACTAGGAGAGATCCACAACATGAAACTGGACTGTTTCTGTGGGAAAAAACAGACGCGCGTGTATTGAAGAAGGTGCAGAAACCTTAATGTTCCTAATGATGAGGAAACCTGTGTTCAGGAAAATAAAGGGAATTTAAAGTTCAGAATGGTAAAGGAACCTAGGTGAATGTTTGAGGGGAAATCTGCATGTTTAGAATGGTTGATTAAAACTGGGTGTACAGTATGATTGAAGAAACCTGGGTTGTTGTTGTCGTGTCCATGAAGAGCCTCAGATGTCTCCATACATCTCTATCACAGCAGCAGCAATGTTCACTATCTTAGGTGTGTAAAGCTGCTGTTCTGGGTCCATGTCAATTTTTGCTTTTCATTGGAAAATGGGTGCCGTTGCCACGTTAGTCACCTTGGACCAGAATTTGGTCAAATATTCCAAGAGTCCAGGGGGGACTGGTGTGGTCGGACTTCTCCCCTCCAGAAACCTGGGTTTTCAGCATGATTGAAGAAACCTGGGTGTTCACAGAATCGTTAAGGAAACCTGGTTTTTCAGTATGATTGAATAAACCTTGGTGTTTACAGAAAGGTTGAGGAAACCTGGTTTTTCAGTATGGTTGAGGAAACCTGGTTTTTCAGTATGTTTGAAAAAACCTAGGTGTTCACAGAATCGTTATGGAAACCTGGATGTTCAGTATGATTGAAGAAATCTGAATTTCCAGAAAGGAATGGCAACTTGACGAAGGTTTGTGCTGCAGGACCAGAAGAGAGGGCATCGAGGTGGTGAACGATGTACCCCACAAGAAGCTGTCTGAGATGGTCGACCTGAGCTCTCACACCATCTCCATGCTGCAGCAGTATCATTACAACGTCGTGGAGCAGATCAGGTGGGTCACACACCTTCTCTGTTCTTTTATTTCCCTCATCCGATCTCTACTGGAGAAAAAATCCCAACAATAACATATTGGTGATGATTTTGAAGCTCATTTGTTGATTAAAAGTTGATTTTGAAACAAATATAGCTTTTCATCTACCAAAAATGTATTTAATTTTCAACGTTTTAGTGACTTCTGTCACTCTCCTAATTGGAATGATTACTTTGAATCTTATTTCTACCTATATACGTAACATGTAATGCCTATCCATGTCAAACCTCCCATCCCTGGATACTTTCATTTTTCCGTTCATCATAACTTTTCACAATTCATCTTATCATACTTTATCCCTAACGTTAGAAATAATCGTTATTTATCCTTAAAATAAATTTCGATTTTTCGTTCAAAAGAAATATTTGCGGTATAATTGTCAAATTTCATTCTAAAATCATATAAGCCGTATTATAAATTACTTTAAAACGTCATGTATTTTATAAAATTGGGTATGTATATAAGTTACGATGTACTAGAGCGCCATCTGTTATCAAATTATAAAACTATTTTAGAGTCGTTATATTCTTTTTAAAATAAAACAATTTCTACTGTCCTTACTGCAATGGAAAAATTAAAGGGAGGGCCTGGCTCATCAGTGGTGAACCCTCCCATAGTCCTTCTAAAATACCCATTCCAAGAGTCTTACAACAGTCACCTATAAAAGGAAGTTCCTAAAATGCAATATAACAGCGGTATGGTAGATTAAACTGGCGAAACCGCTGGGAGGGTTCACCACTGATGAGCCAGGCCCTCCCTTTAATTTTTCCGTTGCAGTAAGGACAGTAGAAATTGTTTTATTTTAAAAAGAATATTACGCCTCTAAAATAGTTTTATAATTTAATGTATATAAGTATAGTAACAGGATTCAAGATAAACATTCCCCTGAAGAGAATGACAGGAAGTCACTGAAACGTCAGGAGTTAAACTATAGGTTGATGTGGCTGTGGTTTTCCAAATTGGTGACGGTTGTACATATCCCAAATACACCATGATGATGGTGGGTAGTTAGCGACGGCATTTACTGTAAGCTCGCTGTTGGAAAATGTTTCTCCTATATATAAAAATACACTTTGTTTTCTTCTATATATGTAAATAGATATTTTTGTATATTTTATTTTATAATGCACTTGCGCGCCATCTGTTATCAAAATTCGAAACTATTTTAAAGGCGTAAGATTGTTTTTGAGATTAAACAATTTCTACTGCCCTTACTTTTTTTCCATTGCAGTAAAGGCAATAGAAATTGTTTAATATTAAAAAGAATCTTACGCCTTTAAAATAGTTTTGAATATTTTATTTTCCGATATTTTAACCTCTGCGAAATCTTTAGGACAAATGATAAAACCTCCGAGGTTGCGTATCTTTTTTAAAACGTTTAATAAGGCTCAAGCTTTCGGGTATGGTGGCCCTTCTACAGGAGCAACGCAAATGGTAGTGAATCGTCAGCAGCTGTTATATTATTGCGATTTCACCGCCACTCTGTGTTGTGACGACGATCTAAATTCTATAGAGGTAGTCACTCACCTCTATTCTTGGTCGGCGGGGTTGAAGGTTCAAAGTTAAGGCGTCGTTGTTTATAACACTTTTAAAATATACGACGAAAACAGGAGGGAAAATTATATTTATTACAATTTAAGAAAATAAGTAAAGTATTATTTAAACATTTACACTAAAAGAATCGGAGATCAGGACAAATTCTAGCGTTCGAAAAAATTGTTTACAAGTTCTTCCTCTATTGTTTCCTCATTTTTGCCGCTGCATCCCCGTAGCTGCCTCCGCCGGCCTCCCATTGGCTGCTTCGGACGTCTTCTTTTCCAACATTTCTCCCACCTTTGAGTTGGCGTCTCGACGACTCAAACATGGGAAGGAAAAGTTCAGTAGATCCAATCGGTTGGGTCTCTTGATGGGCCGTCCGTAACTTGACACAACATTCGGGGTATCAATGTGATGTTGCTCTTGTTGTGAAGTCAAAGGGTCCTCTTCAGTTGTCAATCGAACTTCTTGTGTGGGAGATCGCTCCGTTAGAGGGTCTCGACATCTTATCTCGGGCGTTATCTCTAAATTGTAGAGTTTTTGAATAGGTCGTATTTTATCACCTGATGAAGTTTTCACTTTCGCAACCCTCACAAGTCCGTCTTTTCCTGGATAGAGTTGGATTATTCTGGCTAACGGCCAGTGTAGTCTCTTTAAACTCTCTTGTCCAATGAGTACCATGTCTCCCACCTTGAGTGGTATGGTAGTCTTCAGGCGTCTCGTTTCTTGTCTCAGGAATCCAAAATATTCGATACGAAATCGTTCTCTAAGATCTTCTCGTACACGTTTGATATATTGATATTTGCGGGAGAGGGTCTGGTTATCAATCAAGTCCAGGTCTGGAACGCCAACCTCTCTGACCTCATGTAAGAACAACGAAGGTGTCAATGGAGCGAGATCCTCACTTTCTTCAGTTAGGTAGGTCAGTGGGCGTGTGTTCATCAAGCTTTCGACGTCACACATTACCGTGGAAAGTTCTTCATATCCCAAGGAGGTTTGACCGAGAATCCTAAAGAGCAATTGTTTCATCATTCCAATCAAACGCTCCCACCATCCACCCCACCAAGGAGCACCAGGCGGTATGAATTTCCAGGTGATGTTTTTCAATGTGGGATCACATTTTAATCTCGAAAAATCAATCTTCTTTAAAGCATTAGACATACCTTTGAAATTAGTCCCATTATCCGAATACACAATCAATGGTCGGCCTCTTCGAGCAATAAATCGGCGGAAAGCTTGGAGGAAGGCTTCCATAGACAAGGATGTCACAAGTTCCAGATGAACTCCTCTATACACTGCACATGTGAAGATGACAATCCATGCTTTCTTCTTATTCTTTAAGATAAGATGTCCAGTTAGATCAACTCCTACTATTTCGAAAACTGCAGCATCTCGTACTCTGTCTTCTGGTAATGATGTTGACTCGACGGTAGCTGGTGTCGCGGTGAATCGTTTACAGCGAATGCATTGATTGATGATCTTCTTGACGGTTTTCCTGGATCTTAGTATCCAATAGTTTTCTCTCAGAATACCGAGGAGAGTTTGTAGACCGGCGTGCCCGTGGGTTTCATGGTTCCACCTGATGAGCAAAGAAACCAAAAAGTGATCTGAGGGCAATAAAATGGGCATTCTAAAATTAGCGAAATCTTCTCTTCTGCAAATTTTAGTTTTTATTCTCAAAATCCCTGAAGAGTCTACTAGCAACTTAAAGCCTTGTAGTTTCTTATCTTCATGCCCTGAAAACGATTCTCTCTGGATAAGTCTTATCAGTATTATTTCTGACTTAGTGATTTCCTCTGTACTGAGATCTTCTGAAATTATCTTTCTTCTATCAATCTTGGCGTTGTTGAAGAATCTGTATATCCAGGCGGTGATTCGTACTATTCTCAAAAAATGGGAATAACGTCCAAATAAATTTTCATTTTCTCTTGTCATACACAAGGTGTTCAGGATGGTCTTGCGCCTTTCAGAATAAACAATCTCCAAATCAGGGATAATGGTTGATTTGGGCCACTCTTCTTGGGATACCTTTAACCATGCAGGTCCCTCCCACCATCTTGTCTCCTTAAGTGATTCTGCTGAACATCCCCGAGATGGGAGGTCTGCCGGGTTTAATCGGCCTGGTATGTGGCGCCAAGATTCGGGGGAGCTAAGATTATGAATTTCCTTAACACGGTTCATCACAAAGGCTGCCCAGTTGTCTTCCCTTTGGATCCAACAGAGAGCATTGGTCGAATCGGTCCAATAAAATCTTGGAATTTCCTCAAATTCCAGATCTTGTATGACGTTAGCTGCCAAACGAGCTCCAATCAGACAAGCCAAAAGCTCCAATCTTGGGATGGTGAGTTTCTTCAGTGGAGCTACTCGTGTTCGAGCCTGTATCAATTGGATGTCCACTCTATCTTCCTTTTCAATGCGGAGGAAAATACAGGTTGCATAGGCAAACTGACTGGCGTCGCAAAAGATGTGGAGAGTGGTTTTCTCTACATAGGAGTCCTTAAAACAAAGCCATCTAGGAATTTCTATGTTAGGCAAGTGTTTCAGTTTGCTAAACCACTTCCAAAATCTTTGTACTAAACATCCAGGTAGGACTTCGTCCCATGTCAACTTCTGTATCCAAGTTTCCTGTAATATCAGCTTGGGAATTAAAGTCACAGGACAAGCAACTCCTAATGGGTCAAATATCTTGCTCGCTATTGAAAGTACTTTTCTCTTGGTGGTTGGTCCAATTAATTCAAAATCTTCCAAACCAATTGTCAGTGTGTCTCTATCAGTATTCCATGTTATTCCTAAAATGTTCACTTCCTTATTCAGTTGGTTCATAAGAGAAAAGTCTGTAACGTTACTCACCCAATCTCGGAGATTGAAACAAGCTGTAGAGAGCAGTTCAGTAGATTCTTTCACGAATTTCTCCGTTTCTTCAACATTCTGAAAACTGGATAAACAATTGTCAACATAAAAGGATGATTTCAACTGTTCAGCTGTGATTTTTAAATGTTCAGGAGCCTTATCTAAGTGGAGAGATAAGGTAGCCTTTAAAAGATACGGACTAGTGGTAATTCCAAAAACAACCCTTTTATGTCGATACGTGATTAATCTTCCGTCTTCTGTGTGCCACAGGAATCGTAAATAATCTCGGTCTTCTTCTTTTATTCCAATTTGTAAAAATGCTTTCTCAATATCGGAAGAGACACCAACTTCATATTTCCGGAATTTATTTAAAAGTCTTGGTATAATTTCTATCAAATTGGGTCCCTTATCCAGACAGTCATTCAGGGAAAGTTTACCTCTCTTCCGGGCCGACGCATTGAATACTGGCCGTATTCTAGAAGTTTGACTGTTCCTTTTATACACTGGTCGATGTGGCAGGTAGTGTACACCATCTAGTTTATCCTCTCTGGCATACTCGATTATCCCCTGTTTCATCCATTCTTCAAAGATTTGTCCATACTCTTTCATGTCTCCAACTTCTTCAAGTTTTCTTCTTACAGACCTTAGTTGGTTTTCGGCTAGATCTTTATTCGAAGGAATCCTTTCCTTGTCTTGCACCCAGGGTAGAGCTACCTCATAGCGCCCCTCGATATCTCGCGTCGTGGTGTGGGCGAAATGTTCCTCCATTTCAGCTTGTAATGACTGAGTCTTCTTCTCAACCTCCGCGTCAGAGACTCCAATTGCATCTAATTTCCACAAGTTTTCTAGATCCAAAGATAGAAGGGTGGTCACGCAAAGGGAGCTGATGTCATCTCTCACCTCCGTTGGAGGAATCTTTCCCATCACAGTCCATCCTAGTTTGGTACGGATTGCCACCAGTCCAGATGAGATCCTTCTCTGATCATCAGTTAGCAATCTCCCGGCGATGTCCGCGCCTATAAGGACTTCTATACGGTCTCTCATCAAATCAGACACGTCGAGTTCTTCACTCCCTTCTAGCAATGATCTTGGACACACCGGAGGTATGCTTCCACAGATAAGGGGTTGACCTAGTGCTTCAAACTCACAGCGATAGGAATTATTGATGTCAGATAAATGAATGGTATAGACCTCATGTTCAACTACGTCGGTACTCGATCCTCCAAACAAGGAATGCCGGAAGAACTCTCTCCTAGATTGTTCGTATTCCATTTCCATTGCTGTGCTATGTAAAATATACGATCTTTGGGATCCGGTGTCTATTATAGCCCGTGCCGTCTTCTCCGTTCTGTTCCCTTTGAGGGTCACTCTCAAAGTAGGTAACAAGACGTCTGGGGAGGTTGATAAGTTGGCGAGAGTTTCATCTTGCACCGTTGGAGACTTGGAAGATCCACCTCTATCTAAAATCAGTTTTGTGCACATGACATCCAGGTGGGAAGACATGTTGCAGATCGAACAACGGACTACATTTCTGCAAAATTTACTTAAATGAGAAGGCCGAAGACATTTATAACAAACGCCTTTTTTCTTCATGAGTGATCTCTTTTCGTTTAAACTAATATTAGCTGCAAAGTCACACTTAGGGCTTCCATGGTTGTCTTTACCACAAAATACACATTCATTCGATTTGTGAACTGAATTCAAAAGTTCTGAAGCTGTCGCAATTGGTTTTTCATTGTAGAATCTTGTCTTTGGATGTTTGTTTACCAAATTAGGTTTAGAAGTTGATTCATTCCCGGTACCGATTTCGTTTCTAAAACTCTTCTCCCGTGCAGTTAATTGTCTTTCCAGAAAGGTAATCAAGTCATTAATTACATAACCTGTCGGGAGTTCTTTGTTCAATTCCAAATTAAGGTCTGCAGGTAGAAGCTTTATTATTATCGGGCACAACAGTTGTCCGTAAACATCAATAGACACGTTTAGTGACTCGAGACTTCTTATATGAACAGAAAGGTTGTCAAAAAGTTCGCGGAAGGTTCTTACATCGCTTGATGTTTTGAGTGGTCTCATTGACAACAAATTGTTCATATGTCGGCTAATCAAAATGTCTTCTCGCCCAAATCTGTCTTTAAGCAATTTTATAGCTTTCTCATAATTGTCCGCAGATAAAGCGAAACCTTCGACTGTGTTTAGTGCAGTTCCGCCGAGATGTGACTTCAGATAGTTAAATTTATCGATCGGGTTCAGTGAGTTGTTCTGGTGTATAGCTGCATCAAAAGAATTCCAGAACGTCAGCCATTCACTAAAGTTTCCATAAAATTTCGATATCATCAATTTCGGAAGTTTCACAGTCGTGCAGGAAGGTACATAATGTCTCATTTCGTTTTCGTCTATTCGTGAGTTCGAATTCGGTATATTTTCGCCCTGAAAATCTGATTGGCGAATCTTTTTATTTGCCCTAAATCTCCAAGTAATATATTTCTCTCGATATTCCTCTACGCCCTGTAATTCCTTCTCTAAATCGTCAGTTTCAAGAAGCGTTTCTATTTCGTGATCCACTACTTTAAGTTCGTTAAATGATTCTCTCATTCAATTGTTCTAATAATTCTTCAAGTTCAATTCTCATTAGCGTGTCAAGTCCACTTTCAATCTTATTGCATGTTTTCGTTAAATATGATCTGTTAACAGCACGCTTCTTTTTTAAACGTAGAATTAATTCTTCCGCCATCTTGTAAACAAAGCGGCAAGTAGGGTTAGCTAGCGAGTTCCAAAATGGTCAGCTCAAAATGCTTCCTTTTTTTATTCTAGAATTTACCTTCAACAGTCCCGGCTGGGATGCCAAAAATATTGCGATTTCACCGCCACTCTGTGTTGTGACGACGATCTAAATTCTATAGAGGTAGTCACTCACCTCTATTCTTGGTCGGCGGGGTTGAAGGTTCAAAGTTAAGGCGTCGTTGTTTATAACACTTTTAAAATATACGACGAAAACAGGAGGGAAAATTATATTTATTACAATTTAAGAAAATAAGTAAAGTATTATTTAAACATTTACACTAAAAGAATCGGAGATCAGGGCAAATTCTAGCGTTCGAAAAAATTGTTTACAAGTTCTTCCTCTATTGTTTCCTCATTTTTGCCGCTGCATCCCGTAGCTGCCTCCGCCGGCCTCCCATTGGCTGCTTCGGACGTCTTCTTTTCCAACATATATATATCTAATATGTTTACATATTTACAAACATTTTTTTATAAGAGAACTATTAATTTATTGATATATGCTAAGTGTTGAAATATTATTAATGCTTATCAAGGATATTTACATCTTTCTAAACTTAAGGTAAAAACTATTAAATAATAAATAGACATCTGAGATTTGGATTAGCTATGGAAAAGTGTTACGAAATAAGAGCTATTGCATTAAATGTGGGGAAGTGTACATTTTTTAATTGCTATTTATGAGTTCTGTATATGTTTCTGGAATTTCAATGTGTCTATTGATGCTTGCGTGTTTTAATGATACAAAAGCTTCTAAATACAGTCTTTTCTGTTTGTTGTTTATGTTGGTGTAGAAAGTTTTTGGGTTATTTAGGTTGAAGGTGTGACCTGTATTTTGTGTGTGTGTTGGTATAAAAGGGATTTTTTATCTTTTTTTATCTATGGATCTGGTGTGCTCGTTTATCCTGTCCTTTACCTGTCTGCCGGTTTCGCCTATGTACATACTATTGCATTGGTTGCATTCTATTGAGTATATTGCTTGACTGTTGTATATTGGTAAGTTATGGCTATTGTTTTTTGTTATGGGATTTCTGACTATTGCGCCTATGTTGGGTGCGTTTTCGTAATATGTTTTTATACCGTATTTTCTAATTTCTCGGGCTATTGTTACGCTATTAGGGGAGTACGGTATGATGCAAATAGATTTATATGTTTGACTATTGTTTGTGTTATTAGGGTTATAAAAATGCCTTAATATGAAATTTTTTGGGTATCCGGCTGTGGTAAGATATTGAATTATATTATTAGTTTCTATTGCTTTACTTGTGTTGTTGGAGCAATGTGTGTGTATCCGTTTTGTTAGGGTTTTTACTGTGTTGATTTTATGACTTAGTGGGCAGTACGATGAATATTGTATGAAATTGGGTTGGAATGTAGGCTTGTAATATACTGTGGAAGTGTACTGTGAGTTGTTTTTAGTTATAAGGATGTCGAGGAATGGTAAGGAATTATTGTTTTCTTTTTCTATGGTAAAGTTTAATTCATTATGGAGGCTATTTATTTTAGTTAATATATTATTGATTTTATCTGTTTGGCAAATGCAAAAAACGTCATCTATGTATCTTTTCCAGGTTTGTATTATGTTAGGGAAATGACTGATTATTGTTTGGTCTATGTGTCTCATAACTATTTCGGCTAGGGGGAGGATAAAGGACTTCCCATAGGGGAGCCATTGTCTGTTTGTAGTATATTTAGAGTTAAAGGTGAATATGTTTATCTTTAAACTTAGATTTATCAATTTTGTGATTTTGTCGGAGGTGCTATTGTCGATGCCATGTTGCGAAAGGAGGTTTTTGGTGTTTCGATAATTAAGGGGTGGGGCAAACTGGGGTATAAGTTTACGACGTCAAAAGAAGCCATAGTGTGATTATCCTTGTAAGGGGTATGCCATATTTCTTGTATAAATGTTGGAATGGAATTAATGGTAGTGTGGTTATTGCTATCTCTGAGTATGGGCGTTAGGAATGAATTTAGGAATTTCGCCAAGGGAGCTGCTGGGGAGAGATAATAGGCAACTATTGTCCTTAATGGTATGCCCGGTTTGTGGAGTTTTGGTAATCCGTATATGTAAGCTTCGGTGTTCATCTTGGATATGAATTTCTTAAGTTCTTCCTCAGTTATTGTTCTTTGTCTTTGCAGGTTTCTTAGTTCCTTTTTGAATCTGTTGTAAATTTCTATTTTTTTCTAATTCAGAAGCTGGTTCGTAATATCTATGATCATTTAGGGTGGTGTGCATCTTCTCGATATATTCTGTTGTATCCATAATGACTGTTTGGGCGCCTTTGTCGGATCTGGTTATGACTATTTCACTTTTATCTCTTAGTCTTCTGGCTATGGTTCTGTTCGCGGGGTTTGATTTTGGACAGTTTATGGACGCATTCTACTCCACCCAGTCATGATGGTTGTCAAACAGACACCATCAAGGGTCACAACTTGATACCCTAATATGATTGAGTGGAGATAAGAAAGAAGAAGAAGAAGATTAATTGATAGCAGTAGTTATCATGAGAGTAGTAAAGAAGATAGGAGAGAAGTCCTCCCAATATAATTCATACATTATTTTCCTACACAAGATACATGAAAATTGGCCAGTAATCTTTTTAATGTTTCACACACAAATTTATAAGTACAATTCTAAACTATTTTATTGATACTCTTAGTTAATTGTTACAAAAACTAAGGAGAAATTAAACAAAGATAAATGTGATTATTTACAATTAGATAATAAAATGTAACTATATGTTCTCAGGAAGGTTCCATCTTGTCCTCCTCCAGACAAGGACAGGATCTCTCAGTTCAATGTTGAGATGATACTTATATAGGAATTATAATTCTCTGTATCAATTAGATTAATCAAATATAAATTTATATTATAAAATACTAGCGAACCCGGCCACGCGTTGCTGTGGCTAAGTTGTAATATGTTAAATTAATATTATACTAAACTATTCAGTACAGTAAAGTTAATATTCACTTATAAAGATAAAAATGTTTTAGCCGATCTAAAGCCCTACGGGATTGAGAATGGAACGTTACGTTAAAATTTGAATGTGATTTTTATATATATAGATAATATAGCCCTTTATAATCACTGCATTAATAAATGTCAGTGAACTTGTTTATATGTATTGTTTTTTGTTTTTGAGATATTCTAATAGAACGTTCTCACAATTTTTGTAAAATATTTATATATGCACAAACACAGAATTTAAAAATATGTCTTAAAATTTGCTATAATTATTGTTATAAATATTATTTTAAAATAATTCGCCAGAAATCGTCCCGGTAGTATACTAAACAACTTCCCAAAGTTTCATGGCAAACATCTAAAATAAAATAATTATTTTAATACTTTGCTACAATATTAAAAAGAGGGGTGCTTAGGTGTTTAAAATGTAAAATGTGCTCTAAATAGTATTACATAGAGCCTTCATAACAAACATATTTAAAATAAACCAATTAAAATATAATAATGCTGTAAAAAAAAGACTTTGCTACAATAATATAAAAGAAATGAAAATAAAAAAGACACCCACGCTGAGCCTCGAACCTAGGTTTGTTATAAATATTATTTAAAAATTGTTTATGTTAATTTTTATTTTAAAAAGCTTACATTTTAAATAAAATAATATTTTTAATAATTTGCTACAATAATATAAAAGAAATGAAAAAAAAAACACCCACGCTGAGCCTCGAACCTAGGTTGTGGGGGTACGAAGCTGTGTACCTAACCTATAGGCTAAGCTTGACGTTACAAATACGCTCATTCGAGGCTATTTCAGGCCATACGCCTGCCGCGAGGGGGCGCTGATTGCGAGTGAATTTACGTTTTATTGTAAATAAAAATGCAACGAAAGGTTATTTCTAAAGAGTAATTAGCCAGAAACCATCCCGGTAGTATACTAAACAACTTCCCAAAGTTTCATCACGATCGGTTGAGCGATGTAGAAGATTATCACTTACGGACGGACCAACAAACATTCATTTTTATATATATAGACCTACACACTATAAAATTACTATAAATTCTTTATAATATACTTATCCTTGGAGATTTATATTAGATTAATATAGATGATACTTATAGAGACATGTCTTAGCAGACTCCAGGATGGCCAGAGCATCGTCATCCAGGCCTTACCCGAAGACCCAGCCCTGCAGGTCAGGGGGGTTGATGGTAAATGCCTCCCAGATGAGAGGCTTGACGCAGCTGCAGTGTTTCATTTACAATAATGGAAAGTTGTAATCAGTTGTAAATAGGTGGAAGGTTATATATGCCAGCAGAGAGGACAGCCAGGGTATTGTGTCGCAGACTGGTCAAGGCGATGATCCACAAACTGTCCGTCGTGATGACCACCAAGACCAGAGGCAGGGATGTGGACCAGCTGACACGCGCCCTGAAGCCGCCTAGAGAGGGCTACCAGTACCTGGCCTGTCCTCCTTCTGAGTAAGTCCTGTGGTAGAGTAGAGTGGTACATCTACGTTAGTAACACCGTGGTCAGTAGGATTCTGTATGGTAGCACTCTTCCCTGATCGATGTCCCACAATCGCACAGCAGGAAAACTGGTGTTAGAAGAATATGCCATGAGAGGCCTTCCTCGGCTCCTCCTATTCCACAGCAAACTACCACACTATCTAACACTACCACACTATCCGACGCTACAACACTATCTAACACCACCTCACTATTTAACACTCCACACTATCTAACCCTACCTCTTACACCAGGATGCCTTAGGTTAGAAGATCATTCACCAAATTGGCCAATTAATCGAAGAACAAAGCAAGCACCAGGATGCCGTGGAAGGCCTGTTTAGTAGCCTCTCCATTCCACAGCAAACTACTACAATATCTAACACTACCACATTATCCGACACTATAAACACCACCACACTATCTAGCACTACCACATGCACCAAGATGCCGTGGAAGGCCTGTCCAGAAATTCTCTCCAACTCACAGCCAACTACTACACTATCTAACACTACCACAACACTATATTTAACACTGCTACCATACTATATCTAACACCGCCACCAGGATGCCGTGGGAAGCCTGGCGCGAGGACGTGGCCGAACTCCTCAGCAGGGCCGAGATCCTGCACGCCGCCAGCGCCAAGATGTACCCGGGACTGGAGCAGCAGCTCGACCTGACGTACCGCGAGCTGCACCGCAAGCGCCAGGTGGTGGTGGAGGTACTGGACGACCGCGTGGCCTCCACCCGCCGCGCCAAGACTGCCATGGAGGCCGAGCTGGCCAAGGTCTCACTGACTTCTTTCTAACCTCCGTGTTCAATTCCGTATCGCTGTTATTACCTACTGTATATATATATATATATAAATAAATATAAGGCGTATATTGGATCTAAATTTATTAAACGGCCAATATTTCTAGGGGCAACACGCCTCTCTTTATCAAGGCTTTTGAATTTAAACTAAATCACGTGGGCATGTGATCCACTCATGCTATACAAGATCAAAGTAAGAGAAACTATTTGATGAAAATTTTCACTATATATAAAATATATGTACAATGGTTATATTTAATAATAATTAAAAGAGTATACAATTAAATAACCATTTGATTAAATAAATGAAAAGATTGATAAATATTAGAAAATAAAAATGAGTAGGGATTATGATTCAATATGTTGTGTTGATAAATATAAATAAAAATATATTACAAGTATAAATATATGCAAAAATAAAAATAAATAAAATAAAAATAATAATTAAATAATTTAGGAAGATATAAATTCTCTATAAATTTCTGGTAGGTCTATTCTGGTAGGTATTTTTCTATTTATGCTTTCTGTATCTTTTATAGAGGCCCAGCTTTCTAAAAATAACCTGCAATGTTTTTCTTTAATATTCTGGTATAAAATTGATGCTTTGTCAAAATCGGGTATATGACTATTGTTTAGCGCATGGTCTACTAGAATAGATAATGGTTTATGGATACGTAGAGCTGCTTTGTGCTGGTTAATGCGTTCTTTCAATGCTTTGCTGGTTTCTCCAATGTAAGTGGCTGGACAGGTTTTGCATGGAATTTTGTAAATAATATTGCTTTTGTTTTCCTTTTTACTATTATTCTTGGTGTTTGAGTGGCGTAGAATTTGTTTCAAATTTGGTGCAGATTGATATGTGGTAATTATATTGTATTTCTTCAATACTCTGGCGATTCTTTCTGATCCGTAACTGTATGGGAGAGAGCAATATCTTTTATCGGATTGAACATTGCTATTGTTTGAAGATGGGATTCTGGGAGTGTAAAAATGCTTCTTGATGAATTTCTTCGGATAATTATTGCCTATCAACTCTTTAAAAATTATATTATTCTCTTCTTTTCTTTCAATATTTCTATTTGTCGTATATATATGTCGTATCTGTCGTGGTCGAATGGAAGGGCGCAGCCGTTGTGCATGTATGCTTCTAAAAGCTTGTTCCACACTCGTGTGCGCGCGCATGCGGCAGCGTGCCCTAGCATTCGGCCGCAGGCCCCCGCGTTTATTTTGTACAGATTTATAGTTGGATGAATTTGTATTTACTTTTTAAAATATTAATTATGACGGAAATTAGGCAAATTATGACATAAATATATATAAGTATTGACC
>CP092871.1:10274018-10308354 GCA_030710605.1 Cordylochernes scorpioides | reverse complement strand
TATTTGGATTTGGTCTTATTACCTTGTTTTGGTCTTATTATCTTTTATGATATATTCAGTATATTGTCTGATGGTAATAACAATGCTGTTGCCGAAATGTCACACACACTATTTATTTGATCTTATTATTACCTTGTGTTTAGCCTCAAGTATATATTTACCAGAGAGCCATAAATTCCTGGAGATATGGGGAAGGTGGTTTCTATGACCATTTAAAATTCTCCTGGAAAGATTTTGTCTAAAAGGTAATGGTAAAATTATTTCTCTGTTTCCCCTTCCTGCAGTAATTTTCCTGCTTACTTCCCCCTTTCCATTCTCTAGGTTTTGTTTTCTCCTATTTTGTTTATTCGATGCCAAGCTTTTGTTCAAGTCCATTTCACACAGCATCCACTCATGACTGCTGGTCTGGCGGTCAACTAACACCTGACTGTAGGAAATTTTGACCGGTCGATATTTTTACTCAACACTGTGCCAAACTTTAAATCTTTTTAATTAAACAATTATAAAGGTTTCCGGAGAAGATTTTCTTTATCATGGAAAAAAAACAAACGGCCCCCGCCAAATATTAAATATCGACTCTTAAAAAAAAAAAGATTACTCCCAAAAGAGGGTGATGGCTATGATAGGTTTAAAGATAAACACACATATATATATGAAAAAAGACATCTCCTTATCGTGTAACTGAAAGTTGCTGATGGCTTGTGCCATCTTTGGAATAAATATCAACTATTCTTGTTGATTTTTAATTATTCCAGAATTGGCCAAATACCCATTCTTGATTAATCAAGAAAAGCTAACCACGGACGCGTTTCGGGCTGTTGGCCCTCATCAGCGTGGTGCAAGCTGTACCTCAATGACCAAAAAACTGGTCATTCAGGCATCCTGAAAAATCATGAACGGGTAGTTAAGGCCAGAATTGCGTGAGACCGCAAACACAATGTGAAAAAAATAGTACAAATGTGATATTGAACTATTTTTTTCACATATATATATCTTCTCTATTTCAAAATGAGAGAAAAATGCTTTCAAATTTCTTTTAGAAAGAACTCTTCAACGTAATGAAGCCATTTATTAAAGTCCTTGCTATTACAGTAGAATAAATATAATACAGTAGAACCTCCATGAGAGAACACACAGACTAGAGGACACCTCTCTACAAAGGACAGTTTTCATTTCCAAAATTTCCATTTTTACTATTTTAGCAGCTCTCTTCGGTAAGAGAGGACACCTCTCTCTATTTTATTGATACCAACTTAAGCTTTTGGGTATCTCTGCCCATATATAATGAATAAGACGCCGCCTAGCATCAGGCGACATTTTATTCAATATATTTATATTATATTTAAAAATTGAGATTTTCTGCTGGATTTTCTTGAAATATACAATTGAGTTTAAGGAATATATAAATAGTTTTGATCAGAGATTTCTTTATTTGAGCTAAGGAATATATTAAAATATATAATTTGATAAAGGTAATGCCTGGCTTAAGGCGTAAGAATCTAAAAAATGAAAAACTTATTTACATAATGTACAAAAGTTTTGAGCCGGCCATCAGGAAACAACAGCAATGATTTTTTATAGGGGAAGTGTGACCTCTGGCGGTCGATTTAACAGAGTATTGGGAATCTATGAAATATAATTTTAAATAAAATAATATTTTAATATAACATATATATACTCCTGTAGAAGGGCATGGATGCCCGAAAGCTTGAGATGGTATTAAAAAAATAAAAAGAAACTCATCTCTGGAAACCTTTAGAATTGTTTAATTATTGTCCAAGTGATTTAAATCTTTTTAAACAAATAGAAATACAGGGTAATAGAAATACAATTATTGTATCGTTCATTCTGTTTATATAGTTATCTGAAGGTTTACTCTTGATAAAGATGGGGAAATATTTGATGTTTGATCCTGTAGGAATTCTAGAGTTCAAAAGTAGAGATAATGGGTGATATAGTACAATGTAATGAAAGGTTACTTCCAGATTTTGTAACTGAATCTCTTGCTGATGACTTTCTATCTACCATTGGAAAATATATCAAACAACTGTTGATTTTTCCAAGGATGGCCGATTCCCCTTTCTTGAAATATTGAGAAAAAACCAACCACTTACATGTTTTAGGATGTTGGCCATCATCAACATGATGCTTGTTGTACATTGAAGACAGCAATGAGGGAGCTTCATCACATATTTTCTATAGATTGGCTTTTTTGTCTGAATTTGACAAACCCGGTGTTGTGCCCCATTCCTTATCATCACTGGTAAAGAAACTTTGCCGGTCCCAAGCCCGGATGAAAAAGGAGGGGGGGGAGCAGTAACAAGCTCACTAAAAAACCTGGGCTCAGCTGGCCTGGCTGATAGTACCCTGTAAGGGCTCCTGATCCAGGGATACAGGATGAGTCTGTACTCCATGTTAAGAGCGGCTGTACGTGGCGTCTGTTCTTCATGTCAGAGGTGGCTATTTCTTGTGAAGCTAAGTCGGTGGCCTGCAACTGAGAGGTGCTCCCAGTCTTAATGACAAAGGCAGATGCATTCTACTTCACCCAGTCATGATGATTGTCAAGTCTCAAGATCTACAAGCTTGATACCCTAATAGGATTGAGTGGAGATAAGAAAGAAGAAGACTAGTAAAGTAATTCCAATTTTTCCTGTTCCAAACACACACACACACAAGCCTGGATGAAAAAAGAGGAGGGGAGCAATAACAAGCTCGCTAAAAAAAACTATGATCAGCTGGCCCGGCTGATAGTACCCTGTAAGGGCTCCTAATCCAGGGATACAGGATGAGTTTGTACTCCATGTTAGGAGCTGGTGCACATGGTATCTTAACAATGGTTATAACAATTGAAATCTTGGGTCCCAAGTAATGTTATTATATCAACTGAAATATATATAGTCAAATCTTACTCGAGTGAACCCCAATGGAACTTTCTGATTCACTATACTCAAGGTTCTTTATAAGGAATTTTATGAATTGGGGTCTGTTTTAGAATCATTATAGGGGGAGGTTTGGTGTATCCCTGGTTAGTTTTAGCAAGGTTTTATTGTACCTGGCTGGAAAATTGTGAGGAACCAAAGTCACTTGGAAAGCGCATTCCCCACTAATGAAGTGAGCCTACTCAATAAATATTTCTCAACCTAACTATTGAGAAAGTAGTTTTCAAACTTTTTTTTTTAAACAAAACTTTTAAAATATTTGCTCAATTATAACGGGTAATTTAGTAGAACAACTTTCCTGTAAAGGACAACACCTAATTGCAGAGCTAAAATGTCCTTTAAGGTGAGGTGTCCTCTTACCGGAGAGTTACTAAATAGTAAAAATGGTAATTTTGGTGATGAAAACTGTCCTTTGTAGAGAGGTGTCCTCTAGCGTGAGTGTCCTCTCATGGAGTATGTTCTACTGTACCAGTGACTTCAGAGTGAATCCAGTCTGTCCTACATTACTGTGCCATCGCCAACACAGGATTTCCTTCCAATGTTCCACATCTGGGAAGGAACTGCTGGCCATTGCTCCCTGCGATGAGCAACTTCAGGTAACATGTACCATCCTCCATGAATTGCTGTGATAGTCCCAATGTTACGGCAAGAAAACAGCATAGAGTTGGTGAGTACCAGTGCCAATACTGTGTACCAGTGCCACACACAGTCATGTCATATCATGACAAGGCACAATTTGGATTATAGATTATAAACACAAGGTAATAAGACCAAATGGTGTTGTGCCCCATTCCTTATCATCACTAATAAAGAAACTCCACCTTTGCCGGTCCCAAGCCCGGATGAAAAAGGAGGAGGAGCAGTAAAAAGCTCACTAAAAAACCTAGGATTAGCTGGCCTGGCTGATAGTACCCTGTAAGGGCTCCTAATCCAGGGATACAGAATGAGTCTGTACTCCATGTTAGGAGCAGCTGCACATGGTATCTTAACCATGGTTATAATAATTAAAATCTGTGTGTGACGCTTCAGTAACAGCATTGTTACCATCTGCATTCAGTACTTTTGTCTGAAGATGGTAACAACGCTGTTACCGAAACGTCACACACTATTTATTTATTTGGATTTGGTCTTATTACCTTGTGATATCATGACTTACTATTACAACAACAAGACTTTATTAAGGACATTCGTCCCATACAGAATTCTCCCATACATAGGTAAACAGAAGTAAACATAGCAGTTATCTATAGAAAGTGGAGATTAAGATCGTCCTTTCTTCAAGTTGGATCCATCATCTGTGTTACATCTATTGTCTGTGCTGTTTTCCTGAATTTATGAAAAGCTTAATGCATTGGGTTTACTTTTCACTACTTTTGACATTAGAACATATGGAGAATTGTTTTCATAACCGATATTTTGACGGAGAATTTCTCTCCTCCTCCTCCAGTGCCAGACAATAAAACGTGTAGTGTGGAAAGTCGTTGCTAAATTCGTTATTGCACAGAGTGGACTTTAAGTTGACTTACTATTACCTGTGTTAATTGATAAGGCACAATTTCGATTATAGATTATAAACACAGATAATAAGACCAAATCCAAATAAATAAATAGTGTGTGACGTTTCGGTAACAGCGTTGATACCATCTTCAGACAAAAGTACTGAATGAGAAATTTTACCACAGCATGTTTTAAATAGCTACTGTTATCTTGTTTATACACTTGATAACAGTAACTCTTTAAAACATGCTGTGGTAAAATTTCTCATTCAGTACTTTTGCCTGAAGATGGTAACAACGCTGTTACGCTGTACAAAGAGCTGATATACATTCTCTGACTAGATATACCTCCAACCTATAGGTGAAGAACAAGATCCCCTTCCCAGGATGCCCCCATCAACCACTGCACAAACCTTTAACTACCATTTGTTGGGTTGGAAGTTGGTTTGGAAAAAAAAACTTTAATAACCAATCATCCTTATAATATCAAGAAAAATTTCTTTTACCTCTGACTTCCCATGGCTTCCTTCCACACCAATAGTTTTAAGATGATTAGGTACAATTTAGGTTATAGATCAGAAAAAGGAAGTACAGTTAAACCTGTCTATAGCGCCCCCTCTAAATAGAGCCTCCCTCTCTATAGCACCCAATTTTAAATACGTAGTACAATGCGATTTACATTAAAAGTGACCTATCTATAGCACCCCTTCTCTATAGCACCCTATTTTTTGGTGAGTCCCAAGAGGGGGCACTATAGGTTTAACTGTAATAACACCCCCC
Source organism: Cordylochernes scorpioides (assembly GCA_030710605.1). Lineage (NCBI taxonomy): Eukaryota > Metazoa > Arthropoda > Arachnida > Pseudoscorpiones > Chernetidae > Cordylochernes > Cordylochernes scorpioides. The sequence continues at coordinate 10,303,139 of CP092871.1, read as the reverse complement.
AAATCTATTTGGTATTATTACAGGTTTAATTCCCAACTTTTCTGTGATCCCCTGTAGTCTAGTTACTAGGATATCTGGTTTTCAATCAGAAGGCCCTGGTTTGATTCCCAGCATGGGAACTTTTTTACCACGATTTATTTGGATTTGGTCATATTACCTTTTGTTTCAAATATCTAATTCAAAAGAGTCACTAAAACGAAGTGTCATTTATTGACTGTCTTTGCAAACTAGTCAGGTCCTCCAATAAGAAACATTCCCTTTCCATTAATGAAAGCTTATAAAATTAAAAGCTCTTCATAACAAACATAGGTTGAACAACAACAGCAAGTCTCTGTCCTCAATAGAGATTCTTTAAAAAGAAGTTCTGCTATTTAGTATTTGCTGTTTTACACAAAAGGTTGGATTGATGGAAATGTGTATTTACTCAATTAAAACCTACTTCTGTGGGTTGATTAGATTTTCCTTCTTCCTTCTTCAGTTAATTATGGCCTGAGTGTTTTCCTTGTGATGGGCATTTCTAACACTGGTCTAACAATGGATAAGCAAACCATGTATAAGTTTAGCTGCTATACATTCTTCTAAGTATAGTAGAACCTCCAGGAAAGGAAGCACTCTCCACAAAGGACGGTTTTCATCATTACAATTACCATTTTTACTAATTAGAAGTGGGGGTCGGTGGAAGGATGGTCTAAACCATTGGTTTTCGACCGCTACAACCCGGGTTCTATTCCCGCATTGGGCACTTTTTTATGTTTATAAAAAAAAAAAATGCTTCAATGGCCCCCGATTCTTGCAAAAGTCCAACCCCACCAGCGAGTGCAAGTAACCAAACGGGGCTCTGGCACATTTGTAAGTGCAAAAGTCGTACTGCTTTTCACATGTGTAGCACTTACAGTAAAAGCAGTCGTCTACTTCTACCCACCATGATTATCATGGCCTGTACCACGTGTACTAGGGATAAGCAGGAAAAAGAAGAAGAAGACTAATTAGCAGTTCTCCAGCTAGAGGACACATCATTCTGACTGCTGGAAACCTACCCCTTGTCCCTCCCTCCCAATTACAGGATGATCAATGAGGAGAAAGAAATACAAAAAAAAATCTATCTAATGTATAAATACTTGATCAGAGACACAAGGTAATAAGACCAAATAAATAAATAGTGTGTGACATTTCAGTAACAGCGTTGTTACCATCTTCAGACAAAAGTGCTGAATAAGATAAAATACCACAGCATGTTTTAAATAGCAAATGTTATCAAGTGTGTAAGCAACTTAGCAGGTAAGAAGATAGTTTTCTGATTTGTGCCTTATCATTTGATCAGAAACTTTGGCATTGCCTTCCTAAAACTACTTGAGGGTTATTTCAACCTCAAGAAATATGAGAAAAGGGATAAAAATATATTTTCCAAAAGGCGATAAAGGAAAGTGGGCAGCAACGGTGTAAATGAGAATGGCCTAATTTTTTTGTTGTTGTTTGGGTCTATCTTTAGGGAATCCATCTCATGGAGGAAAATCTGGAAGAAAAAAATATTGAAAGAAAGAAAACTAACACTTGAGGAATCATTATAAAAGTTCATTAGAAGTGACTTGTTTGTTCAATACACACACGTGTATTGTTCCCATTCTGCCTAGCTATACCTAACCCTGGATCCTAAGTCCTGGATCTTTCCAGTTGGTCTCGAGGACCACACCATCACCATCTCCTCAGCGGTGAAGTATGTGATCTACGTTTTCTTCGTAGATCACGAAATACGTGGTGTTCCTGGAGACCTGCTGGTGATTCTCCATCAAACTCTGCAGCGGTGGTAGAGATGCCATGTACATTGTACATAGTGTATATAATGCATATTATCGTATAATGCATATTATAGTGCAGACTGTGCACTTTGAATGTATTGACAAGATGTCAATAAATTATTTTAATTGTCAAAAAAAAATTGTCCATACCTAACCACTGCAGGAAAGGTTGACAGCTTGGATTAAAGGTAATACTTCAATTCTATAATTTAAAAAAAAAAGACATCTCCTGATCGTGCAAATAAAAGTTGCTGATGGCTAGTGCCATCTATTGGAATAAATATCAACCAATCATTGATGATAAGGTACACTTTGGATTATAGATTAGAAACAAAAGATAATAAGTTATGAAAAGGCATCTCTTTATCGTGCAACTGTAAGTTGGTGTTGTAAGTTGTGTTGTAAGTATGTTAAGTTGTAAGGAGATGCCTTTTTCATAACTTATGCAACTTATCCCAGTACAATATCATATTTGTACTATTTTTTCACAAGCTAATAAGACCAAATCCAAATAGTGTGTTTGGATTTAGTTTAGGATTTATTTGGTCTTATGAACTTGTGTAATTAATCATTGATTTTTAATTATTCATTAATTGGCCAAATAACATTTTCTTGATTAATCAAGAAAAGCTAACCACGTATGTGTTTCAGGCTGTTGGCCCTCATCAGAATTTTGTTTGGCATTCTCAAGCCGTAAACTAGTTGCTTCGGATCAGTGACAAAGCCACAACACCAGCTTTGGCTAACAGATAGCATCTACCTGGAGACCATGGTTTCAGGTTTGCTGGTGTTGTGGCTTTGTCACCAACCCCAAGCTGCTAGTTTATGCAACTCTAGACGGCATCTAGCTTTGACATCTATTTTGATGGGAGAGGTGACCTTTATCTTTATGGGAGTTCTTAATCAATAAAAATGATATCAAAACTATGATGGCATAATACTTGCAATCTAAAATTTTGCTGTGGAAATGTCTGGGGAACACAACCAATTTATTCCTAAATGCAGGAAGGTGGAGTAGCTGCCTTGAAGTGAACAACTTTTGCAAACATTGACAGAACACTTGAGTGCACTTTAGAAAGTAGAAAGTGGTTGTTCTCTCCTCTCTCACTCTCTCTGGCGCAAGCCACCAGCAATATCCAGTTGCACCATCAGGAAAAGCCCTTTTTATCAATTTTACCACCTCATCTGGTGATACCTTCTTTCTAGATAGGATCGCCTCTTTGTTGTTGGTCCAGAAAGAGTTCTAAGGGTACTACTCATGGGCCGGATCTCCCCCCCCCAGATCCCGAAATTGAAAGCAAAAAAATATAGATACAGTAGAACCTCCTTGTAAAGGACAACACCTAATTGCAGAGCCAAAGTGTCTTTTAGGAGAGGTATCCTCTTACCGGAGAGTTGCTAAATAGTAAAAATGGTAATTTTGCAAATGAAAACTGTCCTTTATAGAGAGGTGTCTGCTAGCAAGAGGTTCTACTGTATATATGCTTGTTGCTTGTTCTGCTATATTTAGACTGCTCATCTGCTTATTGTATACTTCCTCCTGTCTATTACATACTTCTTACTTTTTTTTCTTGTATTCTTCATTTCTACTTTTTGTATACGCTTTATATTTTCTTTTGAATACTTTTTTATACCTATTGTATACTTATCGTAAAGATAGAGGCTGCCTGGCCCAGCATTCATATTTATATGAAAGATAGACACTTCGGCCAGTTAGAGTTTTTTATTTTCTCAATGTTTCGACAAAAATCTTTTGTCTTCGTCAGGAGAAGTAAATAAAAATAAAGCATTTGGCAAGGTGTTAAAAAAAATTTTAAGAACAATTTTTAACGCCTTGCCAAATACTTTATTTTTATTTACTTCTCCTGAAGAAGACAAAAGATTTTTGTCGAAACGTTGAGAAAATAAAAACTCCAACTGTTGAAGTGTCTATTTTTCATATACCTATTGTATACCTGCCTAAATCTTATATCCTTGTCTACTTCTCATCAAAAATTTCTGATATCTTACTGATTGGTTGTAGATAATATTAGTGAAAGGCATTACCCTCTACCCCTAGCACATTTTCATTTGTTTTTGTGGGTTGGTCATGGTATGTGCATGTACCATGTTAAAAGTATTCAATGAAGATTAAATGTGCTGCCATGTTTTACATTCATCCTCAAACTCTGTCTTTCCCGGTACCAAGTCCGGATGAAAAAGGAGGGGGAGCAGTAACAAACTCACTAAAAAAACTGGGCTCAGCTGGTCTGGCTGATAGTACCCTGTAAGGGCTCCTGATCCAAGGATACAGGATGAGCAGCGTTTGTACTCCATGTTAGGAGCGGCTGTACATGGCGTCTGTTCCTCATGTAAGAGGCGGCCATTTCTTTTGGAGCTAAGTCGGCCTGCTACTGAGTAGTGCTCCCAGTCTTAATGACAAAGGCTGACGCATTCTACTTCACCCAGTGTGGAGATAAGAAAGAGGAAGACATTCATACTCTCAGACACATACATGTATTTAAATGTGTGCCACAGAGAGAGAAAGACACTAGAGGACAGACACACATGTATTTTAAATGTCACAACTAATGTGTCACAGAGACACTGGAGGACACAGGTTGGGCAATCTTATGAAAGATAGATGAGAAGATGAGCTGGCAACAACGTAAGTCAGTGATTTGGCTGGTAGGAGCTTCTTCCCTTTGAGATCAATTAGGAAACTGTTCTGTATTGATTGAAGCACACACATAGCATCCTGACATCTACAAGACATTGGAATACCTGAACTCTACGTTATACAGTAGAACCTCCCTGTAAAGGACAACACCTAATTACAGAGCCAAAGTGTCCTTTAGGGAAAGGTGTCCTTTTACTGGAGAGTTGCTAAATAGTAAAAATGGTAATTTTACAAATGAAAACTGTCCTTTATAGAGAGATGTCCTCTAGCCGGAGTGTCCTCTCATGGAGGTTCTACTGTACAAGCTCTGTGTGATGCAAGACAGCTACCTGCTTCCAATGTCTTCATCAGACTGCAGTGCCCACATATATTAGCAGTGTATTATGTCCTAATAACAATAGGTTTTACACACAAGGTAATAAGACCAAATAAATAAATAGCGTGTGATATTTCGGTAACAACGCTGTTACCGAAACGTCGCACACTATTCATTTGGATTTGGTCTTATTACCTTGTGATTATAATCTATAATCTAAATTGTACCTTAGCAATAGGTTTTTACCAAAACAACACACCTATTTTTTTACTAATTCAGCTTTATTTTTATTAACAGTTATCTATAATCCAAATTGTGTGTGTTATCATATGTATAAACCAGTCTGTTTATATCAGAGAGGTGAAAGTGAATTTCTCTTTTATTTCAGAGAATCCAGCCAAAATATCTTACAACATCAAAACATCATCACCAGTGTCAACAGTGGAATACTAATGCTGAGTACTACAAGGAAATATAGCTGCTGACGTAGTCAAAGTACACTATCTAATCATGTTTGCAATTCTCAACCTGCAACCCCAAAACACATTATTGACTCATCCATTGATGAGCTCTACTCTTCCCCAGCAGACACCATCAACAAGCTTTACAAGCTTGATACCTTGATATGATTGAGTGGAGATAAGAAAGAAGAAGAAGACATTATTGACTGTATTGACTCATCCATTGATGAGCTCTACTCTTCCCCAGCAGACACCATCAACAAGCTTTACAAGCTTGATACCTTGATATGATTGAGTGGAGATAAGAAAGAAGAAGAAGACATTATTGACTATATTGACTCATCCATTGATGAGCTCTACTCTTCCTCGGTAGACACCATCAACAAGCTTTACAAGCTTGATACCTTAATATGATTGAGTGGAGATAAGAAAGAAGAAGACTATCCTAATGCCAAAGAAAGGCCAAGAATGTAATACATGGGAAATTTTGAGAGAAGACACTACAATACCATCAATAGACTAGCCATAGAAAGGAATCTTAGAGAGGTCAGAAATACTGCCCCCAACCTATGAGCTTACGAGCATGAAAGCTAGAGATAAGAAAAATAAAATTTTATGAGAAACTTATCCCTAGAATGTTTTCACCCTAAAACTTCATTATAGCAAACCCCAATGAGACTGAGCTTTGATTCCTTATAGTTTACTATATATTTTTTTTATGGAATAACTCTAATCCTGATCAAATTAATATGAAATAAAGTAAGTAGAGGAGCTTCTTTATACACAATTTATTCTCGCTAGCTTTCGAACCTACAAGGTTCTTCATCTGGCATGGATAGCTTTTACACTAACGTTAGTGTAAAAGCTATCCATGCCAGATGAAGAACCTTGTAGGTTCGAAAGCTAGCGAGAATAAATTGTGTATAAAGAAGCTCCTCTACTTACTTTATTTCATATTGAGTTTACTATATCTTCAATAAACAAAAATACAGGAGTCGACATCCCATCATTGGTATCTGAACCAAAAGCCTGGAGCTATTCTAGAATGTGGGATGAACTGACAAGCAGCAACCTGAATTTCCAGGTTCAAAATTGGCAGCCATACAAGACCACTCCTCTTTTAGGATGGTGTAAAGACTTTCCCACAATACACCATCTGCAGGACCAAAGAGACCTCACCAGACCCACTCTTGGAATGTATGGAAGCCTCAAGACAGGACCCCAACCCTACCAAGATTGTGAATTTGATGAATGAATATAGTCTCCATGACCTTGTATAATTATACAATGGGATAATAAAAAAAAAACTATATACTCAGTTAACACAATATAGTATCACTAATATCTGGGATTATTTCAGGTTCGTACTATATGAAGGATCACCATATCCCCTGTTCAAGGTTTCACAGTATAGATAGATCTCACAGTCAGAGGACAACGGTAAGAAAAGGAGAAGGCAAAAATTGTGCAACATCATTTCCTAGGTAACATAAAAAATTTAATTGCCGGCCGATTGTTTTGGCTAAGTGAGGTGGAGGGAGCTAATTGGATGATGGGCATGGATGGATCGGCCAATAGCCAGAGTAACATGGAGCAAATATCATGGACACAAATATACAGTGATATATTGTCTCTCAGGTGTCATTCAGCATTTCCCAATGTTGGTTGGCAAAACAAAAAAAAAAAAAATCTACAGTTTAATTTCTTTAATTCAATACTTACTTTAATTCAATCTTTTTTTTTTTTTTTCAATTTCCAGCCATTTCCCTTTCAAATTACAGTAGAACCTCCATGAGAGGACACTCATGCTAGAGGACACCTCTCTACAAAGGACAATTTTCAATTACAAAATTACCATTTTTACATTGATAAGGCACAATTTGGATTATAGATTATAAACACAAGGTAATAAGACCAAATTTTGGTCTTATTACCTTGTGTTTACCATTTTTATAATATAAAAATTCTCCGGTAAGAGGACACCGCTCTCTAAAAGACACATTAGCTCTGCAATTAGGTGTTGTCCTTTACAGAGAGGTTCTACTGTACCATTGTTAATCCAACCACCTATAATTCAATCATTTTTAAATTCCCAATCACCATTTTCAATTTAAGGGGAGTCAATGGAAGAGTGGTATAAACAGCCACGACCCCGGGATGATATTCGACATTGGGAACTTTTTTTCTAAAGAAGAAAAAATTGTTTCAATGGCCCCCTCCTGATTCTTGCAAAAGTCCAACACCATCGGTGAGTGAAAATAACCAAACAGGGCTCTGGCACATTTGTAAGTACAAAAGTTAGACTGCTTTCTACATATGTATGTAGACATGTGGTGCACTTGAAGTTAAAGCAGTCGCTAATTACCCACCATGATTATCATGGCCTGTACCACATTTTTTAGGGATATTGTAACATAGTATTTATTAATTTTATTTATGTAACATGGTATTTCTTAATTTTATTATTTTTTATTTAACAGAGTGGTAATTTTTATGTTTTATATCTTGCGACTCTGTAAATTTCCCTTGTGGCTTATCTTTTGTTTACCTTTGATAGTTTGTCCTTCCCTGAAATAAATTTGGTTTCCTCCTGAAGTTTTTGTCTTCCCTAATTTTCCACGTGGCAATATATATATTTTTTAATTTAACAGAGAACTATAATTCAACATATACAGTAGAACATACTCCATGAGAGGACATTCCTGCTAGAGGACACCTCTCCACAAAGGACAGTTCTCATTGTCAAAATTACTACTTTTACTATTTATCAACTCTCCAGTAAGAAGACACCTCTCCCTAAAGGACACTTTGGTTCTGCAATTAGGTGTTGTCCTTTACTGAGAGGTTCTACTGTACTCTAATTCAACAAAAAAAAATTCCAATCTTTTGGAGAGTCGAATTAAAAAAGTTGGAACTGTATAGGGAATTTGAAACCATTTAGTGTTTAAATTTTTCTTTTTTCCAAAAAAAAAACCAACTTCTTACTGTTATTTTCTACGATGAGAACACACTGAGAGGGCCTGGCTCATCAGTGCTGAACAGTGGAACATACCCATTTTATTGGTAGTAAAGAGCATCCATAAATCTGTGTTATACTTTCTTGGCTTTCATTATCTTCTGGCACATAATGTGGAACTATTTCTTTTAATGGTTCTCTGTCATCGATTATCATTCCTCCTTGTTTGTCCCAACAATGTTTTCTTGTATATCTGTAAGAGGAAAAAAACTATGAATCAAGAAAAAGATGACTTGTTAAATGAAGCAGAAAATTCAGAATCAAAAACTATGGAAATCCAAGAAAACTTGGTAGATCAACACAATGTTTTCTTGGATTCCTGTAAGAGGAAAAAAACTATGAATCAAGAAAAAGATGACTTGTTAAATGAAGCAGAAAATTCAGAATCAAAAACTATGGAAATCCAAGAAAACTTGGTAGATCAACACAATGTTTTCTTGGATTCCTGTAAGAGGAAAAAACTATGAATCAAGAAAAGGGGACTTGTTAAATGAAACAGAAAATGAAGAAAGAGTAAATTTGGAATCGGAAATTACACAGAAATCCAAGAAAACTTGGTAGATCAACAAAGTTTCCTTGTATATCTGTAAGAGAAAAAAAAACTATGAATCAAGAAAAAGGGGACTCGTAAAAGAAGCAAAAATGAAGAAAGAGTAAATTCAGAATCAGAAATTACAATAATCAAGAAAACTTGATATATCAACACAATGTATTCTTGGATTTCTGTAAAAGGAAAAAAACTATGAATCAAGAAAAAGATGACTTGTTAAATAAAGCAGAAAATGAAGAAAGAGTAAATTTGGAATCAGAAATTATGGAAATCCAAGAAAACTTAGGCTGATCTACCAAGTGACAAACAAGAAGGAATGACAATCAATGACAGAGATGAAAAGAAAAAATTCCATTATGACAGAATATAATGAAAACCAAGAAAGTATATCTGATAACCCACTTTATATTTTAGTTTTGAAGATCATTTGTTGATTGGAAGTTGGTTTGGTAAAAATATAGCTACAACAACCAATATTTATTTAATTCTCAACGTTTCAGGATCAAAGATAATGTGGGAATCACACTGCACTGAAAAGAAAAGATACACTCATGGACAAAACTTAAGGAAGTTGTACCTTTTACCATGTATATCGGGATTCAGACAAATAATTATGAAAGATATTACAGTGACCTTTATTGAAGACACTCGAGATAACCAAGTGTGAACAACCTCTGTCTCCTTCAAAAAAAAATAGATAACGGGCATCATCAAAAGGTTTTTCACTTTCCAAAATTTTTCCCATGAGTGTAACTCTTGGACATGTAATAGAAGAGAAATCATAAGATGGGGAGAAGAGTTTCATGATGAAAGAAATCTTGTCATTTCTCATCTATTAAATGAATAGGGAGATTATTGTACTGTACTTGTATATCATACCATGGCCTGACAAGAATAAAGATATCCTAGAAATGATCAAGATGAAATATGGACTACTGGAGATGAGTGAGAAACAGAGGTCCAGCATGCTTGGACATGAAAATTCAAAACTATTATAGACACGTATGATTCTTTTAAAAATTAAACAATTTCTACTACCCTTACTGCAATAGAAAAATTAATGGGAGGGCCTGGCTCATCAGTGGTGAACTCTCCCAGCGGTTTCGCCATTTTAATCTACCATACCGCTGGGAGGGTTCACCACTGATGAGCCAGGCCCTCTCATTAATTTTTCCATTGCAGTAAGGACAGTAGATATTGTTTAATTTTTAAAAGAATCAAACGCGTCTATAATAGTTTCAAATTTTGATAACAGATGGCGTGCTAATGTGTCATAATATGTTTAGACAAGTTGTCCAACACTCAGAGTGGATAAAGGTATCACTGGAGAGAGAGAGAGAAAACGCTTCACAACTTTGCATGTCATCCTTGCGCAGGAGCCATGCTAATCTTCTCTGTATCCTTCCAAGTTTAGTAGTAGTACTACCAAACAAGCGTGTACGTGAGAGTGAGGGAAGACCGAGAATGAAATTCAAGAACAATTCTGGGAAACGACCTTACACTAAGATGCATTAGCCCACCATCTGTTACAGTAGAACCTCCATGAGAGGACACTCAAGCTAGAGGACACTTCTCTATAAAGAACAGATTTCATTTACAAAATTACCATTTTTACTATTTAGCAACTCTCCGGTAAGAGGACACCTCTCCCTAAAGGACACTTTGACTCTGCAATTAGGTGTTGTCCTTTACAGGGAGGTAGTTTACTGTATATCCATACACCTATAGGTTAATGTTAAATTAGGTTAGTTTAGATTTGGTATGTAAATTTAGGTTAGGTTAGTTTTAAAATGGTACTACTTTTGTTAACTCCGCCTTTGCCGGTCCAAAGCCCGAATGAAAAAGGAGGAGGGGGAGCAGTAACAAGCTCGCTAAAAAACCTGGGCTCAGCTGGCCCAGCTAATAGTACCCTGTAAGGGTTCCTAATCCAGGGATACAGGCTGAGCAGCGTCTGTACTCCATGTTAGGAGCGGCTGCACATGGCATCTGTTCCTCATGTCAGAGGCGGCCATTTCTTTTGGAGCTAAGTCAGCCTGTCACTGAGTAGTGCTCCCAGTCTTAATGACAAAGGCAGTCGCCTTCTACTTCACCCAGTCATGATGGTTGTCAAGTCTGAAGCTCTACAAGCTTGATACCTTAATATGATTGAGTGGAGATAAGAAAGAAGAAGAAGACTACTTTTGTTTACTGCAAGTAGGCCTCGTACAGAATAATACAAACACCAATATGTTGTGCAGTCTGCTAAAATGTGAATCTCACCGTATATGTATATTTTTTAATGATTTAATTTTCTACATTTTAAAACTTTACTATATCAAAATTAATGTATAACAAAAACTATTAAAACAGATGTAATCTATACCAATATGGTGAATAAAATCTAAATATTTGTATTTTTTATAACTTTATTTTCTAAATAATAGTAAAAAAAATATTATTTATGCAATTCCTAAATTCAAATATGTCAATATGTTCATGTTATAGTCAAATGGTAATGAAAGGGTAAACTGTCAAGTTACAAAAGTTTAACAATCAAATTCTGAATCTAAATTTTTAAAATTTCTATTAAATCCTAATGTAAAAATACTTTAAATATTTAAAGCATATCAAATAAAGGGATATTAAAATAGAAAATATGTGTCTAGCATTACTTGCTATAGAAGTAATTACTGGAAATATGAAGCTCCAAATTTTTAAAATAAGATGACCAATTTATATTAATATAAATAATACAAATGAATTTCTGAATCGGAAAATTTAAAAATGAAAAAGAATTACTTTATTATCGCGTCGATTTATGTCGTATTTATATTTGTTTACACTTCCATTAGGATCAACAATTTAAAGAATTCTATATTAAAAACAAAATATTTTACTTATCTTTTGGGCTTTAATTGGTTTTTAATATATTATATACGCTGTCAGTTAAAAATAACAATGTTTCGAGCAAATGTTAATTATAAAAACAAACGATCGTATCAAAACAAAGCATAAGCCTAATAAAAATTAACTTACCTGATTTGCCATTGGGTAGACTCGTCAAAAATATAGCAAAAATAATCTTCCAATATAACATATCTTCATCGAAATTGCTTATCTATTCCAAAATAAGGTGTAAATACCATTCACTCAAATTGTAAGTTTCCCACTCGTCAGCAACATAATCCATGGGAAACAGTAAACAGGTGGAGCCACCACTCAAGTATTTAATAACAAGAATCAGTGAATTTGCTTTTGTTTTTTGCTTTATTTTTTTAAATTTATTTTATCTCAAATTTATTAGATCTCAAAAATAAAAAAAACAATAAAAATACTTTGATAATATATAATTCCTTGTGAATTAAATTAAGTATCAAAGAGATGTGTATTGCCTCTATCAAAATATGTAAATAATGCATTGCATCTAAAATCCAAAATGAACCTCTTAAAAATTTAGGCTATAAAATAAAGAACAGAAGTAGTGAACTATTATGGTTCTAAGTGAATAGTTTTACAAACAAATAAATTAAGAAGCATACCAACTCTTTACCTAATTATCAAAAGTTTAAACTGTAAAAATGAAGATATTTTGTGTTGTTTATTATTTTTTTATTTGTTGATTGGTATTGATATCATAATATTGAACGAAAAGAATCCAAAAACTATTTAAATGAAATTTGTTTAGAAATTTTAATAAAAAGCGCGCTCAGTCAATATAAAATTCATGACTAGGATAATAAGAGTGGCAAGATCTATTAGAATGGGGCTATAAATGATAAGATATTTTAAGCTTAGTATCCCCTTTTATTTGAACATTCGGTGAATGATAGCTGGAGACTGTTAATGTGGAAAAAGAGCTCACTATACAGTTGGGAAAGTCTAGAAAAAATAAATATGACAGGCAAAGTGGAAATGTCTATGAACTACAGAGGAAATATCATCTTAAATTTTGACACTTATTAGATTTTTGAAAGAGTATTTGTTTAAAAACACATAACAAGACCAACTCGGGACCTCCCAATATTTTTTATCACAATAAATACAGTAGAAATTTTGTATAATTTGAAAAGAAAAACTTTGAATTGTTCCATTTTATATATGTACCTAGATGGCGCATTATTGCTTTATGTCTAACTTACATTGTATTAATTTTTTGCGGAAGAGTATTGCTAAATGCAAAAATTTCCAAACAATTTTACTTCCTCAACGCTTATGTCCATATAGTTAGACTAAATGCCTTAACCAAGATTCATTCTACAGTGTCAGATATATAGGTAGAATTGTCCAATACAATAGTAGACATCAAAAAAGCGGCATAATATAATAAAGTGTCGAAATCGCTTGGAGGGTTCTCTACTGATAAGTTAGGCCCTCCTAATATATTTCTTTCACAGTAAGGACAGTAGGAAGGCTGCTTTAATTGAAAAAGAAAAATTAGCTCTTACTAATTTCATTACATATCACACAAGATCTTTGTCAATTACTGACTTCATTCAAGCTCATTCTTGAGGGACAGCATAACTGAAGTCTGTGGTTAAATTTTTCAGCAGTCTCTTTGTGTTAACAAATGCAAACCATCCTCAATTTGTTTTACACACTCTCAAAGTCGCCATGTGAAGTTCGCGGTTTAATTAGTTTAGCACTTTCTTTCTTGTTATCAGAGATTGCGACCCCTTATTCAATTTACTCATTGCACACTTTTGGCGTTGTCGAATGCGGCTGTTCTTGGAATTAGAGGAATATTACACAGCGTTCACTTATTGCTGCTCACATATTATTTTCCAGACTACTCGTGTCATAAATTACCCAAGACAATCACTTTCCAACTTGACATTTGCTGCATCCCCTGTCCCTTTGTGTTTTTTTCTTGAGGCGTAAAGAGCGTCTAAAAAGATGTCGTATTCTTGGAGGGAAGTTTTGGCATACAGCGGTGGAATCCTGGAGTCAATCGCTAAAAAATTAGTTCGCCTACCCCATGGTCTCAATATATGCTCGGCGATCTTTAGTTTGTCTTCCCTAATCTACTCAGCTTCTCCATCAAAACGTCCCATTTAGGAAACTTGGAAAAGACAAATATTAGAATGGCGCGGAAATTTATTTAATGCTATAATCAACTTAAGATTTATAAAATATACCAGAGATATAATTAGATAATTTTAAAGTGTAGTAAGAGGGCTGGTAGAAGAGTGGATAAACCGTCCATTATCGACAACCATGGCCTGGGTTCGAATCCCATACTGGACCCTTTTTTTTCTGAAGGAGAAAATGCTTCTCAATGTGAGTGTAAGCAATTAAAGGGGCTTTGAGACACTTGTAAGTGAAAAAGTTAAACTGATTTCTACATGTGTATACATGTAGTACACTTATAGTAAAAGCAGTCGCTAACTATCCACCATGATTATCATGGCTTCTATAAGTGTACTAGGGATAATAATAATACAGTAGAACTAGGATAATTCGAACTTCTTTAATTCGAAAACCTCTTTAATTCGAATATTTATCTTGGTCCCTAGAATTTCCTATATAAATAATTTAACATCTTTAATTCGAATTTTTGGATAATTCGAATTTTTTTATGGTCCCTTGGGGTTCGAATTATCCAAGTTCGACTGTATTATTAAAACACAGAGCAGAAAAATATAAATTTTAAAATAAATATACTTTGTTCATAAAATAATAAATGTTCTGCTACAATATTTTGTTTGGACTTATGCAAATAAAGTTACATGACTAAATACTTAAGGAGATAATAGGTAGTTGTTTCAAACGGTGTATATTAAAGAATTACAGAAACAGGTCTGAAGAATGGGATTTATTAACTTTTCTTCTTCTTCTTCTTTCTTATCTCCACTCAATCATATTAGGGTATCAAGTTGTGACCCTTGATGGTGTCTGTTTGACAACCATCATGATTGGGTGAAGTAGAATGCGTCTGCCTTTGTCATTAAGACTGGGAGCACTACTCATTGGCAGGCCGACTTAGCTCCAAAAGAAATGGCCGCCTCTGACCTGAGGAACAGACGCCATGTGCAGCTGCTCCTAACATGGAGTACAAACGCTGCTCATCCTGTATCCCTGGATTAGGAGCCCTTACAGGGTACTATCAGCCGGGCCAGCTGAGCCCAGGTTTTTCAGTGAGCTTGTTACTGCTCCCCCTCCTCCTTTTTCATCCGGGCTTGGGACCGGCAAAGGCGGAGTTTTATTAACTTTTAATATATGAAAGTTGTGTTGTGTGTGTAATCACGCAGTTTTTTATATTGTGTGACTAAATAGAAATTATTTTAATCCGAATCGTTCTTTTTGATTCACTTTTTAAAATACAGTATAACAGGAAAAAGAATCTTAAGACTAAAATGTCTCAATAAAAGTTTGAGGCTGAATCTAAATAAATTTCCTCGATATTTTATGTACACTCATTGACAAAACTTAAGGAAGTGGAAAGTCTTTGATATAGCCGGTCGTCTATTTTTTTTTTTAATAGAGACAGAGGCCATTTTGTTCCCACTTGATTATATCGTGCGTCTTCAATAAAGGTCGCTGTAATATCTTCCAAGAGTTATTATTTGAATCCCTATATTCATGATAAAAGGTAAAACTTCCTCAAGTTTTGTCCATGAGTTATAAAAATAAATAGATGACTAAGTGAAACTATCCAAATGTGAGAGATAAAAGACATTTTGTGTATAAGCCGCATTCTTGATTTAATTTTATCTTGTTTATAAAATTGTTTATATATTATTATACACGTAACACAAACAGGCTAAAAGGTATAACTTCCTTAAATTTTGTCTATGCGTGTATTTTACTGTACGTAAAAACCATATTTTTCTTATGTTGCATTAATACAAGTCATGTACTTTCAAGTATTATGACAACAACAAAAGCCTTTTAAGATATTTCGTCTTGATTCGACTCGTCTCGGAGTTCAAGAAGGTAAAAAAGAATGATAGAGAATTTATCAATTAAGTGAATAGACACAATTAACTATGTTGTGTGTGATTTTATAGAAATAATGAGTATGGTTGTTCTTTTATAATACATGAAGGGGGTCGGTGGAAGGATGGTCTAAACCGTTGGATTTCGACCGCTACGACCCGGGTTCGATTCCCGCTTTGGGCACTTTTTTTTTTTCTGATTTAAAAAAAATGCTTCAATGGTCCCCGATTCTTGCCAAAATCCAACCCCACCAGCGAGTACGTGCAAAGTCGAACTGCTTTTCACATGTGTAGACATGTGGTACACTTACAGTAAAAGCAGTCGCCTTCTTCTACCTACCATGATTATCATGACCTGTACCACGTATACTAGGGATAATAATTTTAAAAAACTCTTGAGATACAAGCAGATGTAGCAATGGATTGGTCTTCAAGACAATGTTGTTGTTGTTTAAATCCATCTGACCCTCTATCCCCATGCTATTTTGTATTAAGGTTTCTTAATTGTTTTGAACTTTACAGGGCTACATAAGAGAATAAACATTAATAATACGTGATTTTATTTATTGAATATATATACAAAACACAGTATTTGTGAGAAGTCGAGTGAGAATCATTGTAGGGTATATGCTGGAATAACAGTAATAGTACTAGTAATAAGCAATGTTATTTACAGTTTATTAAATAAGGGGAAAGAAAGAAAGGAGGGACTTAGCATAAGCTTATATACAAACAGTCGAGAACAAGCAGTTCTTTTTCTCAAAGTACAATAATTAGTAGAATTGACAGAAATTATCAGGCATCTATACATCTTTATACATGGATGGATTAAGGGTAGAGGGTTGTCTAAAGTCGGAATATATAGTTTTAGGTTTTAATTAATTAGTTCATTCACTCAATTGTTTAGTAGAAACCACCGTATTTGTTAAGTTACTTCGAATATCATTCGCAGTTTTATAAAATTTAAAATATTTGAAAGTAAAGCTCATGTCTGCCAGTGTAGAAAGTGGGTATTTAGCCAGTTATACATTTGATGATAGTCGAGTTGGAACATATAAGTGTTATCATGGATTAAGAATCAGAAATTCATTCACCGTTGGTTAAACGAAACGTTTATTTATTAATTTACTAGCCGAATGACCCGAATTTACCCGATTAAATGTTTTTATTCAAATACGATTCGTTACAATTATAAATTGGCGCCGTGGATGTCACTCTTGTGAAACGTCCCGCTCCAAACTTTGTGTCTGAGAAGCGATATTTTTATAGAAAGATGATCTAGCTTTTGTTTTCTGCTCGAATGAATGTTTTTCTGTTAGAATTTTGTTCCTGCGTACAAAATAATTAACTGGTTTCACCCGTGGTCTCTGCTTTTTGGAATTTTTCCCGATATAATTTTGTATCTGATAATCAACATGATACAGCAATATCGTCATCATCATTTTCTGACTAAAAATATATAGTTTTAATAATTGATTTATATATATATTTTTAAAATAGCCTATCGTCTTCCCCGTATTTTTTTACCTATGTATGGAAATTTTGGTTTGAATTAGTGAACTACTGCGAATTTGTATACCGGACATACAAACCAACAAACAGACAAACATACAAACATTCATTTATATATATACTAGACGAATGGCCCGGGCAACGCCCGGGTTTTACCCGAGTGCGGATATGTTTTTAAAACGTTGTCTAGAATGGCCGCTATAGACAGGTGTATGTATCACACAGCTGATAACAGGGTTATCTGGAATGGCCGCTATATACAGGGTGGTCTGTATAGACAGGTGGATGTATCACACAGCTGATAACAGGGTTGTCTAGAGTGGCCGCTATAGACAGGGTGGTCTGTATAGACAGGTGGATGTATCACACAGCTGATAGCAGGGTTGTCTAGAGTGGCCGCTATAGACAGGTGAATGTAACACACAGCTGAAAACAGGGTTGCCTAAGGTGACCGCTATAGACATGGTGGTCTGTATAGACAGGTGGATGTATCACACAGCTGATAACAGGGTTGTCTAGAGTGGCCGCTATAGACAGGTGTATGTATCACACAGCTGATAACAGGGTTATCTGGAATGGCCGCTATATACAGGGTGGTCTGTATAGACAGGTGGATGTATCACACAGCTGATAACAGGGTTGTCTAGAGTGGTCGCTATAGGCAGGGTGGTCAGTGGTCGCTATAGACAGGGTGGTCAGTGGTCGCTATAGACAGGGTGGTCTGTATAGGCAGGTGGATGTATCACACTGCTGATAACAGGGTTGTCTGGAATGGCCGCTTTAGACAGGTGTATGTATCACACAGCTGATAACAGAGTTGTCTAGAGGGGGGCAGGGAGGACACGTGTTCGCCGGCAGCCAATGGGCGCGCATTCTATCCGTGAGCTTCAGAATAAGGCAATTATATAAGTAGATAGAAGATATACATGTAAATTATCTTGTTTTTTTTGAGCCATCAAAACTATAGCAAGCTAGACATATACAGTATTATTCCTATTCAAAACATTTACTCATTTTTTATTTACATTTCATAGAGTAATTTAGTTTTGACGTGACAACGTCTTAAATTAGGTTGCGGCTGGGAGTCACTTATGAAAAAGTGTAACGCCCGGTAACGTTACGATGAGTCATCGAACGAGAGTGCTGCGCGCGCAGCGCTAGAGAATTAGGCGCATTGAATCGGCGCATGCTTGTCTCTGTCTTTGTCTTTCTCGAACGTTCTTGGCGTTGGAAAAACAAGAAAGCGTCATAATACAAGTTCACACGTGTGGTTAAAGTATCGTCAGCTGTGTCTGTAGTGAAAATGTGGAGTGCTTAGATTCGTCATTTACAACAACTACAACAATAAAGGTAAATAATTGTACACTGATATTTCATTATCGTAAACTATGATTGATTGATTAATTGTTAGATTGACACAAAAGTTGAGAAACTGAGTTTATAGGTTATGTCATACTATTGATAAATGTTGATAGTGTTAAGTAAATTATTAGTTTAAAATTAATTAATTAATTAATTATTATTTTACAAATTTTAAATAGTTTCAAATTTATTTAGCAAAAATTTGAACCTTCGATCTGAATAAATGTTTTGATTTTCGAATTGATTCTTTAAAATTACAAATATTAAGAAAAAGTGGCAGATATAAGAAAACTTTATTTAAACTGTGTTGAGCAAGAATTTTAACATCTAATTTAAGTAAATGTTTTAATTTTCAACTTCATCATTTACAATTACAAATTTTATTTAATTTCAAATTTATTTAGCAAAAATTTGAACCTTCGATCTGAATAAGTGTTTTGATTTTCAAATACCAACGCGGCTGGTGGAGTGGCGATCTATCGTAAATTATCATCGACATCTACGGCGGAAGTGTTCCAAGTTGCGATTACAGACGTAACTCGTGTCATTAAAACCAAGGGTGACATGTGCATGACTGAAGTTACTTGCTTCGCCGCTAATACTAGCTTCAAGTTTATACTCGGTGCTGTATATATTCATCCAGGAGCTAGTATGCAGGATATTGGAATGTTACTATGGCAAGGACTCGGTCCGTACATTCACAACAGCCAGTACGTGCCACCGTTTGTGCAAGTTGATTCTAGTATACCGATTCTTCTGTGTGGTGATTTTAACAAAAACGTAAAGCCTGACAACTCGTTTCTTAAATTCATGAAAAATACGTATAATCTTGATTGCGTATCAAACGTTTCTAAGTCAACTACGTTAAAAGGAACAACTATCGACTTGACTTTCGCAAGACACATTACAGCAGAAACACTTCCTTTCATTTCATATTTCTCCTATCATCGTCCTATCCTCAACAAAATCACTCAAATAGGAATTAGTTAAGTTTAAGTTTACATGTACAATGTTTTAGTAAACAAAATATATTTCTATAGTTAAAATTTGTGCAATTCTTATTTTCATTCAATTCCTTGTTCCTATTGTGCAATTTAACTATATTCATATCAATAAATATTCTACCGTTGTCACGTAAAATCTTCGCCCGTAAAACCGACTTTATTTATTTATTTTTTAAATTTAATTAAAGAAAAAATAATCTATATACACCATAATTATATTACAGTTAAACCTGTCTATAGCGCCCCCTCTTGGGACTCACCAAAATAGGGTGCTATAGACAGGTCACTTTTAATGTAAAATGTTTACATTTTAATGTTTAAAATCGGGTGCTATAGAGAGGAAGGCGCTATTTAGAGGGGGCGCTATAGACAGGTTTAACTGTATAACAATTACAACTTTTTTTTATCAATCCCCGATTCCGACGACCAGGTCTTGACGCTTAGTTAAGAGCTCATCACCAAACAGCTGCAAGGTCTGGGGTCTCTACTCCACCAACTCGCCATGTGTAAATAGCCAGGACAAGGTGACTCGACACCTGTAAACTGAGACGAAATAAATAAATAAAACATTTTTTTCAGCTGCTACAGAACACATGGGAATCGTCCAGCAATTCTTCTCTGTATTCTATCATGTTATTCGAACAATCTTAGCTAACTATTGCTCGAATGTGATAAAAAAAAAAACATGTTGCTGGGATGCCGGAACTGGATTTCCGGAGTGCATTCCTCGACCAGTGACGTCGCAGTGATTCACACATGTGATAAGTAACATGACGGAATGCCATGTCTGAAGGTCTTTCTTTATCCGGAGACGGAAAACCTACGGAAGAGCTGAGATATGATCAAATAAGAAACATCCAGTAATATTAATTTTAAAAAAGACATCTCCTTATCATGCAACTGATAGTTTCTGATAGCTTATGCCATCTATCGGAATAAATATTGCCACGTGGAAAATTAGGGAAGACAAACTTCGAGATGTGGTACAGCAATTTATTTCAGGCAAGAACAAACTATGAATGGTAAACAAAAAATAAGCAATAAGAGAAGTTTACAGAGTAGTAAAATATAAACATAAAAATGATACTCTGTTAATAAAATAATAAATACTTTTCTACAATATAAAGTATTCGTTGATTTTTAATTATTCAAGAATTGGTCAAATACCCATTCTTAATTAATCATGAATGGCCAATTCTGGAATAATTGAAAAATCAACGAATAGTTGATATTTATTCCGATATATGGTGTAAGCCATCAGTAACTATCAGTTGCACGATAAGGAAATGCCTTTTTGTTTCTTAATTTATGCACCTTATCCCAGTACAATACCACATTTGTACTATTTTTCCACATCCAGTGATATGTTTCTTGTAGATTTCTCTTCCTTCTACCTTACGTCCACAGATATCATAAATATTGGACAAAGCTAAAAAAGTAGAAAGTTGTTGTCGACGGTCATCTATTTATTTATTATTATTATTATTATTATTTTTTTTTTATTATTATTTTTTTTTATTTTATTTTTATTTTTTTTGAAGGAGACAGAGGCAATTTAATGCATTAATGGTTATCTCGTGTGTCTTCAATAAAGGTCATTGTGATATCTTTCAGAGTTATTGTCTGAATCCCGATATACATGCTAAAAGGTAAAACTTCCTTAAGTTTTGTCCATGAGTGTATCTTTCATAGTTATTGTCTCAATCCCGATATACATGCTAAAAGGTACAACTTCCTTAAGTTTTGGCCATGAGTGTATCTTTCATAGTTATTGTCTCAATCCCGATATACATGCTAAAAGGTACAACTTCCTTAAGTTTTGTCCATGAGTGTATCTTTCAGAGTTATTGTCTGAATCCCGATATACATGCTAAAAGGTACAACTTCCTTAAGTTTTGTCCATGAGTGTATCTTTCAGAGTTATTGTCTGAATCCCGATATACATACTAAAAGGTAAAACTTCCTTAAGTTTTGTCCATGAGTGTATCTTTCAGAGTTATTGTCTGAATCCCCATATACATGCTAAAAGGTATAACTTCCTTAAGTTTTGTCCATGAGTGTATCTTTCAGAGTTATTGTCTGAATCCCGATATACCTGCTAAAAGGTACAACTTCCTTAAGTTTTGTCCATGAGTGTATCTTTCAGAGTTATTGTCTGAATCCCCATATACATGCTAAAAGGTATAACTTCCTTAAGTTTTGTCCATGAGTGTATCTTTCAGAGTTATTGTCTGAATCCCGATATACCTGCTAAAAGGTACAACTTCCTTAAGTTTTGTCCATGAGTGTATCTTTCAGAGTTATTGTCTGAATCCCCATATACATGCTAAAAGGTACAACTTCCTTAAGTTTTGTCCATGAGTGTATCTTTCAGAGTTATTGTCTGAATCCCCATATACATGCTAAAAGGTATAACTTCCTTAAGTTTTGTTCACGAGTGTGTATACGTATAAATTTTAAATTATAGCAGAATATAACCAAATATTACGAGGTACTAGAGCGCCATCTGTTATCAAAGGCCCTCCCTTTTATTTTATTTTTCCATCGCAGTAAGGACAGTAGAAATTGTTTTATTTTAAAAAGAATATTACGCCTCTAAAATAGTTTTATAATTTGATAACCAAATATGCAAATGGTGTCGTTACTTTTTACCATTTTTAGTTAATGTTTTTGATATTAACTATTATAATCGAATCGGTTCACTATCCCCATAATTTTAGCGTCATTGTTTAATAATTCACATGGAAGAAATATTAACAACCACGCGTTGAAATACTAAATAAATAAAGGGGTATAAATAGATTTGGTATTTTAGATAAACATATTTCTTTTGTTTCTTCTTCTTCTTCTTCCTTATCTCCACTCAATCATATTAGGGTATCAAGTTGTGACCCTTGATGGTGTCTGTTTGACAACCATCATGATTGGGTGAAGTAGAATGCATCTGCCTTTGTCATTAAGACTGGGAGCACTACTCAGTGGCAGGCCGACTTACCTCTAAAAGAAATGGCCACCTCTGACATGAGGAACAGACGCCATGCGCAGTTGCTCCTAACATGGAGTACAAACGCTGCTCATTCTGTATCCCTGGATTAGGAGCCCTTACAGGGTACTATCAGCTGAGCCCAGGTTTTTTAGTGAGCTTGTTACTGCTCCCTCTCCTCCTTTTTCATCCGGGCTTGGGACCGGTAAAGGCGAAGTTAATCTTTGTTTCTTAATAAGGTTTATTAAAATGTTCGAATTTTCTCAACTCAAACTCGTGTGTGCGACTCTATCATTTAATTCCGTAACCTTTTGGAAACTTTTAGAATAGAGACAAAATACTTAGACTTACATATATTATTGTCCTGGTAACAAGATGATGTTTTGAAATGTCGTCTGTTGACATGAAAGGTGGACACACGCGTATCACGTGCACACATGTCTTCTGCTTCCTTAACATGTATAGCAGATGATGATAAAACATGTTTTACATGATTGAATATTTGGAACATGCTCATTAGGGTGTTCCAAAAGGCAATTTCCGATTTCAAAGTGAAATAATACGACTTGTAATTGATTTATATGAATTAATGAATTAAGTATAGTTTAAATCAGGCATGTCAAACTCGCGGCCCGCGGGCCTCATGCGGCCCACAACGAATAAATTTGCGGCCCACCAGACAATATATTTTAATAAAAAAACGTTCACCTTGGGTCAGTTTTAAGATTAATCACTGCGAACAAGATTTCCCCCGAAGTAGGAAAGATGGTAGCAGAAAAGAGATGCCAAATATCAGGGAGAAAATATTAACTTTACTTTCTTTTTTCTTATTAGTATTTTTTAAAATAAACCTACATAAATGTTACTATAAAAATTTAATTACTTGTTTTCTTTTTTTGCGGCCCACATAATTTTATTACTTTTTTATTTGGCCCGTGTTAGGATTTGAGTTTGAAATGCTTGGTTTAAATAATTCTCATACCCAAGCTGTTTTTAATTGTGCGTATTATTCAGATAACAGGACTTTATATAAACACAAGGTAAATAAAATCAAATCCAAATAAATAAATAGTGTGTGACGTTTCGGTAACAGCGCTGTTAATGAAACGTCACACACAATTTATTTGGATTTGGTTTTATTTACCTTATGTTTATAATCTATAATCCAAATTGTGCCCCTTATCAAGAATTTCTATAATAATGTCGTCTGTACAAGAAAAAAGACAATGTAATAATTAAAGCTTTAATTTTTATAATTTTGATATTTTATTACTATTTAAATAATCTGTATATTTTTGTATATACAGTAGAACCTCCCTTCAGAGGACACCTCTCTATAAAGGACAGTTTTTATTTGCAAAAATACCATTTTTGCTATTTAACAACTCTCCGGTAAGAGAACACCTCTCTCTAAAGGACACTTTGGCTCTTCAATTAGGTGTTGTCCTCTACAGGGAGGTTCTAATGTATGTGTTCTTGTTACAAAATTACTTTATTAGGTACCGCTCAAAAAGAGCAAACTAGTTTATAACACAATATAATGCGGCTTATTATTGTAGAACAACATTTGAAAATTATCCCGCATGTGTTTCTTTTGAACGGAAAATCGAAATTTATTTCAAGGAGAAATAACGACTATTTCTAACCTTAAAGATGAAGTATGAAAGGATGAATTGTGAAGAGTAATGATAAACGGAAAAATAAAATGTCCAGGGATGGGAAACGAACCCACAGTGTGGCCTTTATTAGTCCAGGGCGGACTTTGTTATCATTGTTCCAAAATCACTTCACTAGGTACCGCTCAAAAAGAACAACCTAGTTTATGATATTTACAACAATGAATAATATGTCAAGGTTATTCACATATTAAACAAAATGTTAACGCGGGATTCAATCCCGGTTCATGACTGTCGGGAATCGAGGGTGTTACCCACTTGTCCACCGACTCTTTTACTGTATTTGACCAACAATATCTGGTCATGTGTATAAATTGACTGTATATTATAAATAGTGATTGAAAAATAAAGTGTATGTAAGATCAGTTTGCCTGGAGGGTGGATGTTTGGATCCTGGGAGCTCCGCTGTTTTCTTGGGGAAGACTAGCGCGCCAACTATGCCTAGAATTTCAAGAGTAAATTACATAGAACCAACGAAGTTTACCAAACAGATAATTATCTTTATTATCATCATATTGTGGTATTATAATCATTATTTTCTTTAGACTGACAGACAGAGGTGTTAATTTATAATACATTATAATGCGGCTTGTGATTGTAAAACGACATTTGAAAATTATCCCGCATGTGTTTCTTTTAAACGAAAAATCAAAATTTATTTCAAGGAAAAATAACGATAATTTCTAACTATGGATTCGATTCCCATCCCAGGATACTTTTATTTTTCCGTTTATCATTACTCTTCACAATTCATTCTTTCATACTTCATCCTTAAGGTTAGAAATGATCGTTATTTCTCCTTGAAATAAATTTTGATTTTTCGTTTAAAAGAAATACATGGGGGATAATTTTCAAATGTCGTTTTACAGAGGTGTTAACGTTATTTTACATAATTACAAGTATATCGTTACTTGTATAATATCGTTAATTCGTCGTCAGGATGGGAGGTGATGGCTTACAGAAGAAAACTTTCACAAATTCAATCAGAATTCCAGTTTATCAAATGGACTAAAATCAAAGAGTCAACAGCTAAAGGAACGTTTTAGAGCATCATGTCTGTTTCCCCAAGATAGAGGACATTGTTGCTGCTGTGATAGAGATATTTGGAGACATCTGAGGCTCTTTATTGGAAACGACAACAACAATACAGTATACACACCCAAGATAGAGGACATTGCGACTGCTGTGATAGAGATGCATGGGGACATCTGAGGCTCTTCATTGGACACGACAACAACAATACAGTATACACACCCAAGATAAAGAACATTGCGACTGCTGTGATAGAGATGCATGGAGACATCTGAGGCTCTTCATTGGACACGACAACAACAATACAGTATACACCCCCAAGATAAAGGACATTGCGACTGCTGTGACAGAGATGTATGGAGACATCTGAGGCTCTTCATTGGACACGACAACAACAATACAGTATACACACCCAAGATAGAGGACATTGCGACTGCTGTGATAGAGATGTATGGGGACATCTGAGGCTCTTCATTGGAAAAAAAACAACAATACAGTATACACACCCAAGATAAAGGACATTGTGACTGCTGTGATAGAGATGCATGGGGACATCTGAGGCTCTTCATTGGACACGACAACAACAATACAGTATACACACCCAAGATAAAGGACATTGCGACTGCTGTGATAGAGATGCATGGAGATATCTAAGGCTCTTCATTGGACACAACAACAACAATACAGTATACCCTTCTGAGATAGAGGACATTGCTGTGATAGAGATGCATGGAGACATCTGAGGCTCTTCATTGGACACGACAACAACAATACAGTATACACACCCAAGATAGAGGACATTGCGACTGCTGTGATAGAGATGTATGGGGACATCTGAGGCTCTTCATTGGAAAAAAACAACAATACAGTATACACTCCCAAGATAGAGGACATTGCTGCTGCTGTGATAGAGATACATGGAGACATCTGAGGCTCTTCATTGGACACGACAACAACAACAACAAAGCATCATGTACCACGGTACAAGGCTTATTAAGGGCTTTTGGCACGAAAGCTAGTCACGAAAATGTTAATAAAGAGACCTATCCCATTAAAATATGTTAAATCGTTGATTTTTAAATTTCGTCCACTTGATGAACAAGAATGGTAAATGGCATGTGTGAGAAAATTGCGCGCGCGCGCGCTAAGATATTCTTTTTAATTCAAGTTAAGACTTCATTAAC
Source organism: Cordylochernes scorpioides (assembly GCA_030710605.1). Taxonomy (NCBI): domain Eukaryota; kingdom Metazoa; phylum Arthropoda; class Arachnida; order Pseudoscorpiones; family Chernetidae; genus Cordylochernes; species Cordylochernes scorpioides. The sequence goes on along the minus strand of CP092871.1, from coordinate 10,276,674 downwards.
CTTCTTATTGTCCTTCCTATTGTCCTTGTCGCCCTTCTCTAAAATATAAGGTGGAAAACTTATTAGTGGAGTAAACTTCACTAATAAGTTTTCCATCTTTTTCGGAAAGGGCGACAGTGGATCGCTAAAATGCCAAAGAATAATAATAAATTTATAAAAGGGTTGATGAAGTCTTTTTTTTTTTAATTCAAAAGAATTTCTTCTCAAATTCAATCGTTATTCTTATTCATCAAATGGACGAAAATTAAAAAATCAACGATTCAACATGTTTTAGAGTGATAGATCTCTTTATTATCATTTTCGCGACTAGCTTTCGTTCCGAAAGTCCTTCAATAGATCTAGTACCGTGGCACATGATGCTTTGTTGTTGTTGTTGTCGTGTCCAATGAAGAGCCTTAGATGTCTCCATGCATCTCTATGACAGCAGTCGCAATGTCCTCTATCTTGGGTGTGTATACTGTATTGTTGTCGTGTCCAATAAAGAGCCTCAGATGTCCCCATGCATCTCTATCACAGCAGTCGCAATGCCCTCTATCTTGGGTGTGTATACTGTATTGTTGTTGTTGCCGTGTCCAATGAAGAGCCTCAGAGATCTCCCTGCATCTCTATGACAGCAGTCGCTATGTCCTCTATCTTGGGAGTGTATACTGTATTGTTGTCGTGTATAATGAAGAGCCTCAGATATCTTCATGCATCTCTATCACAAAAGTCGCAATGTCCTCTATTTTGGGTGTGTATACTGTATTGTTGTTGTTGTCGTGTCCAATGAAGAGCCTCAGAAGTCTCCATGCATCTTTATCACAGCAGTCGCTATGCCCTCTATCTTGAGGAAAAACACATGATCCTTTAAAACGTAGATTTGGTCGTTGATTCTTTGATTTTCGCCTGGAATCGTGATTGAATTTGAGGACAATAAAACGTTTATAAAAAGGTTAATGAATGTATTTTCAAATTGAATTAACCAATAAGTCGGTGGACGAGTGGGTAACCCCCTCGATTCCCGACAGTCATGAACTGGGATTGAATCCCGCGTTAACATTTTGTTTAATATGTGAATAACCTTCACATATTATTCACTGTTTCAATTATCATGAACTAGGTTGCTCTTGCTGAGCGGTACCTATTAATGTGATTTTGAAACCAATATCCAACATACAAGTATGGTGTTTTCTATATAGTCTTCTGCCAAAGCATCTTCCCCTCCAAGCCTAGAAATTTTCGAAGCCGAACAGATTGAAAAGATATCTTGACCATTGTCATCTGCTAAAATTCAACAACACTCACAGACTGTGGCAGATATTTGAGAACAAAATGATGTCCATAGGAAAAAAATCAATAGACAAAGGAAAAATAGCATTTATTACAAAGTTTTATATAGATGGACATTAGATAATAAAAGGCATATATTGGAGGCATCAATAAAGGTTGGCGTTCAGCCAACAGAAATATTGGCAAAATAAATATTTTATTAAATCCAATATATGCCTTTTATTATCTAATAATTAAGTATGGATTGCTCCATTTTCAAAATAGATGAACATATACACCTAAAGGATAACATAATTCAATGAACCTTCCATCAGCGGGAATAAAAGCTTCTACACGCTGTCGAAACTGACTGCAGAAAGTAATGAGATGGGTCTTGGGAATGTTTTCCATTGCATCCACTATAGCAGCTCTGTGTTGTGGGAATGGCTATTGGAGTCTCTCTCAACTACGCCCCGCACATAATAGTCCAGCGGATTGACATCTGGTGAGCTGGTGTGTCAAACGTCAGTGTGACATGGTCGTGAAGATTCTCGGCCTTCCATTCTTGGGTTATTCTGACTGTATGAGATGGTACTGAGTCTTGAGAAAAACATACGGCGTGCTACAGTAGCGATCTAAGACTTGACAACTGTAGCTAACCTAAGTATATTATATTTGCTTATCCCTAGTACACGTGGTACAGGCCATGATAATCATGGTGGGTAGAAGTAGGCGACTGCTTTTACTGTAAGTGCACCACATGTCTACACATGTGAAAAGCAGTTCGACTTTGCACCACGCTAACCTAAGTGAAGTCATCATATAGAAAGTGTTGGACGGTGAGAGAAACAAACAATGTCACCTACGTGGTGTTGTCACAGGTCACCGACCTGCCCAACAACGAGATTTGTCTCCCCCTGATGACATATTACCCCCGGTTGACATTTGGCGAGAGGGCATTGTGTTTGGTACGTTTCCGCTCTTGAAATGGAATTGAGGAAGAAACAGCATCGTTTGATGTTATTTTATCCCAGCAACGTGCGAATTCACCAAGGTTTAATCGCAGATATGCTATTTAATAGAAAGAATTGAAAGTTATTTAGCAAATTATTCAATTTTATTTTTGAAAAATTCTCATTTTTGCCAAATTTTGACTCTAAGCTGCGGTTTTCAAAGGTTTAATTGTAAATGTCTTTTGATAGAAAGAATTGAAAGTTATTCAGCAAATTATCCAATTTTATTTTTTTGCGAAATTCTCAGCATTTTGATTCTAAAATGAGGTTTACAAAGGTTTAATTGTAAATGTCTTTTGATAGAAAGAATTGAAAGTTATTCGCAAATTATTCAATTTTATTTTTTTGCGAAATTCAGCATTTTGATTCTAAAATGCGGTTTACAAATGTCCAGC
>CP092871.1:10127304-10273918 GCA_030710605.1 Cordylochernes scorpioides | reverse complement strand
TAAAATCGTATAATTTGCTGAATAACTTTCAATTCTTTCTATTTAAAGGTATTTACAGATAAATCTTTGAAAACCGCAGTTTAGAGTCAAAATTTTGTAAAAATGAGAATTTTGCAAAAATAAAATTGAATAACTTTCACTTCTCTCTATTTAAAGGTATTTACAATTAAACCTTTGAAAACCGCAGTTTAGAGTCAAAATTTGGCAAAAATAAAATTGAATAATTTGCTGAATAACTTTCAATTCTTTCTATTTAAAGGTATTTACAGATAAATCTTTGAAAACCGCAGTTTAGAGTCAAAATTTTGTAAAAATGAGAATTTTGCAAAAATAAAATTGAATAACTTTCACTTCTCTCTATTTAAAGGTATTTACAATTAAACCTTTGAAAACCGCAGTTTAGAGTCAAAATTTGGCAAAAATAAAATTGAATAATTTGCTGAATAACTTTCAATTCTTTCTATCAAAAGGCATATCTGTGATTACACCTTGTTGAATTCGCACGTTGCTGGGATAAAATAACATCAAACGATGTTGTTTCTTCCTCAATTCCATTTCAAGAGCGGAAACGTACCAAACACAATGCCCTCTCGCCAAATGTCAACCGGGGGTAATATGTCATCAGGGGGAGACAAATCTCGTTGTCGGGCAGGTCGATGACCTGTGACAACACCACGTAGGCGACATTGTTTGTTTCTCTCACCGTCCAACACTTTCTATATGATGGCTTCACTTAGGTTAGCGGGGGGTCGGTGGAAGGATGGCCTAAACCGTTGGTTTTCGCCCGTTACGACCCGGGTTCGATTCCCGCATTGGACACTTTTTTTCTGTTTAAAAAAAAATGCTCCAATGGCCCCCGATTCTTGCAAAAGTCTAACCCCACCAGCGAGTGCAAGTAACCAAACAGGGCTCTGGCACATTTGTAAATGCAAAGTCGAACTGCTTTTCACATGTGTAGACATGTGGTGCACTTACAGTAAAAGCAGTCGCCTACTTCTACCCACCATGATTATCATGGCCTGTACCACGTGTACTAGGGATAAGCAAATATAATATACTTAGGTTAACTACAGTTGTCAAGTCTTGTATCGCTACTGTAACACGCCGTATGTTTTTTTTTTCAAGACTCAGTACGATCTCATACAGCCAGAACAACCCAAGAATGGATGGCCGAGAATCTTCACGACCATGTCACACTGACGTTTGACACACCAGCTCACCAGATGTCAATCCGCTGGACTATTATGTGTGGGGAGTAGTTGGGAGGGACTCCAATAGCCATTCCCACAACACTGTTACAGCTTTCAGAGCTGCTATAGTGGATGCAATGGCAAACATTCCCAAGACCCATCTCATTACTGTTTGCAGTCAGTTTCGACAGCGTGTAGAAGCTGCTATTTCCGCTAATGGAAGGTTCATTGAATGATGTTATCCTTTAGGTATATGTTCATCAATATAAAACTTTGTAATAAATGCTATTTTTCCTTTGTCTATTCATTTTTTTATCATGGACATCATTTTGTTCTCAAATATCTGTCGCAGCCTGTGAGTGTTGTTGTATTGGAGCAGATGACAATGGTCAAGATATCTTTCCAATCTGTTTGGCTGTTTTAGCTGACAATATGACTGAAATGGACGAATATTTTGAGGCTTGGAGGGGAAGATGCTTTGGCAGAAGAATATATTGTAGAGGATACCAAACTTGTAGGTTGGATATTGGTTAATTCAATTTGAAAATACTTTCAATAACCTTTTTATAAACGTTTTATTGTCCTCAAATTTAATCACGATTCCAGGCGAAAATCAAAGAATCAACGGCCAAATATACGTTTTAAAGGATCATGTGTGTTTCCCCAAGATAGAGGGCATAGCGAATGCTGTGATAGAGATTCATGGAGATATCTGAGGCTCTTCATTTGAAACGACAACAACAACAATACAGTATACACTCCCAAGATAGAGAACATTGCGACTGCTGTGAAAGAGATTCATGGAGACATCTGAGGCTCTTCATTGGACACGACAACAACAACAATACAGTATGCACTCCCAAGATAGAGAACATTACGACTGCTGTGATAGAGATACATGGAGACATCTGAGGCTCTTCATTGGACACGACAACAACAACAATACAGTATACACACCCAAGATAGAGGACATTGCGACTGCTGTGATAGAGATGTATGGAGATATCTGAGGCTCTTCATTGGACACGACAACAATAACAATACAGTATACACACCCATGATAGAGGACATTGCGACTGCTGTGATAGAGATGCATGGAGATATCTGAGACTCTTCATTGGACACGACAACAACAGCAATACAGTATACACACCCAAGATAGAGGGCATTGCGACTGCTGTGATAGAGATGCATGGAGATATCTGAGGCTTTTCATTGGACACGACAACAACAACAATACAGTATACATTCCCAAGATAGTGGACATTGCGACTGCTGTGATAGAGATGTATGGAGACATCTGAGGCTTTTCATTGGACACGACAACAACAACAATACAGTATACACACCTAAGATAAAGGACATTGCGACTGCTGTGATAGAGATGTATGGAGATATCTGAGGCTCTTCATTGGACACGGCAACAACAATACAGTATACACACCCAAGATAGAGGACATTGCGACTGCTGTGATAGAGATGTATGGAGATATCTGAGGCTCTTCATTGGACACGACAACAACAACAATACAGTATACACACCCAAGATAGAGGACATTGCGACTGCTGTGATAGAGATGTATGGAGATATCTGAGGCTCTTCATTGGACACGACAACAACAACAATACAGTATACACATCCAAGATAGAGGACATTACGACTGCTGTGATAGAGATGCATGGAGATATCTGAGACTCTTCATTGGACACGACAACAACAACAAAGCATCATGTACCACGGTACTAGATCTATTGAAGGGCTTTCGGAACGAAAGCTAGTCGCGAAAATGTTAATAAAGAGATATATCACTCTAAAACATGTTGAATCGTTGATTTTTTAAATTTTCGTCCATTTTATGAACAAGTATAACGATTGAATTTGAGAAGAAATTATTTTTAATTTAAAAAAAAAAAGACTTCATCAACCCTTTTATAAATTTATTATTATTCTTTGACATCTCAGCGATCCACTGTCGCCCGTTCCGAAAAAGATGGAAAACTTGTTTGTGAAGTTTACTCCACTAATAAGTTTTCCAGCTTTTATTTTAGAGAAGGGCGACAAGGACAATAGGAAGGACAATAAAAAGGTTAATGAAGTCTTAACTTGAATTAAAAAGAATATCTTAGCGCGCGCGCGCAATTTTCTCACACATGCCATTTACCATTTTTGTTCATCAAGTGGACGAAAATTAAAAATCAACGATTTAACATATTTTAATGGGATAGGTCTCTTTATTAACACTTTATGACTAGCTTTCGTGCCAAAAGCCCTTAATAAGCCTTGTACCGTGGTACATGATGCTTTGTTGTTGTTGTTGTCGTGTCCAATGAAGAGCCTCAGATGTCTCCATGTATCTCTATCACAGCAGCAGCAATGTCCTCTATCTTGGGAGTGTATACTGTATTGTTGTTTTTTTCCAATGAAGAGCCTCAGATGTCCCCATACATCTCTATCACAACAGTCGCAATGTCCTCTATCTTGGGTGTGTATACTGTATTGTTGTTGTCGTGTCCAATGAAGAGCCTCAGATGTCTCCATACATCTCTGTCACAGCAGTCGCAATGTCCTTTATCTTGGGTGTGTATACTGTATTGTTGTTGTTGTCGTGTCCAATGAAGAGCCTCAGATATCTCCATGCATCTCTATCACAGCAGTCGCAATGTCCTCTATCTTGGGTGTGTATACTGTATTGTTGTTGTTGTCGTGTCCAATGAAGAGCCTCAGATGTCTCCATACATCTCTATCACAGCAGTCACAATGTCCTCTATCTCAGAAGGGTATACTGTATTGTTGTTGTTGTGTCCAATGAAGAGCCTCAGATATCTCCATGCATCTCTATCACAGCAGTCGCAATGTCCTCTATCTTGGGAGGGTATACTGTATTGTTGTTGTTGTCGTGTCCAATGAAGAGCCTCAGATATCTCCATGAATCTCTACCACAGCAGTCGCAATGTCCTCTATCTTGGGAGGGTATACTGTATTGTTGTTGTTGTCGTGTCCAATGAAGAGCCTCAGATATCTCCATGAATCTCTACCACAGCAGTCGCAATGTCCTTTATCTTGGGTGTGTATACTGTATTGTTGTTGTCGTGTCCAATGAAGAGCCTCAGATGTCCCCATGCATCTCTATCACAGCAGTCGCAATGTCCTCTATCTTGGGAGTGTATACTGTATTGTTGTTGTTGTCGTGTCCAATGAAGAGCCTCAGATGTCCCCATGAATCTCTATCACAGCAGTCGCAATGTCCTCTATCTTGGGGAAACACACATGATGCTTAAAACCTACATTTGGTCGTTGATGCTTCAATATTCGTCCATTTTATAAACTGGAATTGTGATTGAATTTGAGAAATTTTTCTTCTGTAAGCCATCACCTCCCATCCTGACGATAAATTAACGATATTATACAAGTAACGATATACTTGTAATTATGTAGAATAACGTTAACACCTCTGTCTGTCAGTCTAAAGAAAACAATGATGATAATACCACAATATGATGATAATAAAGATCATTATCTGTTCGAAAAACTTCGTTGGTTCTATGTAAGTCACGTCTTGAAATTCTAGGCATTGTTGGCGCGCTAATCTCCCCAAGAATACAGCGGACATCCCAAGATCCAAACATCCACCCTCCAGGCAACTGGTCTTACATACACTTTATTTTTCAATCAATATTTATAATATATAGTCAATTTATACACGTGACCAGATATTGTTGTTCAAATACAGTAAAATAGTAGGTGGACGAGTTGGTAACACCCTCGATTCCCGACAGCTATGAACCGGGATTGAATCCCGCGTTAACATTTTGTTTTAATATGTGAATAACCTTGACATATTATTCATTTTTCTTGAAAAAAGAGATACTTCGGCCAGTATAAATCTTTTTATTTACATCGACGTTTCGACAAAAAGCTTTTGTCCTCGTCAGGAGCAAATAAAAATTAAAACATATAGCAAGGCGCTAAAAATTAATCTGAGGCTCTAAGGGCGTTCTCACGCGATATTTGAAATTTTGTACAACATCCAAAGCACGAGTCAAAAAATAAATATTTAACTCACAAAAAGACTACGATCTTTGAAATAAAATTATGATATACATATTTATATTTATTAAGAAATTATAAACAAAAATAAATATAAAAATAATAATAACATTTAAAAGATTTCACAATAGTATATATTAATCGATATCTATTATGTACAATTTATACTCACCCCTAACTACTTTTTTAAATTTAAAAATAAATTGTATTGTAGCGGAATATCTTCATATACATTTAAAGTTCTTTTCCCCATTTCCCGTGATACCCACCCCTCTAAAAATAATCTTTCTTTTTTAAATTTTATATTCCTATGAAATATCTCAATATCATTCCAATCTGGCCTATGTCCTGAATATAATGCATGTTCCCCAATTTTGCTTAACGCCCTTCTCCCCATTAAACCCTGTTGGTGTTCTTTAATCCTAGTCTCTAAATTACGGCCTGTTTCTCCTACGTAAATTTTGTCACATTGTGTGCATTTAATTCCATAAATTACATTACTTGGTTTTAATGTGCCTATGTTATCCTTCATTATTCTATTTCTAGTTAAAAATTCCCTTTTTGTCCCCGTACTATACCAAATATTATATTTAAATTTTCTCAAAATTCTAGATATTTCGTTATCTATATCTCTCAAATATGGAATAATTATATTATTGCAATCATCTTTATTCCTATTTGAATTTGGCCTAAATCCTGACGAGGACAAAAGCTTTTTGTCGAAACGTCGATGTAAATAAAAAGATTTATACTGGTTAGGCCAAATTCAAATAGGAATAAAGATGATTGCAATAATATAATTATTCCATATTTGAGAGATATAGATAACGAAATATCTAGAATTTTGAGAAAATTTAAATATAATATTTGGTATAGTACGGGGACAAAAAGGGAATTTTTAACTAGAAATAGAATAATGAAGGATAACATAGGCACATTAAAACCAAGTAATGTAATTTATGGAATTAAATGCACACAATGTGACAAAATTTACGTAGGAGAAACAGGCCGTAATTTAGAGACTAGGATTAAAGAACACCAACAGGGTTTAATGGGGAGAAGGGCGTTAAGCAAAATTGGGGAACATGCATTATATTCAGGACATAGGCCAGATTGGAATGATATTGAGATATTTCGTAGGAATATAAAATTTAAAAAAGAAAGATTATTTTTAGAGGGGTGGGTATCACGGGAAATGGGGAAAAGAACTTTAAATGTATATGAAGATATTCCGCTACAATACAATTTATTTTTAAATTTAAAAAAGTAGTTAGGGGTGAGTATAAATTGTACATAATAGATATCGATTAATATATACTATTGTGAAATCTTTTAAATGTTATTATTATTTTTTATATTTATTTTTGTTTATAATTTCTTAATAAATATAAATATGTATATCATAATTTTATTTCAAAGATCGTAGTCTTTTTGTGAGTTAAATATTTATTTTTTGACTCGTGCTTTGGATGTTGTACAAAATTTCAAATATCGCGTGAGAACGCCCTTAGAGCCTCAGATTAATTTTTAGCGCCTTGCTATATGTTTTAATTTTTATTTGCTCCTGACGAGGACAAAAGCTTTTTGTCGAAACGTCGATGTAAATAAAAAGATTTATACTGGCCGAAGTATCTCTTTTTTCAAGAAATATGAATGCCGGCCAGGCAGCCTCTATCTTCACGATATTATTCATTGTTGTAAATATCATAAACTAGGTTGTTCTTTCTGAGCGGTGCCTAGTGAAGTGATTTTGGAACAATGATAACAAAGTCCGCCCTGGGAGTGATGAAGGCCACACTGTGGGTTCGTTTCCAATCCCTGGACATTTTATTTTTCCGTTTATCATTACTTTTCACAATTCATCCTTTCATACTTCATCCTTAAGGTTAGAAATAGTCGTTATTTCTCCTTGAAATAAATTTCGATTTTTCGTTCAAAAGAAACACATGCGGGATAATTTTCAAATGTTGTTCTACAATAATAAGCCGCATTATATTGTGTTATAAACTAGTTTGCTCTTTTTGAGCGGTACCTAATAAAGTAATTTTGTAACAAGAACACATACATTAGAACCTCCCTGTAGAGGACAACACCTAATTGAAGAGCCAAAGTGTCCTTTAGAGAGAGGTGTTCTCTTACCGGAGAGTTGCTAAATTGTAAAAATTGTAATTTTACAAAAATGAAAACTGTCCTTTATAGAGAGGTGTCTGCTAAAGGGAGGTTCTACTGTATAGGCAAAATATACAAATTAATTAAATAATAATAAAATCTCAAACATTATCAAAAATAGAGCTTTTATTATTACATTGTCTTTTTTTATTGTATAGACGGCATTATTATATAAATTCTTGATAAGGTATCTGATATATAGCTAGCAATAAATATGTATATATATATGTTTCTATGAAAATGTTAATCTGCAAGACGCAGGTTATCATCATCCCTTTTTGATTTGTTTTTGTCACTTTTTGGCGTTCCGAAAATAAACAATAAAAGGCTGTATCAGACTTTACTAAGACAATAAAGATTTGCTAAAAATAAATGTGTACGAAGATGTTGCATTTGGCGACGAGGATATAAGAGTAAGTACCCTCGAATTTTGAAGTAAATATTTTTAGAAAATATCTTTGATTTTGCATATAATTGAAAGTAAATTTTAAAAGACACAAATTGCAAAGTTTTAGGATGCAAATTTAAGAAAGAGTGAAAAAAAATGGCTAGTTAGTCCTGGCGACAGCGACTCCATATAACCTCTGTCTCGTACAACCTCCGAGATTATGGCACTGGGACCTGCTCCTCTTGAGTGCTCGGGTTGACGCTCTCCATCTCCACTCTCATCTTCCTCACCATTCCTCCACCTTTTTCTAATTTGATCCCTGTGATAGGCCTTTACCTGTCCGTGGATCAAAATGGTGTAGACTCTAGTTCCCTTCTTGCCCACAATTTTTCCTGGGATCCATTTATCACCACCTCTAAAGTTTTTACACCACACCAAATCATCTATCTGGAATTCTTCCAAATGGGTTCGCCGATCATACCTCATTTGCCTGGCTTGCTGGTCCCTAACTCTAGATGCCAAGCTGGGATGTATCAACGACACTCTGGTTCGAAGCGCACGCCCAATAAAGAGCTCTGATGGAGTCTTTCCCGTTGTCACATGCGGGGTGCTTCGATATGCCAGAAGAACTTTTGACAAGGTGTCTTGAATGGTGTCCCCAATTTTTTCCTTTTATTTTTATCCATTTTTAAATTTTAAAAATAGTCTTCAACACTTGAAATTGGAAAAAGCGAGTATTATTGTAAGAACTTATGATGGTACCGTGGTACCCATTCTGGGTAAAATCAATGTCAAAGTGGAGTGTCAAGATATTACTTACAAACTTAGAGCGTTGGTGGTGAAAGGAGAAAAGAGGGCTTTGATGGGAAGAGAATGGATAAATAGATTGAAATTGGGCTGTTTCGCGGTAAAACATATGCCTGTGGAAATTACCATTGAGGAAATTTTGAAGGAAAATCAAGCCCTATTTGTGGAGACAACTGAACCAATAAAAGGTTTCACATTTTCAGTAAACATGTGTGATGTGAATCCAATTTTCCATAAGGCTCGTCCGGTGCCTTTCGCCATTAGGCCAGCAGTTACTGAAGCATTAGACAAAATGGTGGCTAAGGGTTATCTATGTGAGGTGGCGAGCAGTAAATGGGCCACTCCAGTGGTTGTAGTGCCGAAGAAAAATAAAGAGATCAGAATTTGCTGCGACTTCAAGGTAACTCTAAATAAATATTTGGACACTGCGGCCTATCCCCTTCCCACACAGCAAGATTTATTCTCCACATTGGCCAAGGGAAAATACTTTTCTAAATTGGACTTGAGGAACGCTTATCTGCAATTAGAGGTGGACCCAGGCACCCGACCGTTACTAACGATAAATACTCATAAAGGGCTTTTCAGGTTTAAGAGAATGCCATTTGGATTGGCAAATGCGCCCAGTTATTTTCAATCTGTAATGGATAGGGTTTTGTCGGGTATAGGAGGCGTAATTTGTTATATTGATGATGTCCTTATAGCCACAGCATCAATTGAAGAACATCTGGCGTTGTTGAAGACTATATTTGCTCGCTTGGCGAAGTATAATATCAAACTAAAGAAAGAAAAATGCCTATTTTTGCAAAAAGAAATTGAATATTTAGGACATCTTGTCACGGAAGAGGGCATCAGACCTTTAGATCATAAGGTACAAGCAATACAGAAGGCCAAAACGCCTACGAATATCTCTGAATTAAGGTCATTTCTTGGTTTGGTAAACTTTTATGGGAAGTTCATACCCAATTTGCCAGAGCTTTTGAAGCCTCTTCATGAGCTTCTTCACAAAAAACGTCCTTGGGTTTGGACAAAGGAATGTGGAGAGGCCATTGACAAGTGCAAGAATAGCATTACCTCGGAGAGGGTGCTAGTCCCTTATGATGCGACTTTGCCATTGTGTTTGGCCACTGATGCATCGCAGATTGGAGTGGGCGCTGTGTTGTCACATATTATAGAAGGCCAGGAGAGACCGATTATGTTTGCCTCACGGACTTTATCGGTAGCAGAACAAAATTATTCTCAGATTGAGAAGGAGGCTCTAGCCATTATTTATGGAGTTACCAAGTTTCATCAATTTATTTATGGAAGAAAATTTATTCTTATTACAGACCATAAGCCATTGGTGACCATTTTGGGCTCCAGATCAGGAATCCCCACCTTATCTACTTCAAGATTGCAGCGTTGGGCGCTTATTTTGTCAGCTTATACTTACGATATTAAATTTCGAAGAACTCAAGACCATGGGAATGCAGATCTTCTGTCACGTTTTCCTGTGGGCTGTGAAGAAATTCCAAGATTAAATAATGTCTATGCTTTATCCTATGTGGAAGAATTGCCGATCACAGCAGAGGAAATTGCCACGGAAACTGAAAAAGACGAAGTGCTCTCATTGGCCAAATTTTATACTCAGCAAGGCTGGCCTGAAAAGGTGGCTGATCACCTCAGACCTTATTTTCAAAGGAAACTTGAGCTAACTGTAGATGGGGAGTGTTTGGTTTGGGGAATGAGAGTTGTCATTCCACCATCTCTCAGAATAAAAATGTTGAACTGTCTTCATGAGACTCATTCCGGTATGAACAAAATGAAGGCTGTAGCAAGATCACATTTTTGGTGGCCAAATCTAGATACCCAAATCGAGTTTTTGGTAAATAAGTGCAGAAGCTGTCAGCAATCCAGGATGGGCCAAATAAAGGAAAATGGCAACCCTGGAAATGGTCAACCAGACCTTGGCAAAGAATTCACATTGATTTTGCAAATAAGGAAAACATTAATTTATTAATAGTAGTAGATAGTCATTCAAAGTGGATCGAAGCCATCCCAATGAGAGAGACCACCACACGCAAAACCATTGAGCAACTACGGCGACTTTTTTCTTCCTATGGGTTACCGGAGGAACTTGTATCTGATAATGGACCTCAGTTTACTGGGAGTGAAATGAAAGGTTTTCTGGAAGGAAATGGAATTAAACAAACATTAATCCCGGCGTACCACCCGCAAAGTAATGGCTTGGCTGAAAGAGCGGTTAGAACAATTAAGACTGCCCTGGATAAAAATAAAAGGAAAATTGGGGACACCATTCAAGACACCTTGTCAAAAGTTCTTCTGGCATATCGAAGCACCCCGCATGTGACAACGGGAAAGACTCCATCAGAGCTCTTTATTGGGCGTGCGCTTCGAACCAGAGTGTCGTTGATACATCCCAGCTTGGCATCTAGAGTTAGGGACCAGCAAGCCAGGCAAATGAGGTATGATCGGCGAACCCATTTGGAAGAATTCCAGATAGATGATTTGGTGTGGTGTAAAAACTTTAGAGGTGGTGATAAATGGATCCCAGGAAAAATTGTGGGCAAGAAGGGAACTAGAGTCTACACCATTTTGATCCACGGACAGGTAAAGGCCTATCACAGGGATCAAATTAGAAAAAGGTGGAGGAATGGTGAGGAAGATGAGAGTGGAGATGGAGAGCGTCAACCCGAGCACTCAAGAGGAGCAGGTCCCAGTGCCATAATCTCGGAGGTTGTACGAGACAGAGGTTATATGGAGTCGCTGTCGCCAGGACTAACTAGCCAGCGGTCGGATCAAGATTCAGAGGTTCAGAGTGATACAGACGATGGAAAGTCATTGGAGCCTCTTCGCTCGCTGGACCCCGAGGCCTTGAAAGAGGAGGGTCCTGTCCTGAGGCGGAACCCACCTCGAGCGAGGAGACCGCCTGTGAGATTTCGTGTTTGAAGAGAGAAGATGGTGATATATAGCTAGCAATAAATATGTATATATATATGTTTCTATGAAAATGTTAATCTGCAAGACGCAGGTTATCATCATCCCTTTTTGATTTGTTTTTGTCACTTTTTGGCGTTCCGAAAATAAACAATAAAAGGCTGTATCAGACTTTACTAAGACAATAAAGATTTGCTAAAAATAAATGTGTACGAAGATGTTGCAGTATCTGCAATTTGGATTATTCTATATACAGTTACGAGCGTCATTCCTCATCTCCTAATCAATCAACTCTGTCTCCGTTTCCTTTTTTTTTTTTTTTTTGGAATGGCGCCCTCCTATTGGTTGGCTACGATCACGCCACCATCATGCCTCCCCCACTCTGTTTCGTTTTTTAACTATTGTGTTGGAGCGGGTCGCTCCTTAAATAAATGCATATATTAGTTAATAACCAAATGGAATCCTCTCTTTCTTTTTCCCAGTAAGAGACGCCTACGGAAGCCAACAGTACATAGACAGATAAAGCACATAGGCTATAGTTATTAACTAATATATGCATTTATTAAAGGCGCCAATTTATAATTGTAACAAATAGTATTTGAATAAAAACATTCAATCGGGTAAAACACGGGCGTTGCCCGGGTCATTCGGCTAGTAGATAATAAACACACAAAGTAATAAGACCAAATCCAAATAGTGTGTGATGTTTCATTAACAGCGTTGTTACAGAAACGTCACACACTATTTATTTATTAGGATTTGGTCTTATTACCTTGTGTTTATATAAATTCCTGTTATCTGAATAATACGCACAATAAAAAACAGCTTGGGTATGAGAATTATTTAAACTATACTTAATTCATTAATTCATATAAATCAATATTACAAGTCATATTATTTCACTTTGAATTCGCAAAGTTACTTTTGGAATACCCTAATGAGCATATTCCAAATATTCAATCATGTAAAACATGTTTACACATCATCTAAGGAATCACATGTTAAGGAAGCAGAAGACATGTGTGCACGTGATACGCGTATGTCCACCTTTCATGTCAACAGACGACATTTCAAAACATCATCTTGTTACCAGGACAATTGCCTTGACAATAATATATGTAGGTCTATTTTGTCTTTATTCTCAAAGTTTCGAAAAAGTTGCGGAATGAAATGGTAGAGTCGCACACGTGAGTTTGAATTGAGAAAATTCGAACATCTTAATAGACCTTATTAAGAAACAAAAGAAATATGTTTGTATAAAATATGAAATCTATTTATACCCCTTTTATTATTTAGTATTTCAACGTGGTTTTTAATATTTCTTTCATGTTAATTATTAAACAAGAACGTTAAAATTATGGGGATAGTGAACTGATTCGACTATAATAGATAATATTAAAAACATTAACTAAAAATGGTAAAAAGTAACGACACCATTTGCATATTTGGTTATATTCTGCTATAATTTAAACTTTATACGTATATACACTCATGGACAAAACTTAAGGAAGTTGTACCTTTCAGCATGTATATCAGGATTCAGACAATAACTCTGAAAGATACACTCATGGACAAAACTTAAGGAAGTTGTACCTTTCAGCATGTATATCGGGATTCAGACAATAACTCTGAAAGATACACTCTTGTGGACAAAACTTAAGGAAGTTGTACCTTTCAGCATGTATATCTGGATTCAGACAATAACTCTGAAAGATACACTCATGGACAAAACTTAAGGAAGTTGTACTTTTTAGCATGTATATCGAGATTGAGACAATAACTATGAAAGATACACTCATGGACAAAACTTAAGGAAGTTGTACCTTTTAGTATGTATATCGGGATTCAGACAATAACTATGAAAGATACACTCATGGACAAAACTTAAGGAAGTTGTACCTTTTAGTATGTATATCGGGATTGAGACAATAACTATGAAAGATACACTCATGGACAAAACTTAAGGAAGTTGTACCTTTTAGCATGTATATCGGGATTGAGACAATAACTATAAAAGATACACTCATGGACAAAACTTAAGGAAGTTGTACCTTTTAGCATGTATATCGGGATTGAGACAATAACTATGAAAGATACACTCATGGACAAAACTTAAGAAAGTTGTACATTTTAGTATGTATATCGGGATTCAGACAATAACTCTGAAAGATATCACAATGACCTTTATTGAAGACACACGAGATAACCATTAATGCATTAAATTGCCTCTGTCTCCTTCAAAAAAAATAAAAATAAAATAAAATAATAATAATAATAAATAAATAGATGACCGTCGACAACAACTTTCTACTTTTTTAGCTTTGTCCAATATTTGTGATATGTGTGGATGTAATGTAGATGGAAGTAGAGAAATCTACAAGAAACATATCACTGGATGTGGAAACATAGCACAAATGTGATATTGTACTGGGATAAGGTTCATAAATCAAGAAAAAAAAAGACATCTCCTTATCGTGCAACTGAAAATTACTGTTGGCTTACACCATATATCGGAATAAATATCAATTATTCGTTGATTTTTAATTATCCCAGAATTGGCCATTCATGATTAATCAAGAATGGGTATTTGACCAATTCTTGAATAATTAAAAATCAACGAATAGTTTTTATTTATTCCAATAGATGGCGTAAGCCATCAGTAACTATCAGTTGCACGATAAGGAGATGTCTTTTTTTATTATTATTAACTAGCGGATGTACCCGGCTTCGCCCGTGTTTTACCCGAGTAAAGGTTTGTCTAACGAATCTCTCGATAAAGTGAACATTTTTTCCCGGTCCCTTGAAAAATACTCAATAAGTTGAATAAAATCAATATTAATCGGTACCCGAGTAAAGGTTTGTCTAACGAACATTTGTTAAAACAATTCTCTATAAACTTATATAAAGAAATAGATATATTTTGATAATTTGAAACTCGTAAATTTGAATCTCTCGATAAAGTGATCATTTTTTCCCGGTCCCTGTGTGCCGTGTCATTCTGAATTTTGTCTTTCCTAATTTTCTACAATACAAAATCATCGTTTTATCTAGTGAACATTTTTTCCCGTTCCCTTGAAAAATACTCGATAAGGTTGAATAAATTCATGGTCGTTTATGGAAGATGGACGAAGTTCCCGGAGGTCATCTTGGGCAAGCTCCCGCGAGGCTTTTTTTATTGTCTACTTGGCACAGCTGTGTCACCAACTCTGCCCTGATTGGTCGGTGGGTACTCGGACTGTCCATCCGGCCGGCGGCCGGACGGATCCATTCTCTCGACGGGGTGGGGCAGACCTAAGCCTATCTCCGTCGCAAGGTAGCGCTGCTTGCGAGTTAAAGCTACAAATCTGCAAATAACTCTAAGGATATTCAAGATATTCAATAAATTATTTTTCGTAAACCTTTCCGGGGATACACCTAATAATATCCCAAAATTTCACGGCGATTGGATGTATGGTTTTTGAATCCATAGAGTACACACAGACACACACACACACACAGACATTCATTTTTATATTGTCGCGGAGATAAATAAAGCAAGGGCAAGTTTGGGGATAATTAATTTATTATAAGGGTTTTTATAGGGAGATGGATAAAGTAGAACTTACCCCAAGTTAAGGTTAATCCTAATGAGGGACCTCAGCTCCCCCCGCCGGCCAGATTCCACAGAACCCCTCACACTCGATGTCCAGCGATGATTGACAAACGTCCCATGGGGCCTCTCGTGATTGGAGCCGCTGGGCTTCTTGACATTATTCCCTCCTTAGAAAAAAACAGCGACCCGCTGATTAGCTTGTCTCAGCCCTTGTTCTGGAAGGAAATCTATCACGGCTGGTGTTCCCTAGCAGAATAGAATGTTGTTCTTCAGGGTCCAGGTAGGGCTTCATCCGAATGACATGGACGATATCCTTGGCTTTCCGTGATCGGGGAGAGGGGTCCACGGGCTCTACTTCATACGTAACTTCTGAAAGCTTCTTGGTCACCTTATAGGGACCGAAGTATCTCTTCAGTAGCTTTTCTGATAGTCCTACTTTTCGGATGGGAGTAAAAACCCACACAAGATCATCCTTCTGGTAATAGACTGGAGTATGTTTCTGGTCGTATAGTCTACGGTCTTTCGCCTGTGATTGTAGAAGGCGTGATCGGGAGAGTTGACGCGCTTCCTCAGCTCTGGTCACAAGTTCTCCAACGTAGTCGTTAGAGATCTCATCTGGTAGGTAGGGTAGTACGGCATCGATGTAGGTCTCGGCCTCGCGGGCGTGGACAAGAAAGAACGGGGTGTAGCCGGTCGCCTCCTGTTTAGCAGTGTTGTAAGCAAAAGTTACATAGGGCAAAACTTGGTCCCAGTCCTTCTGCTCAACACCTGTGTACATGGACAGCATGTCTCCCAGAGTTTTGTTGAACCTTTCAGTCAGGCCGTTGGTCTGGGGATGGTAGGCCGTTGTAAATCTGTGCACAATTCCGCACAGAGCATTGATCTCTTTTATTACTTGAGAAATGAAATTTCTGCCGCGATCTGTTATCATTTCTCTAGGAGCTCCATGCTTCAAGATGACGTCTTCAACCAGGAACTTAGCTGTTTCGATTGCTCCTCCGTCTGGGATCGCTTTCGTTATGGCATACCTTGTCATATAATCGGTGCACACAATGATCCAACGGTTTCCATCTTTAGAAACTGGAAATCTTCCAAGGAGATCAACCCCGATTTTATAGAATGGCTTTTCTACGGGCGGTATGGATACAAGTTGTCCAGCCGGACGTCGAGGTAATTTCTTCCTTCGTTGACACTCCCGACAATGGCTTACATATTGGCGAACAGTTCTATAAAGGCCAGGCCAATAGAATCGTTTT
Source organism: Cordylochernes scorpioides (assembly GCA_030710605.1). Taxonomy (NCBI): domain Eukaryota; kingdom Metazoa; phylum Arthropoda; class Arachnida; order Pseudoscorpiones; family Chernetidae; genus Cordylochernes; species Cordylochernes scorpioides. The sequence continues at coordinate 10,257,534 of CP092871.1, read as the reverse complement.
TTGACTTTGTCATACGTCCGGGCGAAACCCAAATGCCCAGCTGTAGGAGCATCATGTAAATCTGCCATAACTTCCGATCTTAAGTGCTTAGGGATCATCATAAGCCAGGGTCTTCCAGTTGTGCTATAGTTTTTCTTGTATAAGATGCCGTCGATAATGCTGAATTCCTTTCTGGTGTAGCCCGAGTTTAAATTATCGATTATTTTAGCTAAATCCGGGTCTTTAGTCTGTTCTATATCGACGTTGATTAGTGACATCACAGCACTTGGTTGATCGTCCTCAAGCGGGCTCCTTGACAGACAATCGGCATACTTATGTTTGCGTCCGCTCTTGTAGATAACGGTCACGTCAAATTCTTGCAACTTCAGCGCCCATCTTGCCAAACGGCCAGAAGGATCTTTCTGCCCTACCAACCAACATAGAGAATGATGGTCAGTGACAACCGTGAATGGTCGACCAAACAAATATGGGCGGAATTTGCTAATAGACCAGACTACAGCAAGGCATTCTTTTTCCGTTGTAGAATAGTTATTTTCAGCCTTTGTCAAGCTTCTAGATGCATAAGCTATAGGCCGCTCCTTTCCACCTTGTATTTGTAGAATAACAGCTCCAATACCATGTCCGCTTGCATCCGTGTGTAGATGGGTATCAGCGGATTCATCAAAGTGTCCTAAGACAGGCTCTGAAATTAGAGCTGTTTTAAGGACTTCAAACGCTTTCTCTTGAGCTGCATCCCAATAAAATTGTTTTTCAGTCTTCAGTAGGTCATGCAAAGATCTAGCTTTGCCGGCAAAGTTCTCAATAAATCTTCGGTAATAGGAACATAATCCAAGAAAGCTCTTCAGTTCAGAGATATTCCTTGGCCTCGGAAATTTAGAGACGGCTTCAACTTTATCTGGATCTGGATGAATTCCATTGGCGTCAACAAGGTGTCCCAAAATCTTTATCCTCCTTGATCCAAAAAGACACTTTTTGTGGTTCAAGCTTAGTCCAGCTTTCTGGATGCAGCTTAATACAAGTTGTAGACGACGTAGATGTTCCTCAAAGGTAGGTGCGTAAACCACGATGTCGTCCAGGTAGCAAAGGCACATGTTCCATTTAAGACTGCCCAGAACACTATCTATCATCCTTTCAAACGTTGCTGGAGCGTTGCAAAGACCGAAGGGCATTACTTGGAATTCATACAGCCCATCTGGAGTGATGAAAGCAGTTTTCTCCCTGTCTTTTTCGTCCACTTCAATCTGCCAATACCCGGACCGAAGATCCATCGTGGAGAAGTAACTAGAGCCGGCTAAACTGTCCAAGGCATCGTCAATGCGTGGCAGCGGGTAAACATCTTTTTTTTTGTTATCTTATTTAATCGACGGTAATCTACGCAGAATCTCCAGGTCCCGTCTTTCTTTCGAACTAGAATAACTGGAGATGACCAAGGACTTTCAGAGGGCTTCAAGATGTGATTTTCAATCATCTTGTTCACTTCATCTTGAATTAGTCGTCATTCACTTGGTGCTACTCTATAGGGCCGCTGTTTGATAGGAGACTGGTCGCCTGTGTTTATCTTGTGCTTCACAGTACTGGTGGGCTTAATAGGAGTACTCCCAAAGTCAAATATGCCAATAAACTCGTCAAGGCATGAAACAAGCTGTAACCTTTGAATTTCAGACAGCCCTGGATTTAGAGTAAGGTTTATCTTCTGTGACCATTCACGTGACTTTAGCTGCGTTTCTTGTAACTTATCGCTGGATTCAATAAGATTGCAGATATTCCCATTCTCATAACTTTCCATGGTGCACATATTCATTCCTGATGGAATCAGTTGCGGCCAAGACGCTCCATTCGCCACCCAAATGCTACCTCGGCCGTGTCGAAATGTAACCAATGAGTTTGGTATAAGAACTTCCTTTCTTAATAATAAGTCCTTAGAAGTTGAGACTAAAACATCTCTAACACCACATATTTCTTCGTTTATCACACTGATCTTCTTTATTGATTTAGGCGGGATGACAAAGTCGTCGGAAGCAAACAATCTCTGGTTTTCCTCCTCTCGAGATTCCAGGACGGAGGTTTCCCCGAGATGGAGTTCATTTCTGCCACAATCAATGACGGCTTCGGTGGCCTTGAAGAAGTCCCATCCAAATATGATGTCATGGCTGCATTCCACCATAACAACGAATTCAAATGAGATATTCAGACCATTAACTTCTATGTTCAGGACACATTTTCCTAGGGTCTCTATTAAATTTTTGTTTGCAGCTTTAAGAATGGGACCTGGTTCTTTGAAGAGAGGTGTCTTTAGTTCGCGTCGAAATTTGTCTGAAATAACAGAAAAGTCGGCTCCTGAATCCACCAATGCTTTAATTTTGCGTCCATTTATTTCGACCATAACAAAATTTTCTTTTAATTTAGCGGCGATATACCCTGGAGGATTTTCCTCAATGGCGACCTCACCCCCGTTAGAAGCCGCTCCACTTAGTTTTTCACATTCTGAGGCATGGGAGAACGGCTGAAACGACGGGCTGGCGACTGGGATTGTCTTCGGGCTGGCGACCTTGCGCGGCTTGGATGTGGGGAAGAGCTCCGGTAGAAGTACGTCGAGGTTTGGGGCGTTACATAGTCGTCGTCGGCGTCATATCTCGGGGGTCGACTCGAAAATCCAACATTTCTTCCTTCTCCGCCATTCCTTGACCTGGCTTCAGCGAAGACCTGCCGTCGTTCCCTACAATAACGGACGACATGTCCGGGTCGTCCGCAGTGGAAGCAGATAGGTTTGTCGTCGTGGGTTCTCCAATGTTCCGTTTTCCTGGGTTGGGTTGGTCGGTCGATATTATAATAGGGCGTTCGTGGTTGTTGTTGTACCACGTTGACTTGTGGTCTGGTAGGTTGTAGAGCACGGCTGACCTCTTCCCTCACAGTCTGTTCCAGGGCGTTCACCTCTCGGAGAGGATTGATCACTTCAGGTGCTGGGAAAACCTTTTGTATCTCTTCTCTAACGATGCGGCGAATTAACGCGGCCAAGTCGTCTGAGTCGTCAACACACGAAATGGGCATTACGTTTGACAACCTGGCGAATTTCGTACGGCCGATCCTGCGCTGCTTGACGGTTGTCAGATGACGGCAAAACTTCAGGATCTCATCTACTGTCTGTATGTCTTTCGCCACCAATACCTGGTATGTGTCCTCCGAAATTCCCTTTATAATGTGAGCAACTCTCTCACCTTCTTCCATGCGAGGGTTCACCTGGTGGCAGAGACTAAGAATCTCCTGGATGTATGACTCGCTGGATTCCTCGGCCTTCTGTGCTCTTGACTTCAGAACTTCCTCGGCGCGTCGAGCAGAATCCTCTTGCAGTCCGAACACACCGCGGAATGCGTCTTCAAAGCTTCTCCACGAGTTGAGTGATTCTTCGTTATTATCAAACCACCTTCCAGCAGTTCCGTTCAAGTAAAATACGACGTTGGCAAGCTTCATGGTCTCGTCCCATCTGTTGTACTTCGACACTCTCTCGTACTCTTTCAACCACTGTCCAGGGTTTATATTTCCATCTCCAGAAAAGGTAGAAGGATCTCGTTGGCGCTGACAAGGGAGGTAGGATCCGCTAACAGTAGGTCTGTGGTCGTCTTCCATTTCTATTAGTTGTGGCAAAGGTTGAAGAATTGGTTCACGTCCCTGTAGACGTCGACTTCTTCGAAGTTCCGTCACGCTACCCAGCGTCTCCGCCAAAATATGTCGCGGAGATAAATAAAGCAAGGGCAAGTTTGGGGATAATTAATTTATTATAAGGGGTTTTTATAGGGAGATGGATAAAGTAGAACTTATACCCCAAGTTAAGGTTAATCCTAATGAGGGACCTCAGCTCCCCCCGCCGGCCAGATTCCACAGAACCCCTCACACCCGGTGTCCAGCGATGATTGACAAACGTCCCATGGGGCCTCTCGTGATTGGAGCCGCTGGGCTTCTTGACAATATATATATAGATATCACTGGATGTTTCTTGCTTGATCATATCTCAGTTCTTCCGTGGGTTTTCCGTCTCCGGATAAAGAAAGACCTTCAGACATGGCATTCCGTCATGTTACTTATCACATGTGTGAATCACTGCGGCGTCAGTGATCGAGGAATGCACTCCGGAAATCCAGTTCCGGCATCCCAGCAACATGTTTTTTTTTATCACATTCGAGCAATAGTTAGCTAAGATTGTTCTAATAACATGATAGAATACAGAGAAGAATTGTTGGGCGATTCCCATGTGTTCTGTAGCAGCTGAAAAAAATGTTTTATTTATTTATTACGTCTCAGTTTACAGGTGTCAAGTCACCTTGTCCTGGCTATTTACACAGTTGGTGGAGTAGAAGTGACAGACCTTGCAGCTGTTTGGTGATGAGCTCCTAACTAAGCGATATGTCCGGGAATCGGGGATTGATTTTTAAAAAAGTTAAAATTGTTATACAGTTAAACCTGTCTATAGCGCCCCCTCTAAACAGCGCCTTCCTCTCTATAGCACCCGATTTTAAACATTAAAATGTAAACATTTTACATTAAAAGTGACCTGTCTATAACACCCCCTCTCTATAGCACCCTATTTTGGTGAGTCCCAAGAGGGGGCGCTATAGACAGGTTTAACTGTAATATAATTATGGTGTATAGGTTATTTTTGCTTTAATTGAATAAAAAAACTAAATTACTCTATGAAATGTAAATTAAAAATGAGTAAATGTTTTGAATAGGAATAATACTATATATGTCTAGCTTGCTATAGTTTTGTATGGCTAAAAAGAACAAGATAATTTACATGTATATAAATTAATAAATAAACATTTCTTCTAACCAACGGTGAATGAATTTCTTATTCTGAATTCCTGATTACACTTACATGTTTCAACTTGACTATCAACAAATGTATAACTGGCTAAACACTCTACACTGGCAGATATAAGCTTTACTTTCAAATATTTTAAATTTGATAAAACTGCGAGTGATATTGGAAATAACTTAACGAATCTGGTGGCTTCTACTGAACAACTGGGTGAATGAACACATTAATTAACACCTAAAACTTTATATTCCGACCTTAGACAACCCTCTACCCTTAATCCATCCATGTATAAAGATGTATAGATGTCTGATAATTATGTATATTTCTGTCAATTCTACTAATTATTGTACTTTGAGAAAAAGAACTGCTTGTTCTCGACTGTTTGTATATAAGTTTATGCTAAGCCCTTCCTTTCTTTTCCCCCCTTATTTGATAAACTGTAAATAACATTGCTGATTACTGGTACTATTACTTTTATTCCTAATAGCCCCTACATTTCACCCTACAATGATTCTCACTCGACTTCTCACAAATACTGTGTTTTGTATATATGTTCAATAAATAAAACCGCGTATTATTATTTTTTTTTTTTGCTTATCCCTAGTACACGTGGTATAGATCATGATAATCATGGTAGGTAGAAGAAGGCGACTGCTTTTACTGTAAGTCCACCACATGTCTACACATGTGAAAAGCAGTTCGACTTTGCACTTTCAAATGTGCCAGAAGCCCCGTTTGGTTACTTGTATTCGCTGGTGGGGTTGAACTTTGGCAAGAATCGGGGGCCATTGAAGCATTTTTTTAAATCAGAAAAAAAAAGTGCCCAATGCAGGAATCGAACCCGGGTCGTAGCGGTCGAAAACCAACGGTTTAGACCATCCTTCCACCGACCCCCCTTCACGTATTATAAAAGAACAACTATACTCATTATTGCTATCAACTCACACAACATAGATAATTGTGTCTATTTACTTAATTGATAAATTCTCTATCATTCTTTTCTACCTTCTTGAACTCCGAGACGAGTCGAATCAAGATGAAATATCTTAAAAGTCTTTTGTTGTTGTCATAATACTTGAAAGTACATGACTTGTATTGTTGCAAGTTAATGCAACATAAGAAAAATTTGGTTTTTGCGTACTGTAAAATACCCACATCGACAAAATTTAACGAAGTTATACCTTTTAGCATGTGTGTGTTGCGTATAATAATATATAAATAATTTTATAAACAAGATAAAATTTAGAATGCGGCTTATACACAAAATGTCTTTTATCTCTCACATTTGGATAGTTTCACTTAGTCATCTATTTATTTTTATAACTCATGGACAAAACTTGAGGAAGTTTTACCTTTTAGCATGAATATAGGAATTCAGACAATAACTCTGAAGAATATTACAGTGACCTTTATTGAAGACACACGAGATAATCAAGTGGGAACAAAATTGCTTCTGTCTCCATTAAAAAAAAAAAAAAAAATAGACGACCGGCGGTGACTCTCAACTTCCCTAAGTTTTGTCAATGAATATACATACAATTTCAAGGAAATTTATTTAGATTAAGCCTCAAACTTTTATTGAGACATTTTAGTCTTAAGATTATTTTTCCTGTTATATTTTAAAAAGTGGATCAAAAAGAACGATTCGGATTAAAATAAGTTCTATTTAGTCACACAATGTGCTGAGAACATGTAAGAAAACATGTACGTATGTTTTCCCACGTGACGCAGCGGAGCATGACCTTGCCTACACGGGTGAGTCAGTTGTTGTTTTGAACTCTGTATGGATGGACATTAAAACATGGTGGCAGCGATAACTGGATAAAATACGAACCCGTATATTGCAAAATATCGATTTTTGCGTACCTTGGAAGATAATTCAACATGGCTCAGATTCAACCTCCAGAAACTTTCTACTTCTCGACTCCCAACGAATGGCCCAAATGGAGGAAAAGATTCGAACGATACCTCGTGGTCAGTGGAATGAAGAAGAAAGAGGAGGCGGACAAGATCGATTTGTTCATGTACTTGATGGGTGACCGCGCGGATGATATATTCAGGACCTTCAAGTTCGAAAAGGAGGAAGAGGCAACGAAAATTGATTCCGTCCTCAAGGCGTTCGACAGCCACTTCTGTGTCAGAAAGAATATTATCTACGAACGTGCGAAATTTAATTCAAGATTCCAAGAGGATCGGGAGCCAGTGGACGAATTCATCACTTCATTGTACAAATTGGCTGATAGTTGCGAATTTGAGGGTCTTCATGAGCAGTTGATCCGTGACCGAATAGTGGTTGGAGTGAGGGACAAAGCTTTATCTGAAAGAATGCAGTTGGACAGCGAACTGACTTTGGAAAAGGCGGTGAAAATGGTTCGAGAGCAGGAAGCCGTTCGACAGCAGCAAGTCGACCTGCAGCGTCCCTCAACAAGCCAAAAGGTCAATCAGGTGAAGTTCAACTCGAAGAACCAATCACCGAAACAACAACAGCAGCCTTCGAGGAAGAAGGACAAGTCAGCCAAAACAAGATCACGATGTCCAAAATGCGGAGGTTTCACCCACAGGGAAAGACAGGCCTGCCGTGCTGAAGGACAAAGATGTAACCTATGTTCAAAAGCTGGCCATTTTGCAAATTGCTGCCCAGATAAGCAGGCGAAGACTGCGGAAGTCAAAGCAGTTTCTGAACTTGATGAAGAAATTGGTTTTCTTCTGGAGGTCTCAGCTGTGGAGGATTCATTTAATCTCGATGATGAAGAAGGCGAGTGCAGGAGGCGATGGACAGCAGAAATCCAAGTGAACGGGAAACAGGTAAAGTTCAAGCTCGACTCCCAGGCGGATGTTACATGTGTTCCTCTGTGTCTCTTCAAGAAGATAATTGGACAGCAACGACTGGTGGAAAGTGATATCAACATTAGAGCTGCTGAATTCTCCGAACTTTTCAGACTGTGGGTATGTTTATATCAACGCTGCGAAATGGCAATTATGAAATCAAGGAGAAGATTTATGTCATTCGTCGTTTGAGTGAACCTCTTCTGAGTCGCCGGGCATGTGAGCTCTTGAACCTGGCGAGGCGGATTGAAGTGGTTGCGACGAGAATTAACCCGATCAAGGAATTCCCTGGAGTATTTGAAGGACTGGGAGAGATCGGAAACCCTTACGAAATCAAATTGAAACCTGGAGCAAAACCATATGCTGTGCATACTCCTCGACGGGTACCAATACCTTTGATGGAAAAGCTCAAAACAAGATTGGAAGAGCTCGAGAGGGCGGGAATTATAGCACAAGTTAACGTTGCGACTGAATGGTGTGCACCGACTGTGATTGCTGGTAAACCGAATGGCGACATACGACTCTGTGTGGATCTCTCAAGGCTGAACGAACATGTACAGCGCGAAGTGCATCCCATGCCAGTGGTGGAGCACATGCTGGGGCAACTGGGGGAAGCAAGATTCTTTTCGAAACTGGACGCGAACAGTGGCTTTCACCAGATTCCGTTGAGCCCGGACTGCCAGCATTTAACGACCTTCATCACTCCTTTTGGGAGATATAAATACTGCAGGATGCCATTTGGAATATCACTCGCCCCAGAGTATTTTCAGAAAGTTATGTCAATAATCTTGCAAGGCATGGACGGTGTAATGTGTTACCTGGACGATATCCTGATATTTGCCTCCGACTCCAAGACTCACGATCGAATTCTTCGTTTAGTGCTCCGAAAACTGAAAGAGGCGAAAGTTACACTAAACAAGGCCAAGTGTGTCTTCGGCGCGCCAAGAATTAATTTTCTTGGGCACATACTGGATGAAGACGGTATTCGACCAGATCCAGCGAAAATCGAAGCAGTGGCGAGGATGCCTGCTCCGACAGATGTTCATGGCGTAAGAAGATTTCTTGGCATGGTGAACCATCTGGGACGCTTTGTGGAAAATTTATCTGAAATCGTGGCTCCACTGAACCAGTTGTTGGTGAAAGGTCAAGACTTCGTTTGGGATTGCAGCCAGGAGCGAGCATTCCGAAAGTTGAAAGAATTGCTCACGACTCAACCTATCTTGGCAGCATACGACGTCAGGAAACCAACTATGGTGTCATCCGACGCATCTTCATACGGCTTGGGAGCGGTACTGAAGCAAGAAGGTAAGAATGGAATCTGGCGACCTGTTGCTTATTCTTCTAGAACTATGACACCTACCGAAAAACGATATGCTCAGATCGAGAAAGAGGCTCTCGCAATTACATGGGCTTGCGAACGTTTTCAAGATTTCCTGCTTGGAAAGCGTTTCCGAATTGAGACCGACCATAAGCCTCTCATTCCTCTATTTTCGACGAAAGAATTGAGTTCGCTGACCCCAAGACTGCAACGTTTCCGAATGCGTCTGATGAGGTTTGGATTCGAAATAGTGCATATCCCTGGAAAGGAGCTGCTCGACGCCGATGCATTATCCAGACAACCACTTCTTACAACCGAGGGAGGTGAAGACGAACGGCCAACCTCAGCGCATATAAATGCAGTTCTCTCGAGTATAACCGACAAAGACGAGATGTTGACGAAGATTTTTGAAGCTCAACAAGAAGATACGACCCTGAAAGCAGTAGTCAACTACCTTGAGCAAGGCTGGCCAGATAAGAAGAAGATGTCACAGGCTCTGCTCTCTTATTGGCATGTCAAGGATGAACTCGGCGTTCAAAATGGACTACTGATGCGTAGCTGTCGTCTTGTTATTCCAGCAAGTATGAAACTGGAGATCCTAGATAAGTTGCACGCTGGGCACTTCGGGATTACAAAAACAAGACTTCGCGCACGTGAGACGGTATGGTGGCCTGGAATTTCGGAAGAGATCGCGGAAACGGTCAGAAAGTGCAGTGTCTGTATCCAGGAAGCCGTCTCAAAACATGAACCTTTGATACCAACCAACTTTCCTACACGACCGTGGCAAAAGATTGGAATGGATTTGTTCAAGTTCGAGAATAAGTGGTATCTAGTCATCATTGACTATTATTCTCGCTTTCCTGAAATTATTCAGCTGGATCGGCTCACAGCCAATGTGGTGGTGCGTAGTTGCAAATCCATATTTGCCCGACATGGAATACCAGAAACTGTTGTAAGCGATAATGGGACGCAATTTGGAGCTGCTCGTGAATTTGCAAATTTCGCAAGGCAGTACGGATTCACACATGCCACTTCAAGTCCTCGATTCCCGCAGAGCAATGGGATGGCAGAAGCAGGTGTGAAAATTGCTAAGTTGATCCTCAAGAAAAATCAAGACCCATCGCTTGGACTCCTGGAGTATCGATCGACCCCTTTGGAGAACGGTTACAGCCCTGCTGAGCTTCTCATGGGACGTAAACTCCGAACGACCTTGCCAATTGCACCAGAGAATCTTAATCCAAAGTTGGTGGACTCTCAGACCCTGAAAAGAAAGGAGGGGAGAAGGAAAAAGGATATGAAATCCAGATATGATCGACGCTGCGGAACTACGGACATGGAGGAGCTATCCGAAGGTGACACGGTTTGGATTACAGATATGCGAACCTGGGGGATTGTAAAGCAGAAGGCATCGACACCAAGATCATATATGGTTGATACTACAGTTGGGACTTTACGTCGAAACAGGTTCCATCTACGAAAAGGAGTTACAGTGCAATATCCAGCCGACCCATCGACGCCGACCTTTTCGGGGGAGGAACTGGTTGAAAATGAAAAGACCCCAGTTGTGGATTATCCCTCTAACGACTCAGAAGACGGCCAGATAAGAACCTGGAGTGGACGAATTGTTAAACCTGTGGATCGCCTTCATTATTAATTATATTATGCATTTAAAGTTTGTAATGTATATATATATTTCAAGTCTTAAAAAGGGGGATGTGCTGAGAACATGTAAGAAAACATGTACGCATGTTTTCCCACGTGACGCAGCGGAGCGTGACCTTGCCTGCACGGGTGAGTCAGTTGTTGTTTTGAACTCTGTATGGATGGACATTAAAACACACAATATAAAAAACTGCGTGATTACATTCTCAACACAACTTCCATATATTAAAATTGAATAAAACTCCGCCTTTGCCGGTCCCAAGCCCGTATGAAAAAGGAGGAGGAAGAGCAGTAACAAGCTCACTGAAAAACCTGGGCTCAGCTGGCCCGGCTGATAGTACCCTGTAAGGGCTCCTAATCCAGGGATGCAGGATGAGCAGCGTTTGTACTCCATGTTAGGAGCAACTGCACATAGCGTCTGTTCCACATGTCAGAGGCGGCCATTTATTTTGGAGCTAAGTCGGCCTGCCACTGAGTAGTGCTTCCAGTCTTAATGACAAAGGCAGACGCATTCTACTTCACCCAGTCATGATGGTTGTCAAACATACACCATTAAGGGTCACAACTTGATACCCTAATATGATTGAGTGGAGATAAGAAAGAAGAAGAAAAGTTAATAAATCCCATTTTTTGGACCTTTTTCTGTAATCCTTTAATATACACTATTTGAAACAACTACCTATTATCTCCTTAAGTATTTATTCATGTAACTTTATTTGCATAAGTCCAAACAAAATATTGTAGCAGAACATTTATTGTTTTATGAACAAAGTACATTTATTTTATAATTTATATTTTTCTACGCGTTGTTTTAAATTATTATTATCCCTAGTACACGTCATAGAAGCCATGATAATCATGGTGGGTAGTTAGCGACTGCTTTTACTATAATTGTACCACGTGTATACACATGTAGAAATCAGTTTATCTTTTTCATTTACAAGTGTCTCAAAGCCCCTTTAATTGCTTACACTCACTAGGGGACTATTGAGAAGCATTTTCTCCTTCAGAAAAAAAAAGGGTCCAGTGTGGTATTCGATCCCGGGCCGTGGTATCGGTTTATACTACTCTTCTACCAGCCCTCTTACTACACTTTAAAATTATCTCATTGTCTCTCTGCTATATTTTATAAATCTTAAGTTGATTAGCATTAAATACATTTCCGCGCCATTCTAATATTTGTCTTTTCCAAGTTTCCTAAATGGGACGTTTTGATGGAGAAGCTGGGTAGATTAAGGAAGACAAACTAAAGATCGCCGAGCATATATTGAGGCCATGGGGTAGGCGAACTGAATTTTTAGCAATTGACACCAGGATTCCATCGCTGTATGCCAAAAATTCCCTAAAAGAATACGACGTATTTTTAGACGCTCTTTACGCCTCAAGAAAAAGCACGCAGAGGCAGGGGATGCAGCAGATATGTCAAGTAGGAAAGTGATTGTCTTGGGCAATTTTTGACACGAATGGTCTGTAAAGTAATATGTGAGCAGGAGTAAGTGAACGCTGTGTAATATTCCTCTAATTCCAAGAACAGACGCATTTGACAACACAAAAAGTGTGCTATGTGTAAATTGAATAAGGGGTCGCAATCTCTGATACCAAGAAGGAAAATGCTAAACTAATTAAACCGCGAATTTCACTTTGCGACTTTGAGAGTGTGCAAAACAAATTGAGGATGGATTGCATTTGTTAACACAAAGAGACTGCTGAAAAATTTAACCACAGACTGCAATGATGCTGTCCCTCAAGAATGAGCTTGAATGAAGTCAGCAATTGACAAAGATCTTGTGTGATATGTAATGAAATTAGTAAGAGCGAATTTTTCTTTTTCAATTAAAGCAGCCTTCCTACTCTCCTTACTGTGAAGCAAATATATTAGGAGGGCCTGGCTTATCAGTAGAGAACCCTCCAAGCGATTTCGACACTTTATTCTATTATGCCGCTTTTTATATGTCTACTATTGTATTGGATAATTCTACCTATATATCTGACACTGTAGAATGCCCAAGATAGTGGATATTGCTGCTGCTGTGATGGAGATGCATGGAGACATCTGAGACTCTTCTTTAAACACGACAACAACAATAGAGTATACACACCCAAGATAGAGGACATTGCGACTGCTGTGGTAGAGATTCATGGAGATATCTGAGGCTCTTCATTGGACACGACAACAACAATACAGTATACACACCCAAGATAGAGGACATTACGACTGCTGTGATAGAGATGTATGGAGATATCTGAGGCTCTTCATTGGACACGACAACAATACAGTATACACACCCAAGATAGAGAACATTGCGACTGCTGTGATAGAGATGCATGGAGACATCTGAGGCTCTTCATTGGACACGACAACAACAACAATACAGTATACACACCCAAGATAGAGGACATTGCGACTGCTGTGATAGAGATACATGGAGATATCTGAGGTTCTTCATTGGACACGAAAACAACAATACAGTATACACACCCAAGATAGAGGACATTGCGACTGCTGTGTTAGAGATGTATGAAGATATGGAGGCATCATGTGCCACGGTACAATACCTATTGAAGGGCTTTTGGAACGAAAGCTAGTCGCGAAAATGTTAATAAAGAGATCTATCACTCTAAAACATGTTGAATCGTTGATTTTTATTTTTCGTCCATTTGATGAACAAGAATAACGATTGAATTTGAGAGGAAATTATTCTTAAAAAATTAAAGTCTTCATCAACCTTTTATAGATTTATTATTATTCTTTGACATCTCAGCGATCCACTGTCGCCCTTTCCGAAAAAGATGGAAAACTTATTAGTGAAGTTTACTCCACTAATGAATTTTCCACCTTTTATTTTAGAGAAGGGCGACAAGGACAATAGGAAGGACAATAAAAAGGTTAATGAAGTCTTAACTTGAATTAAAAAGAATATCTTAGCGCGCGCAATTTTCTCACACATGCCATTTACCATTTTTGTTCATCAAGTGGACGAAAATTAAAAATCAACGATTTAACATGTTTTAATGCGATAGGTCTCTTTATTAACATTTTGTGACTAGCTTTCGTGCTAAAAGCCCTTAATAAGCCTTGTACCGTGGTACATGATGCTTTGTTGTTGTCGTGTCCAATGAAGAGCCTCAGATGTCTCCATGTATCTCTATCAGAGTAGTCGCAATGTCCTTTATCTTGGGTGTGTATACTGTATTGTTGTTGTCGTGTCCAATGAAGAGCCTCAGATGTCCCCATGCATCTCTATCACAGCAGTCGCAATGTCCTCTATCTTGGGTGTGCATACTGTATTGTTGTTGTCGTGTCCAATGAAGAGCCTCAGATGTCTCCATGTATCTCTATCACAGCAGTCGCAATGTCCTTTATCTTGGGTGTGTATACTGTATTGTTGTTGTCGTGTCCAATGAAGAGCCTCAGATGTCTCCATGCATCTCTATCACAGCAGTCGTTGTGTTCTCTATCTTTGGTGTGTATAATCTATTGTTGTTGTTGTCTTGTCCAATGAAGAGCCTCAGATGTCCCCATGCATCTCTATCACAGCAGTCGCAATGTCCTTTATCTTGGGTGTGTATACTGTATTGTTGTTGTCGTGTCCAATGAAGAGCCTCAGATGTCCCCATGCATCTCTATCACAGCAGTCGCAATGTCCTTTATCTTGGGTGTGTATACTGTATTGTTGTTGTCGTGTCCAATGAAGAGCCTCAGATGTCTCCATGCATCTCTATCACAGCAGTCGTTGTGTTCTCTATCTTTGGTGTGTATAATCTATTGTTGTTGTTGTCGTGTCCAATGAAGAGCCTCAGATGTCTCCATGTATCTCTATCACAGCAGTCGCAATGTCCTTTATCTTGGGTGTGTATACTGTATTGTTGTTGTCGTGTCCAATGAAGAGCCTCAGATGTCCCCATGCATCTCTATCACAGCAGTCGCAATTTCCTCTATCTTGGGTGTGTATACTGTATTGTTGTTGTCGTGTCCAATGAAGAGCCTCAGATGTCTCCATGTATCTCTATCACAGCAGTCGCAATGTCCTTTATCTTGGGTGTGTATACTGTATTGTTGTTGTCGTGTCCAATGAAGAGCCTCAGATGTCTCCATGCATCTCTATCACAGCAGTCGTTGTGTTCTCTATCTTTGGTGTGTATAATCTATTGTTGTTGTTGTCTTGTCCAATGAAGGGCCTTAGATGTCTCCATGTATCTCTATCACAGCAGTCGCAATGTCCTCTATCTTGGGTGTGTATACTGTATTGTTGTTGTTCGTGTCCAATGAAGAGCCTCAGATGTCCCCATACATCTCTGTCACAGCAGTCGCAATGTCCTCTATCTCGGGTGTGTATACTGTATTGTTGTTGTCGTGTCCAATGAAGAGCCTCAGATGTCTCCATACATCTCTGCCACAGCAGTCGCAATGTCATTTATCTTGGGTGTGTATACTGTATTGTTGTTGTTGTGTCCAATAAAGAGCCTCAGATGTCTCCATACATCTCTATCACAGCAGTCGCTATGTCCTCTATCTTGGGGAAACAGACATGATGCTCTAAAACGTTCCTTTAGCTGTTGACTCTTTGATTTTAGTCCATTTGATAAACTGGAATTGTGATTGAATTTGTGAAAGTTTTCCAACTCAGATCTGACGAGTGTATACCTGCCGGAATTTGGTGATGTTCACCTGCTGGTGTATGCAGATGATATTGCTATTATAGGGGAGTCGAGGATAAACTTCCAAAAAAAGATTAATATATTGAAAGAATATATTGGTGAGAACTATATGACACTGAACGAGTCCAAATCGAAGGTTATGGTATTCCGCAATGGTGGTAAACCCTCAAGAGAAGATAGATGGTACTGGAATGGTAAACCTCTGATGGTAACAAGAAGATATTGTAGCGTAGAAATCAAGCCTTGAAATATCCTAAGATGTAAAAGTGTTTATTGATGACGTCACAGCGACGAGTCGACAATTATTAACAGGTCAGCCCCAAAACTATCTACAGCTAGAGAATCTTAAGTAAGTAAGCAAAGAAATATTTTAAGATGATTTCACAAAAACAGATTAATATATATTTTTATAATCTGTTGAATATATTTTCATTGAATAATATTAAATTAAATTAAATAATAAAATATTTCTTCGCCACATAGCCTCCCCCTATAAAGAGCATCGACCCGATGCTCAGAAGGAGACTTACATCCTCAGTCTCAAGGCTCGAGAACGGGTGATAGGGCCTGAGATCTCTTCGCGGGTCTGTGGTTGTTGTGTTCGTTCAGTGGGGATGTCTTCTTCCTGGAAGTTTGTCGAGTCATCTTCTGGGTCCTCTTCTAGCTGGTCCTCCTGGTCCTCTGGGTTTAAATAAGGTTTCATCCTACCAATGTGAACTAAATCTTTTGTTTTACGACGACCTTGCTGGTTTCCGAATGTTTCAACTTCATAGGTCACATCAGATATTTTTCGGGTTACTTTGTATGGGCCGAAGTAACGTCTCATTAGTTTTTCCGAATATCCCACTTTACGCACAGGAATAAAGATCCATACAAGATCTCCAAGCTGATAAATTATATTTCTGTGATGGGTGTCATAGCGATGTTTATTGCTACCTTGAGATCTCATGGAGTGGATACGTGCCAGTTTTCGTGCTTCTTCGGCTCTTGCCCCTAGAGTTTGGATGAAATCGTCGTCTTCTGGCAATAACTTGGGGAATAACACGTCAAGTGGAGTCTCGGCTTCACGCCCGTGTACAAGGAAAAATGGGGTGAACCCAGTAGACTCTTGTTTTGCTGTGTTGTATGCAAATGTAACGAATGGAAGAATCCTGTCCCAATCTTTATGGTTGACATCTACATACATGGACAGCATGTCTGCTATGGTCTTATTCAACCTCTCCGTGAGTCCGTTTGTCTGGGGGTGATAGGCGGTCGTCTTCCGATGGGTTATTCTGCACTGGTTGTTCAGATCACTTATCATTGAAGATGTGAAGTTTCTTCCTCTATCCGTGATTAATTCCCTCGGCGCGCCGTGCTTTAAGATGACATCTTCAATGAAGAATTTGGCGACTTCCATGGATTCACTTGTGGGTAGAGCTTTAGTTATCGCATATTTCGTTAGGTAGTCCGTACATACAATAATCCAACGGTTGCCACCTTCTGATGTTGGAAATCTCCCTAGGAGATCCATTCCTACCTTTTCAAAGGCAACTTCAGGAACAGGTATTGGCTGTAAGTGCCCTGAGGGGAGTTGGGGCTGATGTTTACGCCTCTGACAATCTGAACAGTGTGCCACATACCTTCTAACCGTTCTATACATTCCGGGCCAGTAATACTTTTTTCTTATTCGGTCATAGGTTTTAGTAAATCCGAGGTGACCAGCCGTGGGTGAATCATGGAAATTTTTCAGTAATTCCTGCCTTAAATGGCGTGGAACCACCAAAAGCCATGGTTTCCCCATTGGATCATAATTTTTTCTGTAGAGCGTGTTATCGATTTTTACAAAGGAATTATTAGGAGAACTTTGTAATTTGTCAGCGATTTTTCTAATAGCTTGATCATTCATCTGCTCTTCGCTAAAGTTCTGCAAAGTCACTATGCTTGGAATATCTTCCTCCATATCTTCACTGTATTCTAATGGACTTCTTGATAAGCAGTCTGCGTCCTGATGTTTCCTTCCGCTCTTATACACGACAGTGACGTCAAACTCTTGCAGCCGAAGTGCCCATCTTGCTAACCTCCCACATGGGTCTTTGAGGTTGGTCAGCCAGCACAAAGAGTGGTGGTCTGTAACAATAGTGAACGGCTGTCCAAAGACATATGGTCGGAATTTATTGATAGCCCAAATGATGGCAAGGCATTCCCTTTCTGTGGTTGAATAATTTTTTTCTGCCTTATTTAAGGTTCTGGATGCATAAGCAATGGCTCTTTCCTTTCCCTTTTGTATCTGCACTAATACTGCTCCTATTCCGTAGTTGCTTGCGTCAGTGTGTATTTCGGTTGAGGATGAGTAATCAAAATGTCCAAGAGCGGGTTCGGAAATTAACGCTGACTTGAGAGCTTCAAAGGCATTTTGCTCTTCCTGGTTCCAATTAAATGCTGAGTCTTTCTTCAAAAGGTCATTCAAGGGTTGGGCTACGTGGGCATAATTGGGTATGAAGCGGCGGTAGTAGGATGAAAGGCCAAGAAAACTTCTAACTTCCTTCAATGACCTTGGCGTAGCGAAGTCGCGGACTGCTCGAATCTTTTCTTGGTCGGGACGAATTCCATTTTCACTCACCTCATGTCCAAGAACCGTGATAGTTTTTGCACCAAACTTGCATTTCTTGGAATTGAGACATAATCCGGCTTTCTTAAGGCAATTTAATACAAGTTGAAGGCGTCTTAGATGTTCTTCAAAGCCATCTGAAAAAACGATGATGTCGTCGAGGTAACACAAGCAAATGGTCCACTTAAGACCCTTCAGAAGATTATCTATCATTCGTTCAAAGGTAGCTGGAGCATTACATAACCCAAATGGCATTACTTTGAACTCGTACAGTCCATCTGGAGTTATGAATGCTGTCTTCTCACGGTCCGATTCTTCTACGTCGATTTGCCAGTACCCTGATTGGAGGTCCATGGAAGAATAAAATCTAGCTCCCCGTAAGCAGTCTAAAGTGTCGTCGATCCTTGGGAGAGGGTAGACATCCTTTTTTGTTATTTTGTTAAGGCGGCGGTAATCGACGCAGAATCTCCAGCTTCCATCCTTTTTTCTTATCAATACTACAGGCGAGGCCCACGGACTTTCAGAGGGCTGAATGATGTCAAGTTTTTCCATCTTGTTTACCTCATCCTGAATAATTTGGCGTTCTCTTGGTGCAACTCGGTAAGGTCTTTGTTTGGTCGGTAGGTGGTCTCCAGTGTTAATTCGGTGTTTAACATTGACGTCCTTGAATTGTTTTCTTTTACTAAATTCGAAAATATCCGTATAGTTTTTTAACAAATTTCTTAATTTTTCTTTTTGAGATTCATCAAGTGAATCATCTATAAAAAATTCCGAGATTTTTGGGTCTTCAGAATGTTCCGCCTCTGTTTCAACTTGGTTACAATCAGCTAGAGTACATAATTGACTATCTTCGATGACAGCACTATCGGCTACATGCATCCCCTGTGGGATTAGTTTAGGATATGGACTCCAATTCACCACCCAAAGTTTACCTCGGTTATTGGTAAGTGAAATGACAGAGGAGGGAGCCATTAGTTCTCTTTCCAGCAATAGCTCTTTTCGACATTCTGCCACCACAATTGCGTCATTAGGAATGTCACGACTTGCTACTTCTATTAACTGAATAGAGGCGGGTTCGATTCTATATTCCAATTCCGAGTAGAGAGGTGAGCTGTTCTTAGGGGTATCCTCAAAAAGACATTTTTCTAAGAAGAGTGTGTCGTCAGCTGAATCAATTATCGCCCTAGATAACTTCAAAAAGTTCCAACCAAGAATAACTTCGTGACTACAGTCTTCCATAACGACAAATTCAAAGCTTTCCTGTAGTCCATTCAAGTCCAGTTTCAGTGTGCAGCGTCCTTTTGGTCTTACAATTTTACCGTTGGCTACGCGTAATGTGACGTCAGTTTCGGCAAACATTATTTTTCTTAGTTTGAGTCTGAACCTCTCAGAAATGACAGAATATGAAGCTCCTGAGTCGACGAGGGCACGCGTCATTTTTCCTTCTATTTTAATGTCTATGTAATTTTCTTTTAATTCTAATGTGGTCGACAAGGGAGGATTTATAAATTTTGCGGCCTTACCTCCAAAATAGGACGCATATTCTAGTTTTCCTGACGGGAACGGCGAGGCGACTGGCTGGGTCTTCTATCAGGAGACGAATATTGTCCTTTTTGGCCAGTGTAAGGAGAGGGGCTTCGGTAGCGGCGTCTATTTTCTCTTGGCAGGTCGTCGTTGGGCTCTTGGCTGCTCCGAGAATTATAGAATGTTCTAGGTTCTAGCCTATCTCTCTGCTTGTAATTCCAAGTTTGTTCTCCTTCATATTCTCTCCTCCTGTCACGGCAGTAGCGCACGACGTGGCCAGGGCGTCCGCAGTGGAAACAGATTGGCTTACCTTCCGTGGTTCGCCATTCGTTGGTATCGCGTCTTCCGTTTACTTGTTTTGGCTGCTGCGGTCTTATCGTTTGGGCCACATATCTATTATTATAAAACTCTCGGGGTCTTTCCTTCTGTGGGGAACTTCTCCTAGGCTTTGAGATTGGCGCCAGGGTTCTTCCAATCTCCTCCTTTACCATATCTTCGATGGTAGAAATTTTTGGTTCCTCTCGAGTAGAGCCTAATGCCCGCTGTACCTCCTCACGAACAATTTGCCTGATCATAGATGACAGATCTGCCCTGTCATCATGATCACTGAGAGATGCCACATTTGGTAGTCGCTCGTATTTGGTAGGGGTCACTCGCTTACAGTGTAGGCTTTCAATGCGGCGACATTCGGTGACGAATTGCTCAGTGTTATGCACATCCCTTGGGAGAAGTGCCTGGTAGAGCTCCTCAGCTACCCCTTTCATCAGATGGGATATTTTATCTTCCTCATTCATTGTGGATCTACCTCTTTGCAAAGGCGCAGACGTCTTGGATGTAATATTCGGTGCTTTCTCCTTTTAATTGTGCGCGAGTTTTGAGTATTTTCTCAGCTCGCAGTCTTGAGCTTTCATTTTTTCCAAATACATTTTCTAATTTTGACATGAACTCCGTCCATGTCTGGATGCTTTCCTCGTTGTTTTCATACCATTTGAGAGCAGTGCCAGTTAGATAGAAATAAACGTTAGCGAGACAAAGGGTTTCATCCCATTGGTTGTGCTTCGCCACACGTTCATACCCTTTTAACCAGCTACGGGGATCTTCAACACCCTCACCAGAGAACATTGAGGGGTTTCTAGGTAGATGTTGGACAAAAAATGAACCTACCTGAGTAGTTGCTTCTTTCTTGACGTTCATGGTTTTTTCTTCTTGCTCAACCGAGTCAATTTTCCGTTTTTTTTCTGAATGGGTATCGATCCAGCTTCTTCACCAGTTGTAGCGTAGAAATCAAGCCTTGAAATATCCTAAGATGTAAAAGTATTTATTGATGACGTCACAGCGACGAGTCGACAATTATTAACAGGTCAGCCCCAAAACTATCTACAGCTAGAGAATCTTAAGTAAGTAAGCAAAGAAATATTTTAAGATGATTTCACAAAAACAGATTAATATATATTTTTATAATCTGTTGAATATATTTTCATTGAATAATATTAAATTAAATTAAATAATAAAATATTTCTTCGCCACAATATAATTACTTGGGATACCCTCTGGTCAGTACAACTAAAACCACTCAAGCCGCAAACTTTTTCAAAGGAAAAGCACTCGCGGCAATAAATGCTACAACCCCAATATTGGCAAAATCAAAAATTAATTCATTAAACTCTGCAATGAAACTGTTTGATTCTATTGTGATGGCTGTTTTGATGTATGCTGCTCCAATTTGGGCAACAGAGTATAAAGATTTATTAGACCATATACAAGATACATTTATTCGTAGGTTCTTGAATTTGCCTAGATATACACCAGGATACATAATAAGACCAGAAACAGGCCGCGTCTCATTAATAATAACAGCTCTGAAATTGACCTTGAAATATTGGCTGAGGGTGCTGAGTATGGATACAAATAGATTGCCTCGAATATGTTTAAATAGAATGAGGCAAATATCCTGTGCTACAGGTGCGCCCATCGGGTTTATAAAACAATTAAGCAATTTACTCAATAATAACGGATCCTCGTGGCTTACTTATTGTAATGATCCTGATTCACTAAGGAATGCTATCCCAGGAATATTAAGAACTGCGATAGAGCAAACAATACAAAATGACTTAACAAGAATAACCCAATCAAAGTTATATTCCCACTATAGAGATATATATACAACGTTTACCACCGAAGAATATTTCTTAAGTGAACTCCCTTTTCTCGTCATCAGATTAATCGCACAATTTAGAACCCTTTCAATTTTTTTCAGAGAACACCATCTGATTTTATTGAGGCGTGAAGACCTGAAATGCACTTTCTGTGGATCAGGAATAACAACGGAGATGTTGCACTACTTATTTGACTGTGCTGCTCTGTCTGAGGAAAGACGAAAACTAAATGATAAAATGGGCAACTTTGTCCTTCATTTCCGGCACTAATTAATGAAATATCAAAGAATAGGTATATAGCGATGGCGATATTTGGATTCCACAAGACTATATCCCGGAAAAAGGCCACACAGTGTTCTCCCCATCCATTGTGAACTGGCGAATCCTGTATAGGGCAAGAGGCCCTAAATAAAGGCTTTTTGTTGTTGTTGTTGTTGTGAAAGTTTTCTTCTGTAAGCCATCACCTCCCATCCTGACGAAGAATTAACGATATTATACAAGTAACGATATACTTGTAATTATGTAGAATAACGTTAACACCTCTGTAAAACGACATTTGAAAATTATCCCGCATGTGTTTCTTTTAAACGAAAAATCAAAATTTATTTTAAGGAGAAATAACGATTATTTATAACCTTAGGGATGAGGTATGAAAGGATGAATTGTGAAGAGTAATGATAAACGGAAAAATAAAAGTGTCCAGGTATGGGAATCGAACCCACAGTTAGAAATGATCGTTATTTCTCCTTGAAATAAATTTTGATTTTTCGTTTAAAAGAAACACATGCGGGATAATTTTCAAATGTCATTTTACAATCACAAGCCGCATTATATTGTATTATAAATTAAAACCTCTGTTTGTCAGTTTAAAGAAAATAATGATGATAATACCTCAATATGATGATAATAAAGATCATTTTCTGTTTGAAAAACTTCGTTGGTTCTATGTAAGTCACGTCTTGAAATTCTAGGCATTGTTGGCGCGCTAATCTCCCCAAGAATACAGCGGACATCCCAAGATCCAAACAACCACCCTCCAGGCAACTGATCTTACATCCACTTTATTTTTCAATCACTATTTATAATATACAGTCAATTTATACACGTGACCAGATATTGTTGTTCAAATACAGTAAAAGAGTCGGTGGACCAGTAGGTAACACCCTCGATTCCCGACAGCCATGAACTGGGATTGAATCCCGCGTTAACATTTTGTTTAATATGTGAATAACCTTCATATATTATTTATTGTTGTAAATATCATAAACTAGGTTGTTCTTTTTGAGCGGTACCTAGTGAAGTGATTTTGGAACAATGATAACAAAGGTCACATTGTGGGTTCGTTTCCCATCCCTGGACATTTTATTTTTCCGTTCATCATTACTCTTCACAATTCATCCTTTCATACTTCATCCTTAAGGTTAGAAATAGTCGTTATTTCTCCTTAAAATAAATTTCGATTTTACGTACAAAAGAAACACATGCGGGATAATTTTCAAATGTCGTTCTACAATCATAAGCCGCATTATATTGTATTATAAATTAGTTTACTCTTTTTGACACTCTAATAAATTGATTCTGTAACAAGAAACAATACAGTAGAACCTCCCTGTAAAGGACAACACCTAATTGCAGAGCCAAAGTGTCCTTTAAGGAGAAGTATCCTCTTACCGGAGAATTGCTAAATAATAAAAATGGTAATTTTGCAAATAAAAACTGTCCTTTATAGAGAGGTATCCTCTTACCGGAGAGTTTTTAAATAGTAAAAATGGTAATTTTGCAAATAAAAACTGTCCTTTATAGAGAAGTATCCTCTTACCGGAGAGTTGGTAAATAATAAAAATGGTAATTTTGCAAATAAAAACTGTCCTTTGTAGAGAGGTGTTCGCTGAAGGGAGGTTCTACTGTATATACAAAAATAAACAGATTAATTAAATAATAATAAAATCTCAAACATTATCAAAATTAAAGCTTTAATTATTACATTGTCTTGTTCTTGTACAGACGACATTATTTTATAAATTCTTGATAAAGTATCTGCAATTTGGATTATAGATTATAAACATAAGGTAAATAAATCCAAATAAATAGTATGTGACGTTTCATTAACAGCGCTGTTACCGAAACGTCACACACTATTTATTTATTTAGATTTGATTTTATTTACCTTATGTTTATATATAAATTCCTGTTATCCAAATAATACGCACAATAAAAAACAGCTTGAGTATGAGAATTATTTAAACTATACTTATTTTCATTAATTCATATAAATCAATTACAAGTCATATTATTTCACTTTGAAATCGGAAATTGCCTTTTGGAACACCCTAATGAGCATGTTCCAAATATTCCATCATGTAAAGCATGTTTTCACATCATCTGCTATACATGTTAAGGAAGCAGAAGACACATGTGTGCACGTGATACGCGTATGTCCACCTTTCATGTCAACAGACGACATTTCAAAACATCATCTTGTTACCAGGACAATTGCCTTGACAATAATAGATGTAGGTCTATTTTGTCTTTATTCTAAAAATTTGGAAAAAGTTACGGAATGAAATGATAGAGTCGCACGCACGAGTTTGAGTTGAGAAAATTCGAACATCTTAATATACCTTATTAAGAAACAAAAGAAATATGTTAATCTAAATAATCAAATCTATTTATACCCCTCTATTTATTTAGTATTTCAACGTGGTTGTTAAATATTTCTTCCATGTTAATTAGTAAATAATAAAGCTAAAATTATGGGGATAATGAACTGATTCGATTATAATAAATAATTGCACAACCATTAACAGAAAATGGTGAAAAGTAACGTCACCACTTGCCTATTTGGTTAAATTCAGCAATAATTTAAACGTTATATGTATATACACTCATGGACAAACTACAAAAAGTTGTGCCTTTTAGCAAGTATATCGGGCTTCAGACAATAACTCTGAAAGATACACTTATAGATAAAATTAAGGAAGTTGTACCTTTTAGCATGTATATCGGGATTCAGACAATAACTATGAAAGATACACTCATGGACAAAACTTAAGGAAGTTGTACCTTTTAGCATGTATATCGGGATTCAGACAATAACTATGAAAGATACACTCATGGACAAAACTTAAGGAAGTTGTACCTTTTAGTATGTATATCGGGATTCAGACAATAACTCTGAAAGATACACTCATGGACAAAACTTAAGGAAGTTGTACCTTTTAGTATGTATATCGGGATTGAGACAATAACTCTGAAAGATACACTCATGGACAAAACTTAAGGAAGTTGTACCTTTTAGTATGTATATCGGGATTCAGACAATAACTCTGAAAGATATCACAATGACCTTTATTGAAGACACACGTAATAACCATGTATGAATTAAATTGCCTCTGTCTCCTTCAAAAAAAAAATAGAGATTGTCGACAAAGAATTTCCACTTCCATAAGTTTTGTCTTTGGGTATATAATCAAATTGAAATTGAGAAGTCTAAGTTTTGTGATATATGTGAATGTAAGGTAAAAGGAAGTTGCGAAATCTACAAGAACCATATCACTGGAAAAAAAGAACAAATGTGATATTAGTAGTACTAGAATAAGGTGCATAAATATTTAAAAAGGCATCTCCTTAATGTGCAACTGAAAATTGCTGTTGGCTTACACCATCTATCGGAATAAATATCAACTATTCGTTAATTTTTTAATTATTCCAGAATTGGCCATTCATGATTAATCAAGAATGGGTATTTGATTAATTCTTGAATAATTAAAAATCAACGAATAGTTTATATTGTAGCAAAGTATTTATTATTTTATTAACAGAGTATCATTTTGATGTTTATATTTTACTACTCTGTAAACTTCTCTTATTGCTTATATTTTGTTTATCATTCATAGTTTGTTCTTGTCTTAAATAAATTGCTGTACCATCTCGAAGTTTGTCTTTCCTAATTTTCCACTTGGCAATATTTATTCCGATAGATGGCATAAGCCATCAGTAACTATCAGTTGCATGATAAGGAGATGCCTTTTTTTAAAATTAATATCACTGGATGTTTCTTACTTGATCATATCTCAGTTCTTCCGTGGGTTTTCCATCTCCGGATGAAGAAAGACCTTCAGACATGGCATTCCGTCATGTTACTTGTCACATGTGTGAATCACTGCAGCGTCAGTGATCGAGGAATGCACTCCGGAAATCCAGTTCCGGCATCCCAGCAACATGTTTTTTTTTTATCACATTCGAGCAATAGTTAGCTAAGATTGTTCGAATAACATGATAGAATACAGAGAGGAATTGTTGGGCGATTCCCATGTGTTCTGTAGCAGCTGAAAAAAATGTTTTATTTATTTATTACGTCTCAGTTTACAGGTGTCACCTTGTCCTGGCTCTTTACATATGATGAGTTGGTGGAGTAGAGGTGACAGACCTTGCAGCTGTTGGAGCTCCTAACTAAGCGATAGGTCGCCGGAATCGAGGATTGATAAAAAAAAAAGTAGTAATTGTTATACAGTTAAACCTGTCTATAGTGCCCCCTCTAAATACCGCCTTCCTCTCTATAGCACCCGATTTTAAACATTAAAATGTAAACATTTTACATTAAAAGTGACCTGTCTATAGCACCCCCTCTCTATAGCACCCTATTTTGGCGAGTCCCAAGAGGGGGCGCTATAGACAGGTTTAACTGTATATATAATTATGGTGTATAGGTTATTTTTGCTTTAATTGAATTAAAAAAAAAACTAAATTACTCTATGAAATGCAAATTTTAAAAATGAGCAAATGTTTTGAATAGGAATAATACTGTATATGTCTAGCTTGCTATAGTTTTGTATGGTTAAAAAGAACAAGATAATTTACATGTATACAGTCTACTCTCGTTATAACGCCACCATCCGGATTTTGCAAAAAGGCGACGTAAGGTGAGGGTGGCGTTCTATCGAACACGTTTAAAATGTGAAATTTAAAGATTCAATGAATTATTTATAACAATTAATAATAACAATTTATATTTAAGTCTCAATATATAGAATGCAAAACCGGCATTAATTGATTAATATGATAAATAGAAAGCATTAATTTATAATTTATTCATAAAAAAATAATTACATTTTCTTGAAGAAGTCTGTGTTCACAACTTGTGTTTTCTCTCCCTCACTTATGCCATAGACACGGTGTAACAAATCCGCAGATAGATTGACGTCGTCAGATGTTGCTCTCTTGGAGTGCTCAAGAAACAACAATAGTGATACTGATACTAAACTCTTGTGGAATGGGTATTTAGATTTACTATGGACATAAGCTTTGAGGTCGGTAGAATTTTACATACAATTATAAATATATAATATTTCCATCGCAGTAAGGGCAGTAAAAATTGTTTAACTTTCAAAAGAACCATACGTTTCTATAATAGTTTCCAATTTTCATAACAGATGGCGCGCAAATGCTTTTTATGTAATAAGGTGCTATCATTGGATAGCTCAGAATCTTGAATTCCAAGTTAAATGTTTTGTTCTCGTTTTCACCAGTTTTTAGAATTATTTTATCCGATCGTTAATATGACCTTATCATAGACTTCTAAATATTTATTTTCATATTTTCCATCTGATTTTGTTTTCAAATGAATCATAAATTGCGTAAAACAGATGGCGAGTTAATTCATAATGTTTATATTATGTCTAAATGAACTTTACTTGTTGTTTGCGGAAGAGCAGCGCTCGAAGCATGTTTAGGAATTTATAAATATTTGTATTTCTACTGTACTGTACTCTACTGTACTGTTCATAGTTGTTTAAAATCCCTTTTCCAATAGTTTATCTTCAGTATTACTATAAAATAAAAACAGGAAAATACAGAAATTAAGCCGGATGGTAGATTAAACTGACAAAACCGCCAAGTAGATTCACAAATGATGAACCAGGCCCTCCTATCATTTTTATCATTGCGGTAAATATACTAGAAATTTAGTTGTTTTTAAAATGATCAAAGACATCATAAATAGTTGAAATTTCCTACAAATGAATATATTGTATTATTTTAGGTCCATACGATTTGTTAATTTGTTCCTTGATATGATTTGAGAAGTTTATGGATGGAAACATTTCTAGGCGAAGCTGACCTAAAATATATAAAGGCCCCTCCTCTCTCTCCCGTCAACATAGATACAATAACTTTGCTATATATCTATCAACCATTTTATTCAATCTAGCAGACTCTGGTGGAGGTCAATGCCACAATAACATCTTTGTAAAATACAGAATGTCACCAGGAGACCATGGTTTGGTTTATGGCTCTCGGCAGTCTAGGGAGAGCTTTGATTTCATGTTATCCGCAAGGGATGCGTAGAATTTATCCAAAGAGTTATTCAGCGCTCTCAAAGTGGTTAGTTAATTCTATGGGGGAGATATATATGTAAATTTGTCACTTAACCGAGAGAGAGAGTCTGCAAGGTTGATGAGGCATTCAATCAATAGAGGCATAGTTCTGGCGTCTATTTTGATGCAAAATGCGACGTTTATTTTTTGCTAATTCTAGTATATGATTGAGGGTCACCCAGAGTTCGAAAATGGCACTGAATTTAATGAAACCTTTCAACGTCATATAATCAAGGAAGGGCATGGTACATCAGTGGGGAATCCTCCATCGGTTTAGCCAGTTCAAGCTCCAGACCGTTCAACTATTGTTATAGATGGATTCTATCATAGTTTGATTTTGTTGAAGAATACTGGATATATTTTGGGGCTAAGCTGATAATGTTATTTTCTTTTCTTTTTAAAGTTATAATTGTTTCTGTAACTCTATTTATGTGATTACTTGGTGTTTATTGATTTTTTTCAGCAAGGATGGTTTATAGCATTTAATGTAATCATTTTATCTCATTCAAAGTCCATGCATCACCAGACCAGGTCATGAATATTTTCGCAAAGGGTTTCCACGCCACCCAGGAGGTACCTGCTCAGCGCGTTAGCCTTTGTTTATAGTGGCGCTTCGCCTCCGTAGAAGCCCTATTCCACTCTTCTGGCACAACCAGAGCATCCAACTCGCTCTCGGCCGAGCTGATGGTCCAGGCCCTGCCAGGAACTGGTCTGCCGATGCTATGGACTCCGTCTCAAAGATCAAAGAGTCGGGGGAGAGGAAGACAAAGCCTCAATATCTGAGGAAACAAGTAAATTCGGACAGAGTCTCAAAGCAGACCCGCCTCCACCTCAATTCCCAACCGACTGGCCCATTGTTGGACCGTTGGAAACGAAATTTTTATAGCGCCCTAAAAATTCAATATATGAATATTTATATGAAATAAAAAATAATATGTACCTTTTTAAATTATATATTATCTGTTTGAGATATATTTAAAATAATCTCCATCATTTTGAATTAAATATGAAATAGAATTTGGAACAATAAGATTATGACTAAATTTTTTATTTCAATAACCTCAAAAATAATAAAAGAAATATTATTCAAACATTTGTTATTTATATAAAATGCTTTGAAGCTTCGAATATGTATATTTTAAAATATATAAAATGATGAAATGCGGAAAAAAATTGATCAAATTCAGACGTTTGCTCTCTCATTTTGCATTATCAAATATCAGTTGTCTTTCATACTTCACTATGAATATGCCTTATAGAGGAATACAAGTAAAATTTACTGTCTATTCTCGATTTGAGACTGAGCTATGGGACTCGAAATTTCTGTTCCTAAACACAGTTAGGTCTTATTGCAGTGATCACCATAATCCTCATATCGCTGATATACACTGGTCCGCAAAATTAAAGGAACAACATATTTTTCATTTATCTCAAATTTTATTGAACATATATCAATGAAATTTTATAGACAAATTTATTATTCCATTATTGATTAGAATACCCGAAATCAAAGAATTCTAACCCGTATTTTATGCAAATTAGCCGGTCAAGCAATGATCTTCTTGCAGTCAGTGCATAAATATCTTGGATATTGTTGTTAATATGGGGTGTGATCGCCTTTAACTGATAGACAGGCTCTACATCGGTGACCCATACTAAGAATTAGGGAGTTTATCAGCTCCTGTGGAATCAACGCCCACTCTTGTGTTAAGGCTGTTTCTAGCTCATGAGTGTTTCTAGGAGGGGGTTGGAGGGATGAGATCCGCCGTCTTAGGTTGTCCCATACATGCTCAATGGGATTTAGGTCTGGGGATCGAGCTGGCCAATTCATCCGAGCAATTGCATGGTTTTGGAGAAAAGTGTTGACCACACCAGCCCTATGTGGACGGGCATTATCATACATTAGAAGAACGTTTTCTCCCATTTCCAATGCTTGAGGCATCACATATGCTGCCAAGATCTCGTCCCGATACCTCTGTCCAGTCAGGGTTCCTTGCCGAAAAATATGGAGTGCTGTGCGACCGCCCAAGAAGATTCCAGCCCAGACCATAAAACCTTGGCTTCTGTAGGGATCCCTTTCAACCATATTCCAGTAGAGTTGCAGCACAGTAGAACAACAGTGATTCGTTGCTTCATCCTTTCGACACCACGGCAGTTTTCATCTTTGTGAGCAAGTGTTCGGTCAGGAATGAGCTGAAAAAAATAATCCTGTTTCGTCTGCATTGTATATGTTGGTTGGGTCATATCCGGAGTTGGCCAGCATACTGTTCAAATTTGTAAGGTGTTCATCAATGATAGCTGGAGAAACCGATGCGCCTTCCCCACAGAGCCGTCGTTGCGAAATATGGAATCTCCCTTTAAATCGCTGCAGCCACCCACTGCTGTACGTGAAATTTTCTGGTACGTCCAACTGCTCGCCAAGTTTTTTTGCCTTTTATCTTAGGAGGTCATCAGTAATAATAATATTATTGGCACGCTTTTGGGTAAACCAGTTGAAGAGAGCGTCTCCCAAGTCACTACATTTCCCGACTCTTTGTCTCTTTGAAGAACCAACAGTATAATTTTCCCACTTCTCAGCCTGAGTAAGAATATCAGGGACAGTTGTTCGTGGAAGTGAGAAACGCTCTCCAATTTCATTCTTTGACATTCTTGCCAACTGGCATATCTCCTTCTTTTCAATGGTGATCGACTCCAGTTTACACTTTTGGGAACTCATGATACGACAATAAGGTTGTTGTGTTGACGTTACAAAGGATGAAGCGACTGTGTATCTCCCAGGCACAAGCAGGAAAAGGGTCTGTTGTGTCAACAGCAGGCAAAGTACGGTGCCCCTGGCGGAAAAAAAAGACAGGAAAAGGGAAGTGGGGGATGAGGGACGTTGTGAGCGGCGCTATAACGAGTGGTTTTTGCTACTTGGGATACTAAAAATCAGCGGCGGAAGGCGAACAGCGAGGGAGTGGCGTTATATCGAGAAAAATACATTGATGTCGATTGGGACAAAACGAAAAAGCGGCGTAAGACGAGGGTGGCGTTATATCGAGTGGCGTTATAACGAGAGTAGACTGTATATAAATTAATAAATAAATGCTTCTTTTAACCAACGGTGAATGAATTTCTTATTCTGAATCCCTGATAACACTTACATGTTCCAACTCGACTATCAACAAATGTATAACTGGCTAAATACCCACTCTCTACACTGGCAGACATGAGCTTTACTTTCAAATATTTTAAATTTTATAAAGCTACTAGTGATATTCGTAGTAACTTAATGAATAAGGTAGCTTCTACTGAACAACTGGGTGAATGAACTAATTAATTAACACCTAAAACTATATATTCCAACTTTAGACAACCCTCTACCCTTGATACATCCATGTATAAAGATGTATAGATGTCTGATAATTATGTATATTTCTGTCAATTCTACTAATTATTGTACTTTGAGAAAAAGAACTGCTTGTTCTCGACTGTTTGTATATAAGTTTATGCTAAGTCCCTCCTTTCTTTCTTTCCCCTTTATTTAATAAACTGTAAATAACATTGCTTATTACTAGTACTATTACTTTTATTCCTAATATCCCCTACATTTCACCCTACAATGATGCTCACTCGACTTCTCACAAATACTGTGTTTTGTATATATATTCAATAAATAAAATCACGTATTATTAATGTTTATTCTCTTATGTAGCCCTGTAAAGATCAAAACAATTAAGAAAGCTTAATACAAAATAGCATGGGGATAGAGGGTCAAATGGATTTAAACAACAACATTGTCTTGAAGACCAATCCTTTTGCTACATCTGTTGTATCTCAAGAGTTTTTTTTTTTTAATTATTATCCCTAGTACACGTGGTATAGGTCATGATAATCATGGTGGGTAGAAGAAGGCGACTGCTTTTACTCTAAGTGCACCACATGTCTACACATGTGAAAAGCAGTTCGACTTTGCACTTACAAATGTGCCAGAAGCCCCGTTTGGTTACTTGTACTCGCTGGTGGGGTTGGTCTTTGGCAAGAATCGAGGGCCATTGAAGCTTTTTTTTTTTAATCAGAAAAAAAGTTCCAATGCGGGAATCGAACCCGGGTCGTAGCGGTGGAAAACCAACGGTTTAGACCATCCTTCCACCAACCCCCCTTCACGTATTATAAAAGAACAACTATACTCATTATTTCTATCAACTCACACAACATAGTTAATTGTGTCTATTTACTTAATTGATAAATTCTCTATAGTTCTTTTCTCTTTTTTACTTTCTTGAACTCCGAGACGAGTCGAATCAAGACGAAATATCTTAAAAGACTTTTGTTGTTGTCATAATACTTGAAAGTACATTACTTGTATTAATGCAACATAAGAAAAATATGGTTTTTTGCGTACTGTAAAATACACACATGGACAAAATTAAAGGAATTTATACCTTTTAGCATGTGTGTGTTGTGTATAATAATATATAAACAATTTTATAAACAAGATAAAATCAAATCAAGAATGCGGCTTATACACAAAATGTCTTTTATCTCTCACATTTGGATAGAGTTTCACTTAGTCATCTATTTATTTTTATAACTCATGGAAAAAAACTTGAGGAAGTTTTACCTTTTAGCATGAATATAGGGATTCGAATAATAACTCTTGGAAGATAATACAGTGACCTTTATTGAAGACGCACGAGATAACCAAGTGTGAACAAAATTGCTTCTGTCATCATTTAAAAAAAAAAATAGACGACCAGCGGTGACTCTCAACTTCCTTAAGTTTTGTCAATGAGTGTACATAAAATTTCGAAAAAAATTATTTAGATTCAGCCTCAAACTTTATTGAGACATTTTAATCTTATGATTCTTTTTCTTGTTATATTTTTAAAAGTGGATCAAAAAGAACGATTCGGATAAAAATAATTTCTATTTAATCACACAATATAAAAAAACTGCGTGATTACACACTCAACACAACTTCTATATATTAAAAGTTAATAAAACTCCGCCTTTGCCGGTCCCAAGCCCATATGAAAAAGGAGGAGGGGGAGCAGTAACAAGCTCACTAAAAAACCTGGGCTCAGCTGGCCCGGCTGATAGTACCCTGTAAGGGCTCCTAATCCAGGGATACAGGATGAGCAGCGTTTGTACTCCATGTTAGGAGCAGCTGCACATGGCGTCTGTTCCTCATGTCAGAGGCGGCCATTTCTTTTGGAGCTAAGTCGGCCTGCCACTGAGTAGTGCTCCCAGTCTTAATGACAAAGGCAGACGCATTCTACTTCACCCAATCATGATGGTTGTCAAACAGACACCATCAAGGGTCACAACTTGATACCCTAATATGATTGAGTGGAGATAAGAAAGAAGAAGAAAAGTTAATAAATCCCATTCTTTAGACCTTTTTCTGTAATCCTTTAATATACACTATTTGAAACAACTACCTATTATCTCCTTAAGTATTTAGTCATTTAACTTTTTTTATGTTCATGAGTCGAAACAAAATATTGTAGCAGAACATTTGTTATTTTATGAACAAAGTATTTATTTTAAAATTTATATTTTTCTGCGCGTTGTTTTAAATTATTATTATCCCTAGTACACGTGATAGAATCTATGATAATCATGGTGGGTAGTTAGCGACTGCTTTTACTGTAGAAGGGCCACGCTGTGCCCGAAAGCTTGATGTCTTAATAAATCAATGAAGAAACTTATCTCCTGAGTATTTTATCCTTGCCACGCATGTAATTGGGAAGATTTTACCGTTTAGAAAAGTGTACCACATGTTTACACATGAAGAAATCAGTTTATCTTTTTCACTTACAAGTGTCTCAAAGCCTCATTTGATTACTTACACTCACTAGGGGACCATTGAGAAGCATTTTCTCTTTTAGAAAAAAAAAGGGTCCAGTATGGGTTCGATCCCAGGCCGTGGATGTCGATAATGGACGGCTTATATCACTCTTCTAACAGCCCTCTTACTACACTTTAAAATTATCTCATTGTCTCTCTGCTATATTTTATAAATCTTAAGTTGATTAGCATTAAATAAATTTCCGCGCCATTCTAATATTTGTCTCTTCCAAGTTTCCTAAATGAGACGTTTTGATGGAGAAGCTGGGTAGATTAGGGAAGACAAACTAAAGATCGCCGAGCATATATTGAGGCCATGGGGTATGCGAACTGAATTTTTAGCAATTGACACCAGGATTCCATCGCTGTATGCCAAAATCCCCTAAAAGAATACGACGTATTTTTAGACGCTCTTTACGCCTCAAGAAAAAACACAAAGGGACAGGGGATGCAGCAAATGTCAAGTTGGAAAGTGATTGTCTTGGGTAATTTTTGACACGATTAGTCTGGAAAGTAATATGTGAGCAGCAATAAGTGAACGCTGTGTAAAATTCCTCTAATTCCAAGAACAGCCGCATTCGACAACGCCAAAAGTGTGCTATGTGTAAATTGAATAAGGGGTCGCAATCTCTGATAGCAAGAAGGAAAGTGCTAAACTAATTAAATCGCGAACTTGGCGACTTTGAGAGTGTGTAAAACAAATTGAGGATGGATTGCATTCGTTGACACCAAGAGACTGCTGAAAAAAATTGAACCACTGACTGCAATGATGCTGTCCCTCAAGAATGAGCTTGAATGAAGTCAGCAATTGACAAAGATCTTGTGTGATATGTAATGAAACTAGTAAGAGCGAATTTTTCTTTTTCAATTAAAGCAGCCTTCCTACTCTCCTTCCTGCGAAGGAAATATATTAGGAGGGCCTGGCTTATCAGTTGAGAACCCTCCAAGCGATTTCGACAGTTTATTATATTATGCCGCTTTTTAGATGCCTACTATTGTATTGGACAATTCTACCTATATATCTGACACTGTAGAATGCCCAAGATAGTGGATATTGCTGCTGCTGTGATGGAGATGCATGGAGACATCTGAGACTCTTCTTTGGACACAACAACAACAACTGTAGAATGAATCTTGGTTAAGGCATTTAGTCTAACTATATGGACATAAGCTTTGAGGAAGTAAAATTGTTTGGAAATTTTTGCATTTAGCAATACTCTTTCGCAAAAAATTCATACAATGTAAGTTAGACATAAAGCAATAATGCGCCATCTAGGTACATATATAAAATGGAACTATTCAAAGTTTTTCTGTTGTACATATTTTAATTATTTGTTACCACAGAGTGTGTGTAAGCTCACAGGTAAATAGGCGCTAAAAAACAAGAAAAAAAGAGTTCCTTTGTTTCAATATAAGTTTCCCTTTTATATTATATCTCTCTCTTGTACATCAATAAATATAATGTTTAATTAATAATTATTGGAATCAGTTTCATTTATAATACTAAGCAAAGTCAACAATTGGTAGCAGAGCGTGGTTATTTGATATAAAGCTCAAAAACGAAAATATTTAATCTGAAGATTAAGCAAGAAGTTTATTCTGATCGGTGAACTGAAGCACTTCTAAGAATATTAAAGGTATTTATATAGATTAAGTTAAATTATATCTATATATTGCATGTTTAAAAGCTACCCAATATTTAAATAAATTTAAAATATATATGTTTTTAAATTATATATTGGTTTGTTTATATTAGCTCAAAAGCGAAAATGGCTGAATATAATTTTTTATCCCAAACAAAAATTGAAGCCATATAATATTACAGAAAATTATACAATTAAGCCCCTGCAGTTGATTCATATGGATTTATGTGGACCAATGCCATGTCAATCTTTAGGAGGATCAAAGTATTTCCTTGCTATAGTAGATGATTACAGTAGAAGAATCTTTGTATATTTCCTGAGATCAAAAGATGAGACCTTTGAGAGATTTGAAGAATTTAAAGCAAGAGCCGAAAACGAATTAAGTCTTAGAATAAAAGATGTAAGAACCGACAATGGAACTGAATTTTGTAACTCTAGATTTGAAGGACTTTTCAAGAGAAGTGGGATCCATCACCAACTTACCACCACATACTCACCACAAAGTAATGGAGTCGCAGAGAGAGTGAATAGGACTCTTATAGATACAGCGAGAACCTTACTAATTGACTCAAAATTACCCATGAAGTTTTGGGCAGAGGCAATTGCTACAGCTACATACATTAAGAATTGTACACCCCACAGGTCTATCAAGCACCATACACCTATGCAGAGATGGAATGGCAGGAAACCATCGGTCAAACACATTCGAATATTTGGATGTTTGACACATTGGCTTGAGAGCAAACCAAGAAGAAACAAGTTTTCACCAAAGGGTAGAAAGGGAATATTTATTGGTTATTCCATTAAAAGAAAAGCCTACAGAATATATGATATAATGACAAAGAGAATTCATGAAGTCAGATCAGTAAAATTTAGTGAAGATAAGAGAGGAATTGATTATGCAAATTATATTCAGGAAGATACTAATTGTGATAATTTGACCTATAAAGGAAATTGCGAAGAAATAGTTGAAGACTTTCTTATCTTGAAAGAAGACAATCCTGTCGCAGAGAGTGAAATGAAGTCTCAGGAGGATACTTCAGTAAAACCAGGTGGTGACACTGAAAATGACTCAACACAAACTGAACCAATAGAGGAAAGATGCGCAAAAGGAGGAAGAAAGAAAGGAGAAACAAAGAGCATCTTAGAAGAACGGCACAATGCAAGACTTGAAGAACAAGAAATTAAATTGATTGAAGAAGGAGTTCAACGCTCACAAAGAATAAAGGATAGGAATGATGCAAACTTAATTATGGAAATTGATCATTATATTCCGGAGAACTTTAAAGAAGCAATGGATAGTGGAGAAAGAAATTAATGGCACAAAGCAATGGAAGAAGAGCTCAGTGAGATAGAGAAACATAAAGTATGGACACTAGTACCAAGGGGAAATGGGATGAAAGTCATCAATAGTAAATGGGTCTACAGTACGAAGAAAACACCAAGTGACGGCATATATAAAAGAAAGGCCAGACTGGTTGCTGTTGGATGCAATCAAAGATATGGTGTGGACTATAAGGAATCTTTTTCGCCTGTACTCAAAAAGGAAAGCTTGCGAACAATAGTAGCTCTTGCAACACAACAGAATTTAATCATGAATACTTATGATGTGGAGACAGCTTATCTATATGGTGAGTTAAAAGAGACAGTATACATGAGACAACCAGATGGTTTTATGCAAAAAGGAGAAGAAAACAAAGTGTTTAAATTGGAAAAAAGCCTGTATGGTCTACCACAATCAGGAAAATGTTGGAACAAAAAGATCAATGAAATTTTATACCAGTTGGGAATGATTAGAACCAAATGTGATCCATGTGTCTATAGACTCCAGAGAGGAGAAGAGTATGCAATACTGGGTCTATATGTAGATGATCTCATCATTGCTGGAACTAGTAAGGAAATTAATGACAACCTAGCCTCAGAAATAGAAAAATATGTTACTCTAACAGAAAAGAAAGATAAGGAACCATTTATTGGAATTGAAATAAAAAGAGAAGAAGATGGATTTTATCTATCTCAGACTCATTATATTGATACAATTCTTCACAGATTTGGACTGGAAGAATGCAACAGTGTGCAGACACCTGGAGATCAAAATCAAAATTTGGATGAATATTTGGACTCTAAGCCAGTAGATAAAACTGTATACCAGGAAATGATTGGATCACTAATGTACCTTTCTACGGGTACTCGACCGGACATATCCTTCAACGTCAGCAATTTATCACAGTATAGTAATGATCCAAGAGAAATACACTTAACTGGAGTTAAAAGGATTTATAGATATCTGAAGGGAACAAGAAAAAAAATGTTGGCATATAAGTCAAAAGACAACAATATCACAATAAGTACTGATGCGAGCTGGTGCACAACCCGAGACGCAAAATCCTATTCAGGCTATACAGTCAAACTTGGCGACAACTTAATAAACTGGAGAAGTAGAAAGCAAAATTTAGTAGCCTTGTCTACATGTGAAGCAGAACTTATTTCAATATGTGAAGGCATTTCAGAAGTATTATGGTCAAAGGGATTAATAGAAGAACTTTGTGAAAATTTAACTTTCCCAATTACCTTGAAAAGTGACAGCCAGGCTGCAATAAACTGGATACAATCTGACAAAATTTCTTCATGAACAAAGCACATAAACCGAAAGTATTATTTTGTGAAAGAGGAAATTCAAAAAGGAATCAAGCTGGCATACACCAAAAGTGAAGGCATGGAGGTGGATATACTAACGAAGAGTCTACCTAAGGACAAACTACAGAAATGTGCAGATAGCCTTGGACTTGCTGATTAGGGCTTACACACAGGGGAGCGTGTGTTGTACATATTTTAATTATTTTTTACCACAGAGTGTGTGTAAGCTCACAGGTAAATAGGCGCTAAAAAACAAGAAAAAAAGAGTTCCTTTGTTTCAATATAAGTTTCCCTTTTATATTATATCTCTATCTTGTAAATCAATAAATATAATGTTTAATTAAAATAAAAACATAAAGCCTCCAGGGAAAAGTTTCTTTTAAAAATATTTTTTATTTAAAAAATCTCGAGCTTTCGGGCAAGTACGCCCTTCTACGGGAGAAAATGCTTCATATGATTAACACGCCAATGAAATATGATTTAAAATTAAATAAAGTCAATTTTCTGTTTACATTTGCTTTAAAAGCACGATCAACGCGAGCTTCTGTTGCGCGTGCTTCACTTGGAGGTTATGGGCTGGGCTCAGGGATATAATGTTTAATTAATAATTATTGGAATCAGTTTCATTTATAATACTAAGCAAAGTCAACATTTTCTTTCAAATTATACAAAATTTCTACTGTATTTATTGTAATAAAAAATATTGGGAGGTCCCGACTTGGTCTTGTTATGTGTTTTTAAACAAATACTCTTTCAAAAATCTAATAAGTGTCAAAATTTAAGATGATATTTCCTCTGTAGTTCATAGACATTTCCACTTTGCCTGTCATATTTATTTTTTCTAGACTTTCCCAACTGTATAGTGAGCTCTTTTTTCACATTAACAGTCTCCAGCTATCATTCACCGAATGTTCAAATAAAAGGGGATACTAAGCTTAAAATATCTTATCATTTATAGACCCATTCTAATAGATCTTGCCACTCTTATTATCCTAGTCATGAATTTTATATTGACTGAGCGCGCTTTTATTAAAATTTCTAGACAAATTTCATTTAAATAGTTTTTAGATTCTTTTCGTTCAATATTACGATATCAATACCAATCAACAAATAAAAAAATAATAATAAACACACAAAATATCTTCATTTTTACAGCTTAAACTTTTGATAATTAGTTAAAGAGTTGTTATGCTTCTTAATTTATTTGTTTGTAAAGCTATTCAATTAGAACCATAATAGTTCACTACTTCTGTTCTTTATTTTATAGCCTACGTCTTTAATATAAGAGGCTCATTTTGGATTTTAGATGCAATGCATTATTTACATATTTTGATAGAGGCAATACACATCTCTTTGATACTTAATTTAATTCACAAGGAATTATATATCATCAAAGTATTTTTATTGTTTTTTATTTTTTAGATCTAATAAATTTGAGATAAAATAAATTTAAAAAAATAAAGCAAAAAACAAAACAAATTCACTGATTCTTGTTATTAAATACTTGAGTGGTGGCTCCACCTGTTTACTGTTTCCCATGGATTATGTTGCTGACGAGTGGGAAACTTACAATTTGAGTGAATGGTATTTACACCTTATTTTGGAATAGATAAGCAATTTCGATGAAGATATGTTATATTGGAAGATTATTTTTGCTATATTTTTGACGAGTCTACCCAATGGCAAATCAGGTAAGTTAATTTTTATTAGGCTTATGCTTTGTTTTGATACTATCGTTTGTTTTTATAATTAACATTTGCTCGAAACATTGTTATTTTAACTGACAGGGTATATAATATATTAAAAACCAATTAAAGCCCAAAAGATAAGTAAATTATTTTGTTTTTAATATAGAATTCTTTAAATTGTTGATCCTAATGGAAGTGTAAACAAATATAAATACGACATAAATCGACGCGATAATAAAGTAATTCTTTTTCATTTTTCAATTTGCCGATTCAGAAATTCATTTTTATTATTTAAAATAATATAAATTGGTCATATTATTTTAAAAATTTGGAGCTTCATATTTCCAGTAATTACTTCTATTGCAAGTAATGCTAGACACATATTTTCTATTTTAATATCCTTTTATTTGATATATTTTAAATATTTAAAGTATTTTTACATTAGGATTTAATAGAAATTTTAAAAATTTAGATTCAGAATTTGATTGTTAAACTTTTGTAACTTGACAGTTTACCCTTTCATTACCATTTGACTATAACATGAACATATTGACATATTTGGATTTAGGAATTGCATAAACAACATTTTTTTACTATTCTTTAGGAAATAAAGATATAAGAAATACAAATATTTATATTTTATTCACCATATTGGTATATATTACGTCTGTTTTAATAGCTTTTGTCATACATTAATTTTGATATAGTAAAGTTTTAAAATGTAGAAAATTAAATCATTAAAAAATATACATATACTGTGAGATTAACATTTTAGCGGACTGCACAACATATTGGTGTTTGTATTATTCTGTACGAGGCCTACTTGCAGTAAACAAAAATAGTCTTCTTCTTCTTTCATATCTCCACTCAATCATATTAAGGTATCAAGCTTGTAGAGCTTCAGACTTGACAACCATCATGACTGGGTCAAGTAGAATGCGACTGCCTTTGTCATTAAGACTGGGAGCACTACTCAGTGGCAGGCCGACTTAGCTCCAAAGAATAGCTCCAGAAATGGCCGTCTCTGACATGAGGAACAGACGCCATGTGCAGCCGCTCCTAACATGGAATACAAACGCTGCTCATCCTGTATCCCTGGATTAGGAGACCTTACAGGGTACTATCAGCAGGGCCAGCTGAGCCCAGGTTTTTTAGTGAGCTTGTTACTGCTCCCCATCCTCCTTTTTTATCCGGACTTGGGACCGGCAAAGGCGGAGTTAACAAAAGTAGTACCATTTTTAAACGAACCTAAACTAAATTTACATACCAAATCTAAACTAACCTAATTTAACATTAACCTATAGGTATATGGATATACAGTAAATTACCTCCCTGTAAAGGACAACACCTAATTACAGAGCCAAAGTGTCCTTTAGGGAGAGGTGTCCTCTTACCGGAGAGTTGCTAAATAGTAAAAATTATAATTTTGTAAATGAAATCTGTTCTTTATAGAGAAGTGTCCTCTAGCTTGAGTGTCCTCTCATGGAGGTTCTACTGTAACAGATGGTGGGCTAATGCATCTTAGTGTAAGGTCGTCTCCCAGAATTGTTCTTGAATTTCATTCTCGGTCTTCCCTCGTTCTCACGTAAACGCTTGTTTGGTAGTACTACTAAACTTGGAATGATACAGAGAAGATTAGCATGGCTCCTGCGCAAGGATGACATGCAAAGTTGTGAAGTGTTTTTTCTCTCTCTCTCCAACCATCCCTCCAGTAATACCTTTATCCACTCTTGAGTGTTAGACAACATGTCTAAACATATTATGACGCATTAGCATGCCATCTGTTATCAAAATTCGAAACTATTATAGACGTGTATGATTCTTTTAAAAATTAAACAATTTCTACTGCCCTTACTGCAATGGAAAAATTAATGGGAGGGCCTGGCTCATTAGTGGTGAACCCTCCCAGCGGTTTCGCCAGTTTAATCTACCAAACCGCTGGGAGGGTTCATCACTAATGAGCCAGGCCCTCCCATTAATTTTTCCATTGCAGTAAGGGCAGTAGAAATTATTTAATTTTTAAAAGAACCTACATGTTTATAATAGTTTTGAATTTTCATGTCCAAGCATGCTGGACCTCTGTTTCTCACTGTCTCCAGTAGTCCATATTTCACCATGATCATTTCTAGGATGTCTTCATTCTTGTCAGGCCATGGTATGATATACAACTTATACAAGTACAGTACAATAATCTCCTCATTCATTTAATAGATTAGAAATGACAAGATTTCTTTCATCATGAAACTCTTCTCCCCATCTTATGATTTCTCTTCTATCACATGGCCAAGGGTTACACTCATGGGAAAATGTAAGAAAGTGGAAAACCTTTTGATGATGCCCGTTATCTTTTTTTTTTTGAAGGAGACAGAGGTTGTTCACACTTGGTTATCTCGAGTATCTTCAATAAAGGTCACTCTAATATCTTTCATAATTATTTGTCTGAATCCCGATATACATGGTAAAAGGTACAACTTCCGTAAGTTTTGTCCATGAGTGTATCTTTCATAGTTATTGTTTGAATCCCGATATACATGCTAAAAGATACAACTTTCTTAAGTTTTGTCCATGAGTGTATCTTTTCTTTTCAGTGCAGTGTGATTCCCACATTACCTTTGATTCTGAAACGTCGACAATCAAATAAATTATTGGTTGATGTAGCTCTATTTTTTTCCAAACCAACTTCCAAACAACAATTTTTTTTTTTGCCT
Source organism: Cordylochernes scorpioides (assembly GCA_030710605.1). Taxonomy (NCBI): domain Eukaryota; kingdom Metazoa; phylum Arthropoda; class Arachnida; order Pseudoscorpiones; family Chernetidae; genus Cordylochernes; species Cordylochernes scorpioides. The sequence goes on along the minus strand of CP092871.1, from coordinate 10,215,104 downwards.
ATCCTTATTACACGTGGTACAGGCCATGATAATCATGGTGGGTATAGGTAGGCAACTGCTTTTACTGTAAGCGCACCACATCTCTCTACACATGTGAAAAGCAGTTTGACTTTGCACTCACAAATTTGCCAGAGCCCCGTTTGGTTACTTGCACTCGCTGGTGTGGTTGGACTTTTTTGCAAGAATTGGGGTCCATTGGAGCATTTTTTTTTTAAATCAGAAAAAAGTGCCCAATGCGGGAATCGAACCCGGGTCGTAGCGGTCGAAAACCAACGGTTTAGATCATCCTTCCACCGACCTCCCCTAACCAACAAATGATCTTCAAAACTAAAATATAAATTGGGTTATAAGATATACTTTCTTGGTTTTCATTATATTCTGTCATAATGGAACTTTTTCTTTCCATCTCTGTCATTGATTGTCATTCCTTCTTGTTTGTCACTTGGTAGATCAGCCTAAGTTTTCTTGGATTTCCATAATTTTTGATTCCGAATTTACTCTTTCTTCATTTTCTCTTCTTTTACTAGTCCCCGTTTTTTTAATCATAGTTTTTTTCCTCTTACAGAAGTCCGAAGAAAATATTGTGTTGATCTACTAAGTTTTATTGATTTCTGTAATTTCTGATTCCGAATTTACTCATCCTTCATTTTCTGCTTCATTTAATGAGTCATCTTTTTCTTCAATCATAGTTTTTTTTTTCCTCCTGCGGAAATCCGAAGAAATTTTGTTGGTCTACCAAGTGACAGACAAGAAGGAATTACAATCAACAACAGAGAAACCATTAAAAGAAATAGTTCCAGATTATGCCAGAAGATAATGAAAAGCCAAGAAAGTATAACCTAGAGATTTATGGATGCTTTACTACCAATAAAGTGGGTATGCTCCACTGTTCACCACTGATGAGCCAGGCCCTCTCAATGTGTCCCTATCATAGAGAATTACAGTAAGAAGTTGTTTTATTTGGAAAAAAAAAAATTTCAACACTAAATGGTTTCAAATTTCCTATACAGTTCCAACTTTTTTAATTCGACTCTCGAAGAGATTGGAATATATTTTTGTTGAATTAGAGTACAGTAGAACCTCTCAGTAAAGGACAACACCTAATTGCAGAACCAAGGTGTCCTTTAGGGAGAGTTGTCCTCTTACCGGAGAGTTGATAAATAGTAAAAGTAGTAATTTTGACAATGAGAACTGTCCTTTGTGGAGAGGTGTCATCTAGCAGGAATGTCCTCTCATGGAGTATGTTATACTGTATGTGTGTGTTGAATCATAGTTCTCTGTTAAATAAAAAAAATACATATATCCCTAAAAAATGTGGTACAGGAAATGATAATCATGGTGGGTAATTAGCAACTGCTTTAACTTCAAGTGCACCACATGTCTACACATGTGGAAAGCAGTCTAACTTTTGTACTTACAAGTTATACCAGAGCCCTGTTTGGTTACTTGCACTCACTGGTGGTGTTGGACTTTTAAAAAAGAATTGGGGGCCATTGAGGTAATTTTTTTTTATTCCTGAGAAAAAAATGTGTACAATGTGGGATTTGATCCCAGGGGCTGTTAAAAAACGGCTGTTTATAACCATTTCTCCACCGGCTTATGGTGATTGGGATTTTAAAAACGATTGAATTATAGGTAGCTGAATTAACGATGGTAATTTAAAAGAGAAATGGCTGGGAATTGAAAAAAAAAAAAAGACAGTTAAAGTAAGTGTTGAATTATAGTCAGTTGCATTAAAGAGGTTATATAAAGCACAATTTGGATTATAGATTAGAACTTTATCATTTTTGATAGACTTCAATAGACCTAAGAAGTTATTCTTCCTTTGAGCTGAAGAATTCCAAAGTGAATATCAATGTTGATGCCATCTCTTGAAGATTATTTTTTAAAGAATTCAGAATCTGAACCTCTCATTATTTTTATCCTTTTGTCTGATGATGGTAACAATGCTGTTACCGAAATGTCGCAAACTATTAATTTATTGGATTAGGTCTTATTATCTTGTAGTTCTAAAGAGGTTATACTTTAGATTTTTTTCTGTTTTGCCAACCAACATTGGGAAATGCTGAGTGATTCCCCAAGAGATACTATCTACCTCCATATCACTGTATATTTGTGACCATGACATTTACTGTTATTTCTATTGAACCCAGCTCTGGCTATTGGCCGATCCATCCATGCCCATCATCCAATTAGCTCCCTCCACCTCACTTAGCCAAAACAATCGGCCGGCAATTAAATTTTTTATGTTACCTAGGAAATGATGTTGCACAATTTTTGCCTTCCCCTTTTCTTACCGTTGTCCTCCGACTGTGAGATCTTTCTATACTGTGAAACCTTGAACAGGGGATATGGTGATCCTTCATATAGTACGAACCTGAAATAATCACAGATATTAGTGATACTATATTGTGTTAACTGAGAATATAGTGTGTAAACTATATATTTATAAATTCAATTACCTTCTATATACACCTATCCCCCGATTTACACGGTAGATACGTTCCTGAGAAAAACGTGTAAATCGGGGGATAGGTGTACACAGAAATAAAATGCATTGACAGGTTAAAATATGTAGTCAGCACATAAGCTCGGGATTCCTCGTGAGATGTGTACACAGCGCATGTGTTCAATCACAGTAGCATTTAGTATAGTGCGATAAAAAAAAACTTATTTGGAAAACGGTGTAAAAGCGAAAACGTGTAAAACAAGTACCGTGTAAATCGGGGGATAGGTGTACTATCCATAAAATTTGTAATACATTTTTTTTTTGGCAATGTGTTTCTTTCTATATACAGTTAAACCTGTCTATAGCGCCCCCTCTAAATAACGCCTTCCTCTCTATAGTTTTCAATTTTAAACATTAAAATGTAAACATTTTACATTAAAAGTGACCTGTTTATAGCACCCCCTCTCTATAGAACCCTATTTTGGTGAGTCCCAAGAGTTATAGACAGGTTTAACTGTATATAGGAGATAATACTTGATGGTATATGTAAAAAGAAACACATTGCCAAAAAATAATTGTTACAAATTTTATAGTAAATTATAGCTGTAGTGAACCAAAAGCTCAATATCCCATTGGAGATTTGCTATAATGAAATTTTAGGGTGAAAATATAGGCTCTTCCAGGGATGTTTCTCAAACAAATTTAATTCATATCTTTAGCTTTAGCTAGAGATCTGAATTGAAATTTTTAAAAAGAAAGGTAAAACACAATTTGGATTATAGATTATAAACACAAGGTAATAAGACCAAATAAATAAATAGTGTGTGACGTTTCGGTAACAGCATTGTTACCATCTTCAGACAAAAGTAAAATTTCTCATTCAGTACTTTTGTCTGAAGATGCTAACAACGCTGTTACAGAAACGTCACACACTTTATTTATTTGGATTTGGTCTTATGTTGTTGTTGTCGTGTCCAAAGAAGAGTCTCAGATGTCTCCATGTATCTCTATCACAGCAGTTGCAATGTCCTCTATCTTGGGTGTGTATACTGTATTGTTGTTGTTGTCGTGTCCAATGAAGAGTCTCAGATGTCTCCATGCATCTCTATCACAGTAGTCGCAATGTCCTCTATCTTGGGTGTGTATACTGTATTGTTGTTGTTGTCATGTCCAATGAAGAGCCTCAGATGTCTCCATACATCTCTATCACAGCAGCAGCAATATCCACTATCTTGGGTGTGTAAAGCTGCTGCTCTGGGTCTAAGTCAATTCATTGGAAAATGGGTGCCGTTGCCACATTAGTCACCTTGGAAACGAACCAGAATTTGGTCGAATATTCCAAGGGTCCAGGGGGGGACCGCAGGGAGGTGTGGTCGGACTTCTCCCCCCCCCCCCCCCCCCCCCCCCCCCCCCCCCGATTTTGTCTTATTACCTTGTGTTTTAAAAAGAAACCTATCTTGGAAATCTGATGTTTTCTCACCTTAATATTGATACAAAGGATTATTCTATGGAATAATGAAGTTTTGTAGTATTTCAGACCCCTAGGTTGAAAGCAGTATTTCTGACCTCTCTGAAATTTCTTTCTATAGCTAGTCTAATGATGGCATTGTAGTGTCTTCTCCCAAAATTTCCCATGTATTCCATTCCCAGCCTTTCTTTGGCATTAGGATAGTCTTCTTCTTTCTTATCTCCACTCAATCATATTAAGGTATCAAGCTTGTAAAGCTTGTTGATGGTGTCTGTCGGGGAAGAGTCGAGCTCATCTATGGATGAGTCAATAATGTCTTCTTCTTTCTTATCTCCACTCAATCATATTAAGGTATCAAACTTGTAGAGCTTGAGATGGTGTCTGCCGGGAAGAGTAGACCACATCAATGGATGAGTCAATACAGTCAATAATGTGTTTTGGGGTTGCAGGTTGAGAATTGCAAACATGATTAGATAGTGTACCTTGAGTATATCAGCAGCTATATTTCCTTGTAGTACTCATCATTAGTATTCCACTGTTGACACTGGTGATGATGTTTTGATGTTGTAAGATATTTTGGCTGGATTCTCTGAAATAAAAGAGAAATTCACTTTCACCTGATATAAACAAACTGGTTTACCCATATGATAACACACAAAATTTGGATTATAGATAACTGTTAATAAAAATTAAGCTGAATTAGTAAAAAAATAGCCGTGTTGTTTTGGTAAAAACCTATTCCTAAGGTACAATTTGGATTATTCTATATACAGTTACGAGCGTCATTCTTCGTCGCCTCTGTCCCGGTTTGCTTTTTTTGGAATGGCGCCTTCCTATTGGTCGGCTACGATCACGCCACCTTTGCCCCCCCCCCCCCCATTTCTGTAACTATTGTGTTGGAGCGGGTCGCTCCTTAAATAAATGCATATATTAGTTAATAACCAAATGGAATCCTCTCTTTCTTTTTCCCAGTAAGAGACGCCTACGGAAGCCAACAGTACATAGACAGATAAAGCACATAGGCTATAGTTATTAACTAACATATGCATTTATTTAAGGCGCCAAATTATAATTGTAACAAATAGTATTTGAATCGAAACATTCAATCGGGTAAAACACGGGCGTTGCCCGGGTCATTCGGCTAGTAGATTATAATCACAAGGTAATAAGACCAAGTGTGTGACGTTTGGGTAACAATGCTTTTACCGAAATATCACACGCTATTTATTTATTTGGTCTTATTACCTTGTGTGTAAAACCTATTGTTATTAGGACATCATACACTGCTAATATATGTGGGCACTGCAGTCTGATGAAGACATTGGAAGCAGGTAGCTGTCTTGCATCACACAGAGCTTGTACAGTAGAACCTCCATGAGAGGACACTCATGCTTGAGGACATCTCTCTATAAAGGACAGTTTTCATTTGCAAAATTATCATTTTTACTCTATAGAAGCTATCCGGTAAGAGGACACTTCTCCCTAAAGGACACTTTAGCTCTGCAATTAGGTGTCCTTTACAGGGAGGTTTTACTGTATATCGTAGAGTTCAGGTATTCCAATGTCTTGTAGATGTCAGGATGCTATATGGTGTGTGTGTGTGCTTCAATCAATACAGAACAGTTTCCGTATTGATCTCAAAGGGTGACAGCTCCTACCAGCCAACTCACTGACTTACGTTGTTGCCAGCTCATCTTCTCATCTATCTTTCATAAGATTGCCCAACCTGTGTCCTCCAGTGTCTCTGTGACACATTAGTTGTGACATTTAAAATACCTGCGTGTCTGTCCTCTAGTCTCTCTCTGTATTGTTGTTGTTGTCGTGTCCAATGAAGAGCCTCAGATGTTTCCATACATCTCTATCACAGCAGCAGCAATGTCCTCTATCTGGAAAATGGATGCCGTTGCCATGTTAGTCACCTTGGACCAGAATTTGGTCAAATATTCCAAGGATCCAGGGGGGACTGGTGTGGTCTTATTTCTTTCCCCCCCTCCCATCTCTCTCTGTGGCACAGCATTTAAAATACATGTGTGTGTCTGAGAGGATGAATGTAAAACATTGAGATCACATTTCATCTTCATTGAATACTTTTAGCATGGTACATACACATGACATGTGACCAACCCACAAAAACAAATGAAATGTGCTAGGGGTAGAGGGTAATGCCTTTCACTAATATTATCTACAACCAATCAGTAAGTTATCAGAAATTTTTGATGAGAAGTAGACAAGGATATAACATTTAGGCAAGTATACAATAGTTATATGAAAAATAGACACTTCAACAGTTGGAGTTTTTATTTTCTCAACGTTTCGACAAAAATCTTTTGTCTTCATCAGGAAAAGTAAATAAAAATAAAGCATTTGGCGTTAAAAATTGTTCTGAGGTTTGCAAGGGCGTTCTCACGTGATTTTTCATTGCAACCTCAGAACAATTTTTAACGCCTTGCCAAATGCTTTATTTTTATTTACTTCTCCTGAAGAAGACAAAATATTTTTGTCGAAACGTTGAGAAAATAAAAACTCCAACTCTCTGGCCGAAGTGTCTATTTTTATATAAATATGAATGCCGGCCAGGCAACCTCTATATTTACGATAAGTATACAATAGGTATTAAAAAAAAAAAATATTCAAAAGAAAATATAAAGCGCATACAAAAAGTAGAAATGGAGAATACAAGAAAAAAGCAAGAAGTATGTAATAGGAAGTATACAATAAGCAGATGAGCAGTCTAAATATATCAGGACAAGCAACAAGCATATATACAGTAGAACCTCCCTTTAGCAGACACCTCTCTATAAAGGACAGTTTTTATTTGCAAAACTACCATTTTTACTATTTAGCAACTCTCCGGTAAAAGGACATCTACCCTAAAAGACACTTTGGCTCTGTAATTAGGTGTTGTCCTTTACAGGGAGGTTCTACCGTATATATATATTTTTTGCTTTCAATTTTGGGATCCAGAGGGGGGGGGGGGGATCTGGCCCATGAGTAGTACCATTAGAACTCTTTCTGGACCAACAACAAAGAGGCGATCCTATCTAGAAAGAAGGTATCACCAAATGAGCTGATAAAATTGATAAAAAGGGCCTTTTCCTGATGGTGCAACTGGATATTGCTGGTGGCTTGCGCCAGAGAGAGTGAGAGAGGAGAGAACAACCACTTTCTACTTTCTAAAGAGCACTCAAGTGCTGTGTCAATGTTTGCAAAAGTTGTTCACTTCAAGGCAGCTACTCCACCTTCCTGCATTTAGGAATAAATTGGTTGTGTTCCCCAGACATTTCCACAGCAAAATTTTAGATTGCAAGTATTATGCCATCATAGTTTTGATATCATTTTTATTGATTAAGAATTCCCATAAAGATAAAGGTCACCTCTCCTGTCAAAATAGATGTCAAAGCTAGATGCCGTCTAGAGTTGCATAAACTAGCAGCTTGGGGTCGGTGACAAAGCCACAACACCAGCTAATCTGAAACCAAGGTCTCCAGGTAGATGCTATCAGTTAGCCAAAGCTGATTTTGTGGCTTTGTCACTGATCAGAGGTTGCTAGTTTGTGGCGTGAGAATGCTAAACAAAATGCTGATGAGGGCCAACAGCCTGAAACATGTACGTGGTTAGCCAATTCTGGAATAATTGAAAATCAACAAAAGTTATAGTAATAAGACCAAATCCAAATAAATCCAAACCCAAACACACTATTTATTTGATTTTATTATCTTGTGTTTATAACCTAAGGTAATAAGACCAAATCCAAATAAATAAATAGTGTGTGACATTTCTGTAACAGCGTTGTTACCATCTTCAGACAAAAGTACTTCAGTACTTTTGTACCTTATCATCAACAATTAATTGATACTTATTCTAACAGATTCCAACTTTTAGTTGCTTGATAAGAAGATGGCCTCTTTTAAAATTATGGAATTATTTATATATTAATAATCTTGTAGCTATATTAAGGAATTGAAGTATTGTCTTCAATCCAAGCTGCCAACTTTTCCTGCTGTGTTTAGGTATAGATAGGCAGAATGGGTGTGTATTGAGCAAACAAGCCACTTCTAATGAACTTTTATAATGATTCCTCTAGTGTTAGTTTTCTTTCTTTCAATATTTTTTCTTCCAGATTTTCCTCCATGAGATGGATTCCCTAAAGATAGACCCAAACAACAAACAAAAAATTAGGCCATTCTCATTTACACCGTTGCTGCCCACTTTCCTTTATCGCCTTTTGGAAAATATATTTTTATCCCTTTTCTCATTTTTCTTGAGGTTGAAATAACCCTCAAGTAGTTTTATAAAGACAATGCCAATGTCTCTGATCAAATGATAAGGCACAAAACTCAGAAAACTATCTTCTTCTTATCTGTTAAGTTGCTTACACACTTGATAACAGTTACCATTTAAAACATGCTGTGGTATTTTATCTTATTCAGCACTTTTGTCTGAAGATGGTAACAATGCTGAAATGTCACACACTATTTATTTGGATTTGGTCTTATTACCTTGTGTCTCTGATCAAGTATTTATACATTAGATAGATTTTTTTTTGTATTTCTTTCTCCTCATTGATCATCCTGTAATTGGGGGAGGGACAAGGGGTAGGTTTTTCAGCAGCCAGAATGATGTGTCCTCTAACTGGAGAACTCCTAGTACACGTGGTACAGGCCATGATAATCATGGTGGGTAGAAGTAGGCGACTGCTTTTACTGTAAGTGCACCACATGTCTACACATGTGAAAAGCAGTTTGACTTTTGCACTTACAAATGTGCCAGAGCCCCGTTTGGTTACTTGCACTCGCTGGTGGGGTTGGACTTTTGCAAGAATCGGGGGCCATTGAAGCATTTTTTTTTTTTTATAAACATAAAAAAGTGCCCAATGCGGGAATAGAACCCGGGTCATAGCGGTCGAAAACCAATAGTTTAAACCATCCTTCCACTGACCCCCACTGCTAATTAGTAAAAATGGTAATTGTAATGATGAAAACTGTCCTTTGTGGAGAGGTGCATCCTTTCCTGGAGGTTCTACTATACTTGGAAGAATGTTAGCAGCTAAACTTATACATGGCTTGCTTATCCATTGTTAAACCAGTGTTAGAAATGCCCATCACAAGGAAAACACTCAGGCCATAATTAACTGAAGAAGGAAGAAGGAAAATCTAATCAAACCACAGAAGGTTTTAATTGAGTAAATACACATTTCCATCAATCCAACCTTTTGTGTAAAACAGCAAATACTAAATAGCAGAACTTCTTTCAAAGAGTCTCTATTGAGGACAGACTTTTTTGTTGTTGTTGTTCAACTTTTGTTTGTTATGAAAATAGCTTTTAAATTTATAAGCTTTAATGGAAAGGGAATGTTTCCAATTGGAGAACCTAAGTCCACTAGTTTACAGAGATAGTCAGTAAATGGCACTTAGTTTTAGTAGCTCTTTTGAATTAGAAATTAGAAACAAAAGGTAATAAGACAAAATCCAAATAAATAGTGGTAAAAAAGTTCCCATGCTGGGAATCGAACCAGGGCCTTCTGAGTGAAAGCCAGATAACCTAGCCACTAGACTACAGGGGATCACAGAAAAGTTGAGTGAATCCTGTATGGTATGAGTTTCCTTAATAAAGGCATGTTGTTGTTGTAATAGTAAGTCATGATATAACATGACTGTGTGTGGCACTGGTACACAGTACTGGCACTGGTACTCACCAACTCTATGCTGTTTTCTTGCTGTAGCATTGGGACTATCACAGCAATATCATGGAGGATGGTACGTGTTACCTGAAGTTGCTCATCCCAGGGAGCAATGGCCAGCAGTTCCTTCCCAGATGTGGAACATTGGAAGGAAATCCTGTGTTGGCGATGGCACAGTAATGTAGGACAGACTGGATTCACTCTGAAGTCACTGGTACAGTAGAACATACTCCATGAGAGGACACTCACGCTAGAGGACACCTCTCTACAAAGGACAGTTTTCATCACCAAAATTACCATTTTTACTATTTAGTAACTCTCCGGTAAGAGGACACCTCACCTTAAAGGACATTTTAGCTCTGCAATTAGGTGTTGTCCTTTACAGGAAAGTTGTTCTACTATAATACCGGTTTTAATTGAGTAAATATTTTAAAAGTTTTGTTTAAAAAAAAAAGTTTGAAAACTACTTTCTCAATAGTTAAGTTGAGAAATATTTATTGCGTGGGCTTAATTCATTAGTGGGGAATGCGCTTTCCAAGTGACTTTGGTTCCTCACAATTTTGCAGCCAGGTACAGTAAAAAAACCTTGCTAAAACTAACCAGGGATATACCAAACCTCCCCCTATAACGATTCTAAAACAGACCCCAATTCATAAAATTCCTTATAAAGAACCATGAGTATAGTGAATTAGAAAGTTCCATTGGGGTTCGCTAGAGTAAGATTTGACTATACAGTTAAACCTGTCTATAGCACCTCCTCTTGGGACTCACCAAAATAAGGTGCTATAGAGAGGGGGTGCTATAGACAGGTCACTTTTAATGTAAAATGTTTACATTTTAATGTTTAAAATCAGGCGCTATAGAGAGGAAGGCGCTATTTAGAGGGGGTGCTATAGACAGGTTTAACTGTATATATATTTCAGTAGATATAATAACATTACTTGGGACCCAAGATTTCAATTGTTATAACCATTGTTAAGATACCATGTGCACCAGCTCCTAACTTGGAGTACAGACTCATTCTGTATCCCTGGATCAGGAGTCCTTACAGTGTACTATCAGCCGGGCCAGCTGAGCCCAGGTTTTTTAGCGAGCTTGTCACTGCTCCCCCTCCTCCTTTTTCATCCGGGCTTGTGTGTGTGTGTGTGTGTTGTGGGACCGGAAAAATTGGAATTACTTTACTAGTCTTCTTCTTCTTCTTTCTTATCTCCACTCAATCATATTAGGGTATCAAGCTTGTAGATCTTGAGACTTGACAACCATCATGACTGGGTGAAATAGAATGCGTCTGCCTTTGTCATTAAGACTGGGAGCACTACTCAGTGGCAGGCCGACTTAGCTTCAAAAGAAATGGCCGCCTCTGACATGAGGAACAGATGCCATGTGCAGCCGCTCCTAACATGGAGTACAAACTCATCTTGTATCTCTGGATTAGGAGCCCTTACAGGGTACTATCAGCCGGGCCAGCTGAACCCAGGTTTTTTAGTGAGCTTGTTACTGCTCCCCTTCCTCCTTTTTCATCCGGGCTTGGGACCGGCAATGGCGGAGACTTTACTGGTGATGATAAGGAATTGGCTACAACACCAGTTTCGGCAAATTCAGACAAAAAAGCCAACCTCTATAAAATATGTGATGAAGCTCCCTCATTGGTGTGTCTTCAACGTACATCAAGCTCCATGTTGATGATGGCCAACAGCCTGAAACATGTACATGGGTTGGTTTTTCATGATATTTCATGAAAGGGGAATAAGCTAACCTTGGAAAAACCAACAGTTGTTTGATATATTTTCCAATGGTAGATAGAAAGTCATCAGCAAGAGATTCAGTTACACAATCTGAAAGTAACCTTTCATTACACTGTACTATACCACCCATTATCTCTAATTTTGAACTCTGAGAATTCCTACAGGATCAAACATCAAATATTTCCCCATCTTTATCAAGAGTAAACCTTCAGATAACTATATAAACAGAATGAACGATACAATAATTGTATTTATAAAACAAGGTAATAAGACCAAATCCAAATAAATAAATAGTGTGTGACGTTTCTGTAACAGCGTTGTTATCATCTTCATGCAAAATTCAGTACTTTTGTCTGAAGATGGTAACAACACTGTTACTGAAACGTAACACACTATTTATTTATTTGGATTTGGTCTTATTACCTTGTTTTATAATCTAAAATAAAATTGTGCCTTATTAATAATTGTATTTCTATTACTGTGTATTTTTCTAATTGTTTAAAAAGATATAAATATCTCCTGGACATTAATTAAACAATTAAAAAGGTTTTCCGGAGATGAGTTTATTATTTTTTTTTTAATAAAACCATCTCAAGCTTTTGGGTATCCCTGCCCTTCTACAGGAGAACTTATACATTGAATAGTGGACTTGAAACACGTTCGTGGATGGCTTTTCTTGATTTATCAAGAAATTGGCCAAATATCAGGGAACAGGTTAAATCAATGTTTAGTTGATTTCTGTTCCACCAGATGGCGCTCTGCCTTCTGTAAAACACATGTGCTCCTGGTCAGGATATGCCATTTTTATTATACATTGAATAAAGTGCCGCCTGATGCCAGTCAGCGTCTTATTCATTATATATGGGCAGAGATACCCAAAAGCTTAAGTTGGTATCAATAAAATAGAGAGAGGTGTCCTCTCTTACCGAAGAGTTGCTAAAATAGTAAAAATGGAAATTTTGGAGATGAAAACTGTCCTTTGTAGAGAGGTGTCTTCTAGTCTTTGTTCTCTCATGGAGGTTCTACTGTATTATATTTATTCTACTGTAAAAGCAAGACTTTAATAAATGGCTTCATTTACGTTGAAGAGTTGTTTCTAAAAGAAATTTGAAAGCATTTCTCTCTCATTCTGAAATAGAGAAGATATATATGTGTGAAAAAATAGTACAATATCACATTTGTACTATTTTTTCACATTGTGTCGCGGTCTCACACAATTCTGGCCTTAACTACCCGTTCATGATTTTTCAGGATGCCTTGAAAGACCAGTTTTTTGGTCATTGAGGTACAGCTTGCACCACGCTGATGAGGGCCAACAGCCCGAAACACGTCCGTGGTTAGCTTTTCTTGATTAATCAAGAATGGGTATTTGGCCAATTCTGGAATAATTAAAAATCAACGAGAATAGTTGATATTTATTCCAATAGATGGTGCAAGCCATCAGCAACTTTCAGTTGCACGATAAGGAGATGCCTTTTTTCATATATATATATATATGTGTTTATCTTTAAACCTATCATAGCCATCACCCTCTTTTGGGAGTAATCTTTTTTTTTTTTTAAGAGTCGATATTTAATATTTGGCGGGGGCCGTTTGTTTTTTTTCCATGATAAAGAAAATCTTCTTCGGAAACCTTTATAATTGTTTAATTAAAAAGATTTAAAGTTTGGCACAGTGTTGAGTAAAAAAATGGACCGGTCAAAATTTCCTACAGTCAGGTGTTAGTTGACTGTCAGACCAGCAGTCAATGGTCTGACGCTGTCTGAAATGGACTTGAACAACAGTTTGGCCTCAAATAAACAAAATAGGAGAAAACAAAACCTAGAGAATGGAAAGGGGGAAGTAAGCAGGAAAATTACTGCAGGAAGGGGAAACTGAGAAATAATTTTACCATTACCTTTTAGACAAAATCTTTCCAGGAGAATTTTAAATGGTTATAGAAACCACCTTCCCCATATCTCCAGGAATTTATGGCTCTCTGGTAAATATATACTTGAGGCTAAACACAAGGTAATAATAAGATCAAATCCAAATAAATAGTGTTTGTTACATTTCAGCAACAGCATTGTTATTACCATCAGACAATATGCTGAATATATCATAAAAGATAATAAGACCAAAACAAGGTAATAAGACCAAATCCAAATAAATAAATAAATAGTGTGTGACATTTCGGTAACAGCGTTGTTACCATCTTCAGACAAAAGTACTGAATGAGAAATTTTACCACAGCATGTTTTAAATAGCTACTGTTATCCTATAACAGGAGGATACAACAGAGGATAACAGGAACTATTTTACCACAGCATGTTTTAAATAGCTACTGTTATCCTATAACAGGAGGATACAACAGAGGATAACAGGAACTATTTAAAACATGCTGTGGTAAAATTTCTCATTCAGTACTTTTGTCTGAAGATGATAACAACGCTGTTACCGAAACGTCACACACTATTTATTTATTTATTTGGATTTGGTCTTATTACCTTGTTTTATAATCTATAATCCAAATTGTGCCTTATCAATAATAAGACCAAATCCAAATAAATAGTGTGTGACGTTTCAGTAACAGCTTTACCATCATCAGAAAAAAAGAAAAGTATGATGGTAACAATGCTGTTACTGAAGTGTCACACACTATTTATTTGGATTTGGTCTTATTATCTTTTATTTCTAATCTATAATCCAAATTGTGCCTTATCTTTACTGAAGGTATCATTTAGTACTTTTGTCTGATGATTGTAGCAATGCAGTTACCGATACATCAAACCATTATTTATTTATTTAGATTTGGTCTTATTACCTTGAGTTTCTAATCTATAATCTAAATTGTACCTTATCTTTACCGAAGGTATCATTTAGTACTTTTTTCCCATCCCTGGACACATTTATTTTTCAGTTATTATTAAAATAAAAGGATTTAAAAGCGCGAATGTTTCTTTTATACATAAAACAAACTTCTACTGTCCTTACTGCGGTGAAAAATATATTGGGAGGTCTTGGCTCATCAGTGGTGAACCCTCCCAGCGGTTTCGCCAATTTAATACACCAGACCGCTTCTCGGAGCTCTAATTCTGTATTGGATCATTCTGCTTTTATATGCTACACTGAAGGATGGAATCTTAGAAATGGTTTTCAAGTAAACTATGGACATAAGCTTATAGGACAGTAGAATTACATTCAAATAGTTATTATTACTCTTCATTCAAGTTATTATTACTCTTCACAATTCATCCTTTCATACTTCATCTCTAAGGTTAGAAATAATAGTTTTTTCTCCTTAAAAATAAATTTTGATTTTTCGTTTAAAAGAAATGCATGCAGGATAATTTTCAAATGTCGTTCTACAATCCTAAGCCGCATTATATTGTATTATTTAGTACTTTTTTGTCTGATGATGGTAACAAAGCTGTTACAGAAACATCACACCACTATCTATTTGGATTTGGTCTTATTACCTTTTGTTTATTACCTATAATCCAAATTGTATGCCATATACTTGAAACCAAAGTTTTGTGGATGTATAAAAAATGATTAATATGTGTTTTGGAATTTCTTATGATAAAGAGTGAGATGGTTTTTTCATTTCCCTTATCAGAGGTTGACCCCTCTTTTTCTCATGTTGGAAAAAAACTTTATTTTTTTTTTACCCCATTCCTATTTTTTCAAGGTCTCTTTCAAATAACCCTATACAACTGCATTTGAACCTCACTCTAAAAGACAGCACCTAGTTGCAGAGCAAAAATGTCTTTTAGAGAAAGGTGTCCCCTCTTACCAGAGAGTTGCTAACTAGTAAAGATGGAAATTTTGGAGATGAAAACTGTCCTTTGTAGAATGGTGTCCTCTAGTCTGTGTGTTTTCTCATGTAGGTTCTACTCTATTACATAAAAATCAAGACTTTAATAAATGGCTTCATTTACGTTAAAAAGTTGTTTCTAAAAGAAATTTGAAGGCATTTTTCTCTCTCATTCTGAAATAGAGAAGGTATATAAGTGTGTGTTTATCTTTAAACCTATCATAGCCATCACCCTCTTTTGGACATTATTTCACCTATTTTGGACATTTATCCTCTTCTAAGAGTCGATTTTTTGGTGGGAGTCATTTACTTTTTCTTCCATTAATTTAGTTTTCTTAGACATCTGACCTTGTCTAAAACAGTCTTTTTTTGTTTTCTGTATCACTTGATCATTCATTTCTTGAAAAAGATAGTTCATTGAATCATCTTACGAGGATCACCCTTCATTAGTAGAAAACCCCATTTTATAGCGTTATCATCAATCTATGTACAATGTGCTATCTCAAGATAAGCGAAAAAAAAAAAAAAGTTTTGATAAGTAACCTGTAGTGTTCTTTTAGGGAAATACTTGTGACTTTTCTCAAGTCCCCATGTCTCCCTGTTACTCTATTGCAAGGCTCCATCTTTCTGTCTTTTGCCCATCAATTTCTTCTCTTTCTCTGGCAATAAAGGTAACACCCTGCCAACCTTTACAAAGTAACAAGACCAAATCCAAATAAATAGTGTGTGATGCTTTGGTAACAGTGTTGTTACCATCAGTCTTTTTTTCTGATGATGGTAACAACGCTGTTAAAGAAATTTACACACTATTTATTCATTTGAATTTGGTCTTATTAACTTGTAGTTCTAATCTATAATCCAAATTGTATGCCTTATCACTTTCTAACTTCAATGGGACTGAACCATTGGTTCACTATAACCATGGTTCACCATATTAGAAAATGTAAAAATATGGATTTTATTTTAGGTTTGTTATAAGGAAAGGTTCTCAGGAAAGAGCTACAAAAAAACCTAAATTAAAAGATACAGTGGAACCTCCCTGTAAAGGACAACACCTAATTGTAAAGCCAAAGTGTCCTTTAGAGAGAGGTGTCCTCTTACCAGAGTTGCTAAATTGTAAAAATGGTAATTTTACAAATGAAAACTGTCCTTTATAGAGAGGTGTCCTCTAGTGCCAGTGTCCTCTCATGGAGGTTCTACTGTAATAAGAATATAAAAATAGAAGGTATAAACACAAGGTATTAAGGCCAAATAAATAAATTGTGTGTGATGTTTCAGTAACAGTGTTGTTATCATCATCAGACAAAAGTACTGAAAGAGAAAAAAGATAACAGTGTACTTTTAAATGTAGTTACTGTTATTAAGTATAAACACAAGGTAATAAGACCAAATTCAAATAAATAGAAAGTGTGTGACATTTCGGTAACAGCGTTGTTACCATCATCAGACAAAGGTACTGAAGTACAAAAAAAGTACAAAAGTACTTTTGTCTGAAGATGCTAACAACGCTGTTACCGAAACGTCACACACTATTTATTTATTTGAATTTGGTCTTATTACCTTGTGTTTATATAACCTATAAATCCAAATTGTGCCTTATCACTGTTATTAAGTATGTAAACAATTTAGCAGACAAGAAGAAAATAGTTTTCTAAGAACCCTTAAAACACTATTCCTTAGAATTAGAAGTGGGAAAAAACCCTCTTTTTTTTTAGATATAATTAAACCTGAAACTACACACACTATTTGGATTTGGTCGTATTACCTTGTGTTTCTAATTCTCAACACCTAATTTAATTTTAAAAAAATCACCTTTTCTTTGTGGTGTTGAATTAAAGTGGTTTGCCTCTACTTTATATGTGAGGATTATCTATAAAAAAAGATATTCCAAAACAACTCATATAGTATACAGTAAAACCTCCATGAGAGGACACTCCGGTTAGAGAACACTCTACAAAGGACAGTTTTCATTGTCAGAATGACCATTTTTACTATATAACAACTCTCCGGTAAGAGGACACCTCACTCTACAAAGGATAGTTTTCATTGTCAGAATTACCATTTTTACTATATAACAACTCTCCGGTAAGAGGACACCTCACTCTACAAAAGACAGCCTTCATTTGCAAAATTACCATTTTTTACAATTAGCAACTCTCCGGTAAAAGGACACCTCTCTACAAAGGACAGTTTTCATTGTCAGAATTACCAATTTTAGTATTTAGCAACTCTCCAGTAAGAGGACACCTCTCTACAAAGGACAGTTTTCATTGTCAGAATGACCATTTTTACAATTCAGCAACTCTCTGGTAAGAGGACACCTCTCTACAAAGGACAGTTTTCATTGTCAGAATTACCATTTTTACTATTCAGCAACTCTCCGGTAAGAGGACACCTCTCCACAAAGGACTGTTTTCATTTACAAAATTACCATTTTTACAATTTAGCAACTCTCTGGTAAGAGGACACCTCTCTACAAAGGACAGTTTTCATTGTCAGAATTACCATTTTTACTATTTAACATCTCTCCGCTAAAAGGATACCTTTCTGCAAAGGACAGTTTTCATTGTCAGAATTACCATTTTTACTATTTAACATCTCTCCGCTAAAAGGATACCTTTCTGCAAAGGACAGTTTTCATTGTCAGAATTACCATTTTCACTATTTAACATCTCTCCGCTAAAAGGATACCTTTCTGCAAAGGACAGTTTTCATTGTCAGAATTACCATTTTTACTATTTAACATCTCTCCGCTAAAAGGATACCTTTCTGCAAAGGACAGTTTTCATTGTCAGAATTACCATTTTTACTATTTAACATCTCTCCGGTAAAAGGATACCTTTCTGCAAAAGACAGTTTTCAGTGTCAGAATTACCATTTTTACTATTTAATAACTCTCCCGGTAAAAGGACACCTCTCTACAAAAGAGAGTTTTCATTGTCAGAATTACCATTTTTACTATTTAACATCTCTCCGCTAAAAAGATACCTTTCTGCAAAAGACAGTTTTCAGTGTCAGAATTACCATTTTTACTATTTAATAACTCTCCCGGTAAAAGGACACCTCTCTACAAAAGAGAGTTTTCATTGTCAGAATTACCATTTTTACTATTTAACATCTCTCCGGTAAAAGGACACCTCTCTACAAAGGACAGTTTTCATTGTCAGAATTACCATTTTTACTATTTAACATCTCTCCGGTAAAAGGATACCTTTCTGCAAAGGACAGTTTTCAGTGTCAGAATTACCAATTTTACTATTTAGCAACTCTCCGGTAAAAGGATACCTTTCTGCAAAGGACAGTTTTCAGTGTCAGAATTACCAATTTTACTATTTAGCAACTCTCCGGTAAAAGGACACCTCTCAACAAAGGACAGTCTTCATTGTCAGAATTACCATTTTTACTATTTAACAACTCTCCGGTAAAAGGACACCTCTCTACAAAGTAGGTTTTCATTGTCAGAATTACCATTTTTACTATCTAACAACTCTCCAGTAAAAGGACACCTCTCTACAAAGGACAGTTTTCATTGTCAGAATTACCATTTTTTACTATTTAGCAACTCTCCGGTAAAGGGACACCTTTTTGTAAAGGACAATTTTGCTCTGCAACTAGGTGTCCTTTACAGAGAGGTTTTACTGAGCACAACATGGCTAAGTAAATAGTATTATTGTAGAACAACATTTGAAAATTATCCCGCATGTGTTTCTTTTGAATGAAAAATCAAAATTTTATTTTAAGGAGAAATTACGATTATTTCTAACCTTAGGGATGAAGTATGAAAGGATGAATTGTGAAGAGTAATGATAAATGGAAAAATAAAGTGTCCAGGGATGGGAATAGAACCCACAGTGTTACGCTTACCGGGCAGATGCCATGTCCACTAGGCTACCCTGGACATATTATTTTATTTTTCCGTTCATCATTACTCTTCACAATTCATCCTTTCATACTTCATCCCTAAGGTTAGAAATAATCGTTATTTCTCCTCAAAATAAATTTCAATTTTTAATTCAAAAGAAACACATGCAGGATAATTTTCAAATGTCGTTCTACAATCATAAGCCCCATTATATTGTATTATAAATAGTAGTATGTGAAATTTTATAATATTATGTGCCAGAGCTCCATTTCAAGAGCTTCTGAAGGAGTTTCTGCAAGACTTTTTGCAGCAATTTTTATTTATGTAGGAACCTATATAAACAAAGTTACTTCATACATTTGACATCCAGTTACACAACTGACCAACAGCTCCCTCTAAATAACTGGGAAGGAGCTCCCTCACATTTAATATCTCTACTCTTTTCCTCCCCTCCCAAGTACAGTAGAAATAAATTCACAAGGTAATAAGACCAAATCCAAATAAATAGTGTGCAACGTTTCGGTAACAGCGTTGTTACCATCTTCAGGCAAAAGTACTGAATTCATTCAGTATTTGTTTGGATTTGGTCTTATTACCTTGTGTTTATAATCTATAATCCAAATTGTGCCTTATCAGAAATAAATTCAATTAAATAGTGTGTGATGTTTCAGTACTTTTTTGTCTGATAATGGTAACAATGCTGTTACCGAAAATTTTCACAAACTATTTGGATTTGGTCTTAGATACAAGAAAATAAGACCTAATCCAAATAATTTAATAGTGTGTGACGTTTCAGTAACAGTATTGTTACCATCATCAGACTACACACTATTAAATTATTTAGATTAGGTCTTATTTTATTGTATCTATAATCAAAATTGTGCTTTATCATGCTTGAGTATATAGAAATAACTAAAAGACCCCAGTACATGCGGTATATGTAACTAAAAAAAAAGGTAACAATGCTGTTGCTGAAAATGTCCACAAATTATTTATTTGAATTTGGTCTTATTACATCTTGAGTATACAGAAATAACTAAAAAACTGTGGTATATGTAGCTACCAAAAAAAAAAGGTTAGGTCACCACCAGATAATGAAGAGGTGAGCGTGGAGAGTTAATTTCCTGGTTTTTAATTACCCCATCCTCCCTCAAGGTAACAAGGTGGCCCCTGACACTTGCCGGCATTGTTGTTTTTTTCTTCTTGTGTTGTATCGGGGTCAGGAAAGGATTTTGTAATCCCCCCTCTCTCTCTGGCCTGGATTCCCCCGGAGTTGCTCCAGTAGAAAGTCTAATCCAATGCTGAGGAGGACACAATGCTATATTTACTGTACCTGCTGATGACCCCCTTTTTTAAAAATCTTGTTTGTCTTTTAGGGAGATTGATGGACAGTTACTCACATGTTTGTTGCCACTTCAATCAAATTGTCTCCTTTCTCTCTCTCTCCTCTCTTACCTTTTAAAATATCGTTTTTAAATGTAGATCTTCTTCTTTCTTTATCTCCACTCAATCATATCAGGGTATCAAGCTTGTAGAGCTTGTTGATGATGTCTATGCTGGGGATGAGTCTCTTCTTCTTTCTTATCTCCACTCAATCACATCAGAATATCAAGCTTGTAGAGCTTGTTGATGGTGTCTGTGCTGGGGATGAGTCTCTTCTTCTTTCTTTATCTCCACTCAACAATCATATCAGGGTATCAAGCTTGTAGAGCTTGTTGATGGTGTCTGTGCTGGGGATGAGTCTCTTCTTCTTTCTTATCTCCACTCAATCATATCAGAATATCAAGCTTGTAGAGCTTGTTGATGGTGTCTGTGCTGGGGATGAGTCTCTTCTTATTTCTTATCTCCACTCAATAATCATATCAGGGTATCAAGCTTGTAGAGCTTGTTGATGATGTCTGTGCTGGGGATGAGTCTCTTCTTCTTTCTTATCTCCACTCAATCATATCAGGGTATCAAGCATGTAGAGCTTGTTGATGGTGTCTGTGCTGGGGATGAGTCTCTTCTTCTTTCTTATCTCCATTCAACAATCATATCAGGGTATCAAGCTTGTAGAGCTTGTTGATGGTGTCTGTGCTGGGGATGAGTCACTTCTTCTTTCTTATCTCCACTCAACAATCATATCAGGGTATCAAGCTTGTAGAGCTTGTTGATGGTGTCTGCTGGGGATGTGTCTATTCTTCTTTCTTATCTCCACTCAACAATCATATCAGGATATCAAGCTTGTAGAGCTTGTTGATGATGTCTGTGCTGGGAATGAATATCTTTTTCTTTCTTATCTTCACTCAACAATCATATCTGGGTATCAAGCTTGTTGTTAATTAATAACAAAACTAAATAGAATTTACTAAAAAGCCTTTATTTATTGCTTTTAATTATAATTAAATTTTAAACATATTAAAGATAATATTATTTATTTACACATATAACTATATGTAAATTAAAGAACAAAAGGAAAAGAAACCAAAAAAAACGTAAACATGGGCGACCGCCATTTTTCTTTGTCTGCCTGCAACTGTTGTATAGTCGATCCTGCGCAGGCGCACACCACGCCCGCGGCCACCGCGTGCTGCTCGATGGGGCCGTGTTTTCGAGCCGCTTGCCCACTAAAATGGATATTTAACACTTGTAGAGCTTGTTGATGATGTCTGTGCTGGGGATGAGTCTCTTCTTCTTTCTTATCTTCACTCAACAATCATATCAGGGTATCAAGCTTGTAGAGCTTGTTGATGGTGTCTGTGCTGGGGATGAGTCTCTTCTTCTTTCTTATCTCCACTCAACAATCATATCAGGTTATCAAGCTTGTAGAGCTTGTTGATGTCTGTGCTGGGGATGAATCTCTTCTTTCTTATCTCAACTAAACAATCGTATCAGGGTGTCAAGCTTGTAGAGCTTTTTGATGATGGCTGTGCTGGAGATAAGTAGAGCTCATCAATGGATGAGTCAATGCAGTCAATAATGTGTTTTGGGGTTGCAGGTTGAGAACTAAATTTAAATGTAGCTAAGCACCTGCAGCTCCAGAACACATTTTGGCTTGCATTAGATGCACTAAACAGGACCTTTGGCTGTTGATTATCAACAAAAAGCTTGAGGAGCATGGAATTTGGGTAATCTTTACACAAGGGGATAAGAGATAACACAAAACATTTTTATTTGTATATTGGCTGTAGAGCCATTTTAATACCCTATATTTGTTTAGATCATTTTCTTCAACCAGAGTATAACCTCTTCAATCCAACCGACTATAATTCAATACACTAACTTTGGAAGTCGGTGGAAGGATGGTCTAAACCATTGGTTTCTGACCGCTATGACCCGGGATCGAATCCCGCTTTGGGCACTTTTTTATAATTAAAAAAAATGCTCCAAGGGTACCTGAATTCTTGCAAAAGTCCAACCCCATCAGCGAGTGCAAGTAAACAAACAGGGCTCGAGCACTTGTAAGGGCTCCTAATCCAGGGATACAGGATGAGCAGTGTTTGTACTCCATGTTAGGAGCGGCTGCACATGGCATCTGTTCCTCATGTCAGGGGCAGCCATTTCTTTTGGAGCTAAGTCGGCCTGCCACTGAGTAGTGCTCCCAGTCTTAATGACAAAGTCAGACATTCTACTTCACCCAGTCATGATGGTTGTCAATAAACACCATCAACAAGCTCTACAATTTTGATATCCTAATATAATTGAATGAAGATAAGAAAGAAAAAGACATTTATATAAATGGAATGATAAAAAATGGGTTAGAAGAGATTGAAGGACAGTTACTGGCAAGTTTCCCACATTTTGTAGATTTACATTAATTGGAAGTTTTCCACTTTGGACAGATCTGGGATTGAAAATTTCCCCTTTACTCTTTTCTAGGAAGAGCTACATGAGCTCGCTTATTGTTTAGTTGGAATAGCTGTTCCATGGCTTCCTAGTAACCATTAGTTTGTATTTTTTGGTAGCAAAACAGGGATGCTGAGAAATATTTGAAACTTATTTTAAAAATATATTTATATACAGTTAAACCTGTCTATAGCGCCGCCCCCTCTTGGGACTTGCCAAAATAGGGTGCTATAGAGAGGCCACTTTTAATGTAAATCGCATCGTACTACATATTTAAAATCGGGCGCTATAGAGAGGGAGGCGCTATTTAGGCGGTCTGAAAATCATCCTTCTACCAAATGAGCATCATTTTAAAGACAATTTAGGAAGTTGTACCTTTTAGCATTTATATCGGAATTCAGACAATAACTCTGAAAGATATTACAGTGACCTTTATTGAAGACACACGAGATAACCAAGTGTGAACAACCTCTGTCTCCTTATTAACCCTTAACTGGACGGGTGGATTTTTCTTACGTAACTGGACGGGTTGGGTAGATTCAACCCACTTATGTAACTTTATGAAATAAGCGTTAAATAATGATTGAAATCAATATTCAAAAAAATATTTAATTAATATATAGTTAATATACAGATCTTGACTTTTAAAAATTTGGAATATAATGTATTTTCAATTTTCACAAATTTATAAGAAATGTTTTTGCAAACGCTTAGTTGATTCTAAAGTTATGTCCTTGCGTGTATATATAACAATGTTTTTTAAAATTGTAATTCTTATAGATGGCACTAACCATCTTTTCAGCATTTTGTTCCATGTTTAGGAGATGTCAATATTTTAATAGATTCATCCTTTTTTCTTTTTTACTATCACACAGGAGTTATGTATATGGGTAGTAGGTTATTGATTGATAGAGTGAGATGTTGTGGCCATCACCAACTGGATTTACCTGGGCTCCTAGCCAATCACCCTTGACCATGGACCCAAGGCCACATGTTTTTTTACCAACTTCCTCTTCCACTAATTCCAGGATCCCTTGTCATGTGGATATCTAGGGGGAAGTTATTGTGACGCTGCTTTCTTCTACAATTTGAATTCTTTGTTAGAGTGACTTCCATCTATTTGAGAAATTTCTTTTCTTCTCTGTGGTATCTCATGTTGGACTGCATTTTGTGATTTGATTAATATTGTCTTATACTCTACATTTCAATTGGGATGGAACACTTGGTGAACAGGCATGTTCTCAGTTTGGATGGAACACTTGGTGAACAGGCATGTTCTCAGTTTGGATGGAACACTTGGTGAACAGGCATGTTCTCAGTTTGGATGGAACACTTGGTGAACAGGCTTGTTCTCAATTTGGATGGAACACTTGGTGAACAGGCATGTTCTCAGTTTGGATGGAACACTTGGTGAACAGGCATGTTCTCAGTTTGGATGGAACACTTGGTGAACAGGCATGTTCTCAGTTTGGATGGAACACTTGGTGAACAGGCATGTTCTCAGTTTGGATGGAACACTTGGTGAACAGGCATGTTCTCAGTTTGGATGGAACACTTGGTGAACAGGCATGTTCTCAGTTTGGATGGAACACTTGGTGAACAGGCATGTTCTCAGTTTGGATGGAACACTTGGTGAACAGGCATGTTCTCAGTTTGGATGGAACACTTGGTGAACAGGCTTGTTCTCAATTTGGATGGAACACTTGGTGAACAGGCATGTTCTCAGTTTGGATGGAACACTTGGTGAACAGGCATGTTCTCAGTTTGGATGGAACACTTGGTGAACAGGCATGTTCTCAGTTTGGATGGAACACTTGGTGAACAGGCATGTTCTCAGTTTGGATGGAACACTTGGTGAACAGGCATGTTCTCAGTTTGGATGGAACACTTGGTGAACAGGCATGTTCTCAGTTTGGATGGAACACTTGGTGAACAGGCATGTTCTCAGTTTGGATGGAACACTTGGTGAACAGGCATGTTCTCAGTTTGGATGGAACACTTGGTGAACAGGCATGTTCTCAGTTTGGATGGAACACTTGGTGAACAGGCATGTTCTCAGTTTGGATGGAACACTTGGTGAACAGGCATGTTCTCAGTTTGGATGGAACACTTGGTGAACAGGCATGTTCTCAGTTTGGATGGAACACTTGGTGAACAGGCATGTTCTCAGTTTGGATGGAACACTTGGTGAACAGGCTTGTTCTCAATTTGGATGGAACACTTGGTGAACAGGCATGTTCTCAGTTTGGATGGAACACTTGGTGAACAGGCATGTTCTCAGTTTGGATGGAACACTTGGTGAACAGGCATGTTCTCAGTTTGGATGGAACACTTGGTGAACAGGCATGTTCTCAGTTTGGATGGAACACTTGGTGAACAGGCATGTTCTCAGTTTGGATGGAACACTTGGTGAACAGGCATGTTCTCAGTTTGGATGGAACACTTGGTGAACAGGCATGTTCTCAGTTTGGATGGAACACTTGGTGAACAGGCTTGTTCTCAATTTGGATGGAACACTTGGTGAACAGGCATGTTCTCAGTTTGGATGGAACACTTGGTGAACAGGCATGTTCTCAGTTTGGATGGAACACTTGGTGAACAGGCTTGTTCTCAGTTTGGATGGAACACTTGGTGAACAGGCTTGTTCTCAATTTGGATGGAACACTTGGTGAACAGGCATGTTCTCAGTTTGGATGGAACACTTGGTGAACAGGCATGTTCTCAGTTTGGATGGAACACTTGGTGAACAGGCATGTTCTCAGTTTGGATGGAACACTTGGTGAACAGGCATGTTCTCAGTTTGGATGGAACACTTGGTGAACAGGCATGTTCTCAGTTTGGATGGAACACTTGGTGAACAGGCTTGTTCTCAATTTGGATGGAACACTTGGTGAACAGGCATGTTCTCAGTTTGGATGGAACACTTGGTGAACAGGCATGTTCTCAGTTTGGATGGAACACTTGGTGAACAGGCATGTTCTCAGTTTGGATGGAACACTTGGTGAACAGGCATGTTCTCAGTTTGGATGGAACACTTGGTGAACAGGCATGTTCTCAGTTTGGATGGAACACTTGGTGAACAGGCTTGTTCTCAGTTTGGATGGAACACTTGGTGAACAGGCTTGTTCTCAATTTGGATGGAACACTTGGTGAACAGGCATGTTCTCAGTTTGGATGGAACACTTGGTGAACAGGCATGTTCTCAGTTTGGATGGAACACTTGGTGAACAGGCATGTTCTCAGTTTGGATGGAACACTTGGTGAACAGGCATGTTCTCAGTTTGGATGGAACACTTGGTGAACAGGCATGTTCTCAGTTTGGATGGAACACTTGGTGAACAGGCTTGTTCTCAATTTGGATGGAACACTTGGTGAACAGGCATGTTCTCAGTTTGGATGGAACACTTGGTGAACAGGCATGTTCTCAGTTTGGATGGAACACTTGGTGAACAGGCATGTTCTCAGTTTGGATGGAACACTTGGTGAACAGGCATGTTCTCAGTTTGGATGGAACACTTGGTGAACAGGCATGTTCTCAGTTTGGATGGAACACTTGGTGAACAGGCATGTTCTCAGTTTGGATGGAACACTTGGTGAACAGGCATGTTCTCAGTTTGGATGGAACACTTGGTGAACAGGCTTGTTCTCAATTTGGATGGAACACTTGGTGAACAGGCATGTTCTCAGTTTGGATGGAACACTTGGTGAACAGGCATGTTCTCAGTTTGGATGGAACACTTGGTGAACAGGCATGTTCTCAGTTTGGATGGAACACTTGGTGAACAGGCTTGTTCTCAATTTGGATGGAACACTTGGTGAACAGGCATGTTCTCAGTTTGGATGGAACACTTTGTGAACAGGCATGTTCTCAGTTTGGATGGAACACTTGGTGAACAGGCTTGTTCTCAATTTGGATGGAACACTTGGTGAACAGGCATGTTCTCAGTTTGGATGGAACACTTGGTGAACAGGCATGTTCTCAGTTTGGATGGAACACTTGGTGAACAGGCATGTTCTCAGTTTGGATGGAACACTTGGTGAACAGGCTTGTTCTCAGTTTGGATGAAAGAACTCAATGTCTAGTCTTCAATTGGGATGGAATACTCATTCTCCAGTCTTGTTTTCTATTGGGATGGAACACCTTGTGAACAGGCTTGTTCTCAGTTTGGATGAAAGACTCAATGTCTAGTCTTCAATTTGGATAGAACACTCATTCTCCAGTCTTGTTTTCTATTGGGATGGAACACTTGGTGAACAGGCTTATTCTCAGTTTGGATGAAAGACTCAGTGTCCAGTCTTCAATTTGGATAGAACACTCAGTATCCAGTCTTGTTTTCTATTGGGATGGAACACTTGGTGAACAGGCTTGTTCTCAGTTTGGATGAAAGACTCAGTGTCCAGTCTTCAATTTGGATATAACACTCTGTATCCAGGCTTGTCTTCAATTTGGATGGAACACTTGGTGGACAGGCTTGTTCTCAATTGTATTTTATTTTTATTTTTTGCTTATCCCTAGTACACGTGGTACAGGCCATGATAATCATGGTGGGTAGTTAGGGACTGCTTTTACTGTAAGCGCACCACATGTCTACACATGTGAAAAGCAGTTCGAATTTGCACTTACAAATGCCAGAGCCCTGTTTGGTTACTTGCACTCGCTGGTGTCCAGTCTTCAATTTGGATAGAACACTCAGTCTCCAGGCTTGTCTTCAATTGGGATGGAACACTTGGTGAACAGGCTTGTTCTCATTTGTATGAAGCACAAGTGTCCAGTCTTCAATTTGGATTGAACACTCTGTATCCAGGCTTGTTTTCTATTGGGATGGAACACTTGGTGGACAGGCTTGTTCTCAGTTTGGATGAAAGACTCAATGTCTAGTCTTCAATTTGGATAGAACACTCAGTCTCCAGTCTTGTCTTCAATTTGGATGGAACACTTGGTGGACAGGCTTGTTTTCAGTTTGAATGAAAGACTCAATGTCTAGTCTTCAATTTGGATAGAACACTCAGTCTCCAGTCTTGTCTTCAATTTGGATGGAACACTTGGTGGACAGGCTTGTTCTCAGTTTGGATGAAATACTCAATGTCTAGTCTTCAATTTGGATGAAACACTCAGTCTCCAGTCTTGTTTTCAATTGGGATGGAACACTTGGTGGACAGGCTTGTTCTCAGTTTGAATGAAAGACTCAATGTTTAGTCTTCAATTTGGATGGAACACTCATTCTCCAGTCTTGTTTTCAATTGGGATGGAACACTTGGTGAACAGGCTTGTTCTCAGTTTGGATGAAAGACTCAATGTCTAGTCTTCAATTTGGATGAAACACTCAGACTCCAGTCTTGTTTTCAATTTGGATAGAACACTTGGTGGACAGGCTTGTTCTCAGTTTGGATGAAAGACTCAATGTCCAGTCTTCAATTTGGATGGAACACTCAGTCTCCAGTCTTGTCTTCAATTGGGATGGAACACTTGGTGAACAGGCTTGTTCTCAGTTTGGATGAAAGACTCAATGTCTAGTCTTCAATTGGGATGGAACACTCAGTATCCAGTCTTGTCTTCAATTGGGATGGAACACTCTTTATCCAGTCTTGTCTTCAATTGGGATGGAACACTCAGTTTACTTGACACTTAGTGTTGCTCTTTGGCATTATTGAGAACCAGGCTCTACTAAATGCATTTTTGTTTCATCTCAGTAAGAAACATAGGTAATAAAAGACCAAATGTCACCTTGTTATCTTATGTTTCTAATCTATAATCCAAATTTTGTACCTTATTTTCCCAGTAGGAAGTTATTTATAAAGAGAAACACTAAATGGAAGAATCAATGTAGAGTCCAGAGACAAGGAAGGAAGGAGATGACAGTAGCCTTCTGACTCACACATGTAAATATCTAGCTGACCTACATGGGCTGTTGTTGCTTCATACTTACCTGGAGGAGATCCTTCTTTCTCCCCCTATATCTATATATGATGCACTAGCACGCCATCTGTTATCAAAATTCGAAACTATTTTAAAGGCGTAAGATTCTTTTTGATATTAAACAATTTCTACTGCCCTTACTGTAATGGAATTTGATATTTGCAGAAGTGCGATTGCTCGAAGCATATTATATATTTATAAATGTATGTAATTCTACTGTCCTCTCTAAGCTTATGTCCATAGTCCTTCTAAAATACCCATTCAAAGAGTCTATCAACAGTCTCACTATAAAAAGAAGTTCCAAAAATGCAATATAACAACGGTATGGTAGATTAAACTGGCGAAACCGCTGGGAGGGTTCACCACTGATGAGCCAGCCCCTATAATTAATTTTTCCATTGCAGTGTTGGCAGTAGAAATTGTTTAATATCAAAAAGAATCTTACGCCTTTAAAATAGTTTCATATTTTTATATCTATATATACACTCATGAACAAAACTTAAGGAAGTTGTACCTTTCACCATGTATATCGGGATACAACCAATAACTCTGAAAGATACACTCATAGACAAAACTTAAGGAAGTTGTACCTTTCAGCATGTATATCAGGATTCAGACAATAACTCTGAAAGATACACTCATGGACAAAACTTAAGGAAGTTGTACCTTTTAGCATGTATATCGGGATTCATACATTAACTCTGAAAGATACACTAATGGACAAAACTTAAGGAAGTTGTACCTTTTACCATGTATATCGGGATTAATACATTAACTCTGAAAGATACACTAATGGACAAAACTTAAGGAAGTTGTACCTTTTAGCATGTATATCGGGATTCATACATTAACTCTGAAAGATACACTCATGGACAAAACTTAGGGAAGTTGTACCTTTTACCATGTATATCGGGATTCAGACAATAACTCTGAAAGATACACTCATGGACAAAACTTAAGGAAGTTGTACCTTTTAGCATGTATATCGGGATTCAGACAATAACTCTGAACGATACACTCATGGACATAACTTAATGAAGTTGTACCTTTTAGCATGTATATCAGGATTCAGACAATAACTCTGAAAGATACACTCATGGACAAAACTTAAGGAAGTTGTACCTTTTAGTATGTATATCTGGATTCAGACAATAACTCTGAAAGATACACTCATGGACAAAACTTAAGGAAGTTGTACCTTTTAGCATGTATATCAGGATTCAGACAATAACTCTGAAATATACACTCATGGACAAAATTTAAGGAAGTTGTACCTTTTAGCATGTATATTGGGATACAGACAATAACTCTGAAAGATATTTGATATACTGTGACCTTTATTGAAGTCACGCGAGATAACCAGGTGTGAACAAAATTGCCTCTGTCTCCTTCAATAAAATTAAGGATTAGCGACATCAAAGATTTTCTACTTCCTTAAGTTTTGCCAATCAATGTACATTTAGTACCAAATGACCTAATATCCTTAATCCAAGTTGTACCTAATTATTTTGACATGGTACTCTATCAAATCCTCTTTTTACTCTATTTGTAAAAGGAAAAAAAAAAAAAATTTTTTTGTAGTACAGTAGTCTCCATGAGAGGACACTCACGCTAGAGGACACCTCTCTATAAAGGACACTTTGGCGCTACAATTAGCTGTCCATTACAGGGAGATTCTACTGTATTTCAAACACAAGGTAATAAGACCAAATCTAAATAAATAGTGTGTGGTGTTTCTGTAACAGCGTTGTTACCATCAGACAAAAGTACATGTACATCAGTTTGTCTTATGATGGTAACAATGCTGTTACAGAAGCATCACACACTATTTCTTTAGATTTGTAGACTTATTGCCTTGTATTTATAATCTATAATCCAAATTATGTCTTATCATTTTATAGTACAGTAGAACCACCCTGTAAAGGACAACACCTAATTGCAGAACTAAAGTATCATTTAGGGAGAGGTGTCCTCTTATTGGAAAGTTTCTAAATAGTAAAAATGGTAATTATGACAATGAAAACTGTCATTTGTTGAGAGGTGTCCTTTTACCGGAGAGTTGTTAAATAGTAAAAATGGTAATTCTGACAATGAAAACTGTCCTTTGTTGAGAGGTGTCCTTTTACCGGAGAGTTGTTAAATAGTAAAAATGGTAATTCTGACAATGAAAACTGTCCTTTGTTGAGAGGTGTCCTTTTACCGGAGAGTTGTTAAATAGTAAAAATGGTAATTCTGACAATGAAAATTGTGTTTTGTGGAGAGGTGTCCGCTAAAGGTAGATTCTACTGATAAAGCACAATTTGGATTATTGATTATAATAAAAAAAATTCATTTTATTCTTTTGTCTGATGATGGTGACAATGTTGTTGCCGAAACATCACACACTAATAAATTATTTGGATTAGGTCTTATTTTATTTTATGGTAGATTCTACTGTATTTGAAAAATTGTAAATCCAAACTCAACTATAAATATATAAATGGAGTTATACAGATTAGGGGTCCACTAGTGTCAGTGGCTATACAAGTTGTGCTACGATATAGACAAACAGCCAGGCAGGACCCCAGGATAATAACCCAAGTGTCATTAGAGAAAAATGAACCCAAATATATAAAAAAAAAGCCTTATTAGTGGAATCTAGGTAATTAGCCTTGGCATTATTTTTCTTCACTGAAACTTTTTTTTTTTTGTAGGTAGCCTAGATGTTTCTGAAGATGTCTGTGTAATTTCTTGTGTTTAAACTAACTCTGTTTTCCTACATTTTCTAATGCCATTTAGGTAGTATTATTATAATAGCTTTTTTTTTATGACAGTAGAACCTCCCTGTAAAAGACACCTAATTGCAGAGCCAAAGTGTCCATTAGAGAGAGGTGTCCTTTTACCGGAGAGTTTCTAAATTGTAAAAATGGTAATTTTGCAAATGAAAGCTGTTCTTTGTGGAGAGGTGTCCTCTAGCATGAGTGTCCTCTCATGGAAGTTCTACTATATCGGCAATGAACATTGGAATTCTAAGGTTCCCAAGTTCTTATTGTTTTAACCATGGTTATTATAAGTCCAACCCCACCAGCGAGTAAGTGAAAAGTCGAACTGCTTTTCACATGTGTAGACATGTGGTGCACTTACAGTAAAAGCAGTCCCCTACTTCTACCCACCATGATTATCATGGCCTGTACCACGTGTACTAGGGATGCGCAAAAAAAAAAAAAAAGGGTGTTATAGCAGAATAGCTCCAGGCTTTTGGTTCAGATACCTATGATGGAATATTGACTCCTGTATTTTTGCCTGGATGTTTTTTTTTTTTGTAGACATTTGAAGGAGTTGAAATCATGGTCTGAATTAGGCTGTGCTGCTGATTTTGCAATTGTGCATCTGTTGTGTCATTGCCCTTCAGTCTTATGTGGGATGGGATCTGCTGGAAGGAGATTTGTGTGTCCCTGTGAAGCTTGTCTAAATTCAGAGCAATTTTCCTCAGGGACATTTCAGAATTGGTGTAACAATGTTTTACGGCCTTTCACATATAAAGTTAGTCCCTTCAGTCCTATGTGGGATAAACACAAGGTAATAAGACCAAATCCAAATATATAAATAGTGTGTGATGTTTCAGTAACAGCGTTGTTACCATCTTCAGACAAAAGTACTGAAAAAGTACATTCAGCACTTTTGTCTAAAGATGGTTACAATGCTGTTACTGAAACGTCACACACTATTTATTTATTTAGATTCGGTCTTATTACCTTGTGTTTATAATCTATAATCAATATTGTGCCTTATCCTATGTGGGATAGAATTCACTGGAAAGTGATTTGTGTGTCCTTGTGAAGCTTGTCTAAATTCAGAGCAATATTCCTCAGGGACATTTCAGAGCTGGTGTAACAATGTTTTACATTCCTTCACATATAAAGTTAGTCAATGTATCATATATATAAGGTAACAACACTACATCCAAATATATAACCCAAATTGTACCTTTATCTCATTAGTTATTGTAGCATCTTTAGTGGAATCTCAGAGTACAGGATGCTTTGATAATGATGGAAATGAGGCTGAAAGTTGCATATTTTGGGGTCTTTCACAAATAGTTGAGGAAAGCCATTTTTAGCCATGATAACTGCCAGTTGCTCATTAAGTTAATTACGTAGTTTCTCCAGACACCAGGGTTGGCTGCCTGGGTGAAGGCTCTCTCAGACATTGTAGCCACCCCAACCTTTTTATTTTTGGTTCTAGGTAAATGCCCCAAATTGTTGCACCAGGTTGGGGTTTGGCAGACTCTTCAGCCTTGATTCTCTCTCTCCTCAGACATGTCAGAACATGTTTCAACCATCCCCCCTACAAGGTTAAATAAGTGTATAACTCTTATTTTAGGTAGCCTCCAGAAAAAAATATTTTTTCTTACATAAAAGTACAAGGTAATAAGACCAAATCCAAATAAATAAATAGTGTGTGACGTTTCGGTAACAGCGTTGTTACCATCTTCAGACAAAAGTACTGAATCTAGAAGAATCTATAATCCAAATTGTGCCTTATCAATTATAGATTATAATACAAGAAAATAAGACCTAATCCAAATAATTTATTAGTGTGTGACGTTTCGGTAACAGCATTGTCACCATCATATCAGCATTTATGTTTATATATCGCATTTATTCTTTTTGTCTGATGATGGTGACAATGCTGTTACTGAAACATCACACACTATTTATTTATTTGGATTTGGTCTTATTACCTTGTGTTTATAATCTATAATCCAAATTGTGCCTTATCATGAGTCAATACAGTCAATAATGTGTTTGGGGGTTACAGATTGAGAATTGCAGATTTAAGTAGAGTAAATTAATATGAGGATTTCATTATAGGGGGGGGGGGGGGGGGGGCAGGGTTTTATCCTCCACAAAGTAAGACAAAAGACAGATGTCATTACTCTAATTCAAGTTGAACTTATCTCCAAGATGTGGAGCAGAATTTCCCCAGTTATAAAATGGTGGAACCCCTCCTCAAACAATGACTCTGTGGAAGACAATGGGCCATTTGGATATTCAAGTCAAGTCCATATAAGAAGGTGAAAAATCCAGTTTTATATTGAGGCTGTTGAGGTCATCACTTTCTTCATTCAACTTACTTTTCATGTGATTCTCTTCACTCTTTTACTATACACTCATGGACAAAAGGAAGTTGTACCTTTTAGCATGTATATCGGGATTCAGACAATAACTCTGAAAGATACACTCATGGACAAAAGGAAGTTGTACCTTTTAGCATGTATATCGGAATTCAGACAATAACTCTGAAAGATTCACTCATGGACAAAAGGAAGTTGTACCTTTTAGCATGTATATTGGGATTCAGACAATAACTCTGAAAGATACACTCATGGACAAAAGGAAGTTGTACCTTTTAGCATGTATATCGGGATTCAGACAATAACTCTGAAAGATACACTCATGGACAAAAGGAAGTTGTACCTTTTAGCATGTATATCGGGATTCAGACAATAACTATGAAAGTGATAAAGCACAATTTGGATTATAGATTATAATAAAAGAAAACAAGACCTAATCCAAATAATTTATTAGTGTGTGACGTTTT
This sequence comes from Cordylochernes scorpioides, assembly GCA_030710605.1. Lineage (NCBI taxonomy): Eukaryota > Metazoa > Arthropoda > Arachnida > Pseudoscorpiones > Chernetidae > Cordylochernes > Cordylochernes scorpioides. The sequence goes on along the minus strand of CP092871.1, from coordinate 10,180,779 downwards.
CTTTTATTATAACTATGAAAGATACACTCATGGACAAAAGGAAGTTGTACCTTTTAGCATGTATATCGGGATTCAGACAATAACTCTGAAATTTAAACACAAGATAATAAGACCACATCCAAATAAATAGTGTGTGACGTTTCAGTAACAACGCTGTTATCGAAATGTCACACACTATTTGGATTTGGTCTTATTACCTTGTTTTTATAATCCAAATGATGCCTTATCAACTTTGAAAAATATTTGATACACAGTGACCTTTATTGAAGAAAAATGAGATAACCAAGTGTGAACAACCTCTGTCTCCCAAAAAATAGATGACCTGGTGACATTAAAGACTTTACACTTCCAAACCTCACTATAACATCAACTCGGCCTTTGCCGGTCCCAAGCCCGGATGAAAAAGGAGGAGGGGGAGCAGTAACAAGCTCGGTAAAAAACCTGGGTTCAGCTGGCCCGGCTGATAGTACCCTGTAAGGGCTCCTGATCTAGGGATACAGGATGAGCAGCGTTTGTACTCCATGTTAGGAGCGGCTGCACATGGCGTCTGTTCCTCATGTTAGAGGCGGCCATTTCTTTTGGAGCTAAGTCGGCCTGCCACTGAGTAGTGCTCCCAGTCTTAATGACAAAGGCAGACGCATTCTACTTCATCCAGTGTGAAGATAAGAAAGAAGAAGACTATAACATCACCTGAGATCAATATTTTATGTTGTTATAGTCATTTTTTTTTGCTTATCCTTAGTACACGTGGTACAGGCCATGATAATCATGGTGGTTAGTTAGCGACTGCTTTTACTGTAAGCACACCACATGTCTACACATGTGAAAAGCAGTTCGACCTTGCACTTACAAATGTGCCAGAGCCCCGTTTGGTTACTTGCACTCGCTGGTGGGGTTGGACTTTTGCAAGAATCAGGGGCCATTGGAGCATTTTTTTTTTTTAAATCAGAAAAAAGTGTCCAATGCGGGAATCAAACCCGGGTCGTAGCGGTCGAAAACCAAACGGTTTAACCAGCCTTCCACCGACCCCCTGTTATAGTCATGATGTGGTTTAACCATGGTTAAAACAATTGGATTTGAAGCTTGTGACTTTAGAATGACAAGGTTCTAACCATATCTCTGCTATAAATGAGGTTCCACTAAACATTTTTGAGAATCCTCTAAAACCCCTCAATAAATTTCTGGTTAACAAAAAGTTTGGTTTTAAATTTAGAAGAATGGTTCACCTTGAAACACTTTTCACCTAGATAAGAAATTGACTGCTATTATTGTGTGTATGATTCTTTTAAAAATTAAACAATTTTCATTTCAGAAAGCGAGGTAGAAAATTATTTTACAGTAGAACCTTCCTGTAATTCCTGTAAAGGACAACTAATTGCAGAGCCAAAAAATCCTTTAAGGAGAGGTGTCCTCTTACCGGAGAGTTGCTAAATAGTAAAAATGGTATTTTAAAAATGAAAGCTGTCCTTTTTAGAGAAGTTTCCTCTAACGTGAGTGTCCTCACATGGAGGTTCTACTGTATTTCAAATATGAGTTAAAAGTTGTTTTAAATTACTTATAACAGATTGAGCGCTAATTAATGCATCCTATTAATACCATCATTTGGGACCAAGATTCTCTCTCTGTTTTTTTATAACCAAAGTTGAAACTATTAGGACTTAAAATTTGGAACCTTAGAATTATATAACCACATTGCTATTACAGTAGAACCTCCCTGTAAAGAACACCTAGTTGCAGAGCCAAAGTGTCCTTTAGGTAGAGGTGTACTCTTACCGGAGAGTTGCTAAATTTTAAAAATGGTAATTTTGCAAATTAAAACTGTCCTTCGTGGAGAGGTGTCCCCTAAAGGGAGGTTCTACTGTATAAAAATAGTCTGTTATAACGGGGTTCCACTGTATTTATTGACATATTCTACAGTATGGAAGATGGAATTACTAAAGAAGTGTGTAAATGTGTCTCTATGTCTTCTTCTTCTTTCTTATCTCCACTCAATTATATTAGGGTGTCAAGCTTGTAAAGCTTGAGACTACTGACAATGTCTGCCGGGGAAGAGTAGAGCTCATCAATGGATGAGTCAATACAGTAAATCATGTGTTTTGGGGTGTTGGATGGATTCTTCTTCTTTCTTATCTCCACTCAATTATATTAGGGTGTCAAGCTTGTAAAGCTTGAGACTACTTATGATGTCTGCCGGGGAAGAGTAGAGTTCATCAATGAATGAGTCAATACAGTCAATGATGTGTTTTGGGGTTGCAGGTTGAGAATTGCAGCGTCTCTATGTAACATAAGGCAATAAGACCGAATCCTAATAAATGAATGGGTGTGACCTTTCAGTGAAGCATTACTTAATATTTATTTGGAGATTGGATCCTATTACCTTGTGTTTCTAATCCAAATACCCTGTATCCACTACAGTTTTATTGGTCCCACATTACACACAGAGACACACAGTGATCAGGTAAAAACCATATCACTATATATCTGGGTGTGTAATGTGGGACCATTAAAACTGTAGTGGATACAGGGCATCTGGATTAGAAACACAAGGTAATAAGATCAAATCTCCAAATAAATAGTGTGTGATGCTACAGTTTTATTACACATACAGAGAGACACATCGATAAGGTAAAAACCTTATCACTGTATGTCTGGGTGTATGTGTAATAGGACTGTAGTGGATACAGGGCAGTAGGGAGAGAAAGTATCTCACCAGGACAGAATAAATCAATGTCCCTCCCTCCCCTCAATTATTGAGGGTTAATGTGTGTTGTCTCTATTGATCAATCTCCCAGTGGTGTAACTCCACAGTTAATTGGAGGGGAGAGCTCCTTCTTTCTTTCTACTTCCAGTTACACATGTTTTATAGAGTCATAAAGCACAATTTGGATTATAGATACAAGAAAATAAGACTCACTAAAAAACCTGGGATCAGCTGGCCCGGCTGATAGTACCCTGTAAGGGCTCCTAATCCAGGGATACAGGATGAGCATCGTTTGTACTCCATTTTAGGAGCAGCTGCACATGACGTCTGTTCCTCATGTCAGAGGCTGCCATTTCTTTTGGAGCTAAGTCGGCCTGCCACTGAGTAGTGCTCCCAGTCTTAATGACAAAGGCAGACACATTCTACTTCACCCAGTTATGATTGATTGGAGATAAGAAAGAAGAAGAAGAAGAAGAGACCTAATCCTCCATATATATTGTAGCAAGTATTTATTATTTATTAGCAGAGTATTATTTTTTTTATGTTTATATTTTGCTACTCTGTACACTTCCCTCTTTTGCTTATCTTTTGTTTTATCACTCATAGTTTGTTCTTGCCTGAAATAAATTGCTTCTTATCCTGAAGTTGGTCTTCCCTAATTTTCCACGTGGCAATATTAATAGTGTGTGATGTTTTGGTAACAGCCTTGTTATTTTATTCTTTCTCATAAATCTTTTATTAATTTGTATGATGATGGTAACAACGCTGTTACCGAAACGTCACACACTATTTATTTATTTGGATTTGGTCTTATTTCCTTTTCGATATTCTTTAGAGATTTGGAACTTCTTTTTTTTTTTTTTTTAAACTTTCATTTAAAGCTTTTGGAAGTTTCCTTTTTTCAATACACAGTTAAAGCTGTCTATAGCGCCTTCCTCTCTATAACGCCCGATTTTAAACATTAAAATGTAAACATTTTACATTAAAAGTGACCTGTCTATAGCACCCTATTTTGGTGAGTCCCAAGAGGGGGCGTTATAGACAGGTTTAACTGTATTGGAACCTCTCTGTAAAGATCAAAACCAAGTTGCAGAGCCAAAGTGTTCTTTAGCAAGTGATGTCCTCTTACTGAGGAGTTGCTCATTAGAAGAAATGGTAATTTTGGTGATGGAAAATGTCCTCTATAGAGAGAGAGGTGTCTTCTAAAAAATTCTGTGAAGTCAGAAAAATGATAGATATTGTCAAGTAGCTCCATCCAGATGGGACAACTGTCAATCATCCCTGGACCCCGGGGGGGGACCACAGGTGTGGGGGGGCTTCTGGGAAGCTGATCTGTAAATAAGGAAAACGGGGACGGTGGCTAACGCCGGTCATTCAGGATAATCTTCAACTTGGGGTAAGTTGTACAAAACTCTCTCCCCCTATAAATACCCCTTATAATAAATTATTTATTCCCAAATTTGTCCTTGCTTTATTTATCTCCGCGACAATATTGCCACCTGAAAAATTAGGAAAGACAAACTTCGGAGTGAAACAGCATTTTATTTAAGGCAAGAACAAACTATGAATGGTAAGCAAAAGATAAAGCAACGTTGGAAGTTTACAGAGTAGCAAAATATAAACATAAAAAAAAGATTTATAATACAATATAATGCGGCTTATAATTGTAGAACAACATTTGAAAATTATCCCGCATGTGTTTCTTTTGAACGAAAAATCAAAATTTATTTTAAGGATACTTTTATTTTTCCGTTCATCATTACTCTTCACAATTCATCCTTTCATACTTCATCCCTAAGGTTAGAAATAATTGTTATTTCTCCCTTGAATTAAATTTCGTTTTTTTTCGTTCAAAAGAAACACATGCGGTTAATTTTACAAATGTCGTTCTATAAAAAATGATTCAATAAATACGTTGTTACAATATTAAAACTCCTATTCTTCTTTATTACTACATTTTGTTAAAATAATATTGATTGGGAAAACATCCACTACCTTTCTTGATTAATCCAGAAAAGCTGGAATAATTCAAAATCAACAATGGGGGGTCTGTGGAAGGCTGGTTAAACCGTTTGGTTTACGACCACTACGACCCGGGTTCGATCCCCGCATTGGACACTTTTTTCTGTTTAAAAAAAAAAAAAAAAATGCTCCAATGGCCCCCCGATTCTTGCAAAAGTCCAACCCCACCAGCGAGTGCAAGTAACCAAACGGGGCTCTGGCACATTTGTAAGTGCAAAGTCGAACTGCTTTCACATGTGTAGACATGTGGTGCGCTTACAGTAAAAAGCAGTCGCTAACTACCCACCATGATTATAATGGCCTGTACCACGTGTACTAGGGATAAGCAAAAAAAAAAAAAGCAACAATTAGTCTATATTCATTCCATCAGATTGCGCAAACTTCAGCAAATTTTAGTTGCACAATCAGGAGATGCCTATTTCTTAACTTTTCATATAGTCATATTTTTAAAAGAGAGCCAGTAAAAAATATATATTTTTTTATGATGCACTAGTGCGCCATCTGTTATGAAAATTAGAAACTATTTTAGACGCTTAAGATTCTTTTTGAAATTGAACAATTTCTACAAACACAAACAAATTGTTTAATTTCAAAAAGAATCTTAAGCGTCTAAAATATATTTTTTTTACATATTAAAAGTAAAGATACATTGGATGAAGCCAGGTTATTTGTCTGGGGTTATCGTTCTAAAATAAAAAAAAGTAAAAAAAAAAAATAAAGAGACAAGGTCATCAATCAGCCTTCTATTGTTATCTCTGTCCAACCTCCAAACTCTTTTGACCTTTTCTACAATGTCATTTATGTTAAAGCACAATTTGGATTATAGATGATAACTACAAGAAAATAAGGCCTAATCCAAATAAATTAATAGTGTGTGATGTTTTGGTAACTACGCTGTTACCATCATATGACCATTTATTCTTTTGTCTGATGATATGGTAACAGCGTTGTTACCGAAATCTCACACACTATTAATTTATTTGGATTTGGTCTTATTTTTTTCTAGGATATAATTACAAGAAAATAACACCTAATCCAAAACATTTATTAATGTGTGATGTTTCGGCTAACAGCATTGTCACCATCATCAGACAAAAGAATAAATGCAATATATAAACATAAATGCGGTTGATGGTAACAACGCTGTTGCTGAAACATCACACACTAATAAACTATTTGGATTAGGTGCTTATTTTCTTGTATTATAATCTATAACACAAATTCAAGGTAATAAGACCAAATCCAAATAAATAAATAGGTGTGTGACGTTTCGGTAACAGTATTGTTACCATCTTCAGATTTCTCTTCACCATTCTCATTCAGTACTTTTGTCTGAAGATGGTAACAATGCTGTTACCGAAACATCACACACTATTTATTTATTTGGATTTGGTCTTATTACCTTGTGTTTATAATCTATAATCCAAATTGTGCCTTATCTATAATACAAATTGTTCCTTATCATTTTTTTCTAGGATGTCATTTGTTCCTGAAGTTCCTCACAGGATCAAACTGTGACCCAAATTAAATTTAATAACAACCACAGCCATAAGTGGAAGACACAACTGTGAGTTTCCCCATTTCATTGTGTGAGAGCAAAAATCTAATTTTCTTTCTTTCTCTCGAGCTGTAAATGGGGACAGAAGACAAAACTAATTCCTTTCAAAGTGTCTTTGGCAACCTGAGGCTTTCTTTTTGTTTTTTTATAATGACATTAAATACAAGGTAATAAGACCAAATCCAAATAAAATAATTAGTGTGTGACGTTTCGGTAACAGCATTGTTACCATCTTCAGACAAAAGTACTGAATGAGAAATTTGAATTCTTGAATTCCGGGCTAATTGGCCTTTATGGTAAAGTCTTCTAGCCCCGAAAATGAATGAGAAATTTTACCACAGCATGTTTTTAAATAGTTACTGTTATCAAGTGTGTACACAAGATAGCAGATAAGAAGAAGATAGTTTTCTGATAAACACAGAATATTCTTCTTAGAATTAAAAGTTGAAAAAAAAAATACTTAAAAAAAAAAAATCTTCTTCTTATCTGCTATCTTGTTTACACACTTGATAACAGTAACTATTTAAAACATGCTGTAGTAAAATTTCTCATTTAGTACTTTTGTCTGAAGATGGTAACAACGCTGTTACCGAAACATCACACACTATTTATTTGTATTTGGTCTTATTACCTTGTATTTATAATCTATAATCCAAATTGTGCCACATCATTATAATGACATTGTTGATTCTAACTTGGGCAATGGAAATCTTGTTATTTGTAATTATGTTCCATATGTGATAAGGCACAATTTGGATTATAGATTATAAACACAAGGTAATAAGACCAAATCCAAGTAAATACTGTGTGAGATTTGGGTAACAGCATTGTTAACATCTTTCAGACAAAAGTACTGACTTGAAAAAAAAAGTTGTGATATATTTTCTCATTCAACACTCTTGTCTAGATGTCTTGGGGATATGATTAGAGAATCTCTAATCATAAATCACCTAGAATCATAAAAAAAAAAAAAAAAAAGAAAGTGTATTTTATCAAGGTACACATTGAAGAGGTTATGACAAGGGAATTTGTATATAATAAAAGCACCCTGAAGGGGTGAGGGAAGATATAGGACAAGGACTCTCATGGTGGTTGGTCCCTAATTGAGCCGGCCGGCAAGTCCCAAGGTTGGGTGATTGTGCGTCTTGTGGCCAAGGTTTCTCTGTCCCACCAACCATGGCATTGTTGCCTTAATTTGTGGCCACCGTCTTTGTAAGGGAATTTTATATCAGCCTACTTTGTTTCCTTGACTTCCATATGTCACCTATTATTTGGCCATGCTGAATCATGGTATATTCTCTGAAGGACTTTTTGCATACAGTAACTTCCATGTGTGGATACTCCTGCGAATACATCCATACAAAAAGATAGTTTCATGGGTACTCTTCCCCGGCAGACACCATCAACAAGCTTTACAAGCCTGATACCTTAATATGATTGAGTGGAGATAAGAAAGAAGAAGACATTATTGACTCATCCATTGATGAGCTCTACTCTTCTCCGGCAGACACCATCAACAAGATCTACAAGCCTGATACCTTACTATGATTGAGTGAAGATAAGAAAGAAGAAGAGATAGTTTCATTGACAAGAAAAAGAAGTCTGATGTCTTTAGCACTAGAGTGAGTTATCTCAAACAGTCCTGCTACATGAAGAGCATTCAGGAAATCCCAGCACTTTCCTCCTCTCCTAAATTATCTTCCTTTGTGTTTACTCCAGTTAGCCATGCGTAAGTTGGGATGTTCTCATTGCCTCACAATCATAATGACTTCCCCCCCCCCCCCCCCCCCCCCCATAATATCTTTGGATGATGCTAGGTAATGAGACCAAATAAATAGTATGCATGACGTTTCGGCAACAGTGTCGTTACCATCGTCAGACAAAAGTACTGAATAAACTTTTTTCGCTGGTGTATTTTTTGTCCATTCAGTACTTTTGTCTTCTTCTTCTTTCTTATCTCCACTCAATCATATTAAGGTATCAAGCTTGTAAAGCTTGAGACTTTTGATGGTGTCCGCCTGGGAAGAGTAGAGCTCATCAATGGATGAGTCAATACAGTCAATAATGTGTTTTGGGGTTGCTGTTTGAGAATTGCACACTTTTGTCTGATGATGGCAACAACGCTGTTAAAGAAACATCACACACTATTTATTTATATGGATTTGGTCTATCTTGTGTTTCTAATCTATAATCCAAATTGTGCCTTATCATTCTTTGAATGAATAATAAATAACGGGGGGTCGGTGGAAGGCTGGTTAAACCGTTTGGTTTACGACCACTACGACCCGGGTTCGATCCCCGCATTGGACACTTTTTTCTGTTTAAAAAAAAAAAATGCTCCAATGGCCCCCCGATTCTCGCAAAAGTCCAACCCCACCAGCGAGTGCAAGTAACCAAACGGGGCTCTGGCACATTTGTAAGTGCAAAGTCGAACTGCTTTCACATGTGTAGACATGTGGTGCGCTTACAGTAAAAAGCAGTCGCTAACTACCCACCATGATTATCATGGCCTGTACCACGTGTACTAGGGATAAGCAAAAAAAAAAAAAAATAATAATAAATAACTTTTGAGTTATTAAATACACGCTATAAGTATTTCCTGTTTTACAAAAATGATTTGACTAAGCACTTTGGCTCTGCAATTGGGTGTCCTTTGCAGGGAGGTTCTGGTTACATGCACCATCAGGTGACTACTGTTGACACACAACAATGGGTGTGCAGGCCGGGTCCTCAATGAGTACATAACCCACTACGAGACCCTCAACTACGACAGTAGTGAGATCCATCGTCACCACCTCCGTGCCAAGCGCTCTGTGGAAGACCCCTTCATCCACATCAAGTTTCACGCCCATGGAAGGTGGGTCTTTGCTTTCTTTCTAAATTGTCTCCAGTTATAACTAGACCACAAACATACCAAATACGTAAGTGATACGCACTGTTTCTATTGCACAGCGTTGTTACCGAATTATCACATCTCAATTACACTAATTGACAAGACTTAAGGAAGTGGAAAGTCTTTGATGTCCGCTTGTTATCTATTATTATTATTTTTAAAATTTTGTTCACACTTGGTTATCTTGTGTATCTTCAATAAAGGTCACTGTAATATTAAAATAAAATATAAGACTTAATCCAAATAATTTTTTAGTGTGTGACATTTCGGCAACAGCATTGTCGTCATCATCAAACAAAAGAATAAATAAAATGATGATGGTGACAATGCTGTTGCCGAAACGTCACACACTAATAAATTATTTGGATTAGGTCTTATTTTATTGTATTATAATCTATAATCCAAATTGTGCTTTATCGTCACTGTAATATCTTTAAGAGTTATTGTCTGAATCCTGATATACATGCTAAAAGGTACAACTTCCTTAAGTTTTGTCTCTATGAGTGTATATCCATGGAATCTTGTTATAAAAGCCTTTTTTTATAACAACAATGCGGTTACAACACCACAATTATAAAATCCCCATTATTCTAATCATAGTTTTAGAAAACAACATGGTTATATACCGACATAAAATACTGGATCAAACGACACTAACAAGATTTAGAACAGGCCATCTCAAGCCATTGAAGATAGAAAATAATAACAAAATCTACCCCACTTGCCCAAAATGTAGCTTGGCACCTGCAGCTCCAGAACACATTTTGGCTTGCATTAGATGTACTAAACAGGACCTTTGGGAGAGGCCGCTGCTTATCATAAAACAGCTCGAGGAGCATGAACTCATGGAATTTGTGTAATCTTTACACAAGGGGATAAGAAACAACAAATACTGGATCCAAGTGATGGTGTTATAGCGAAGTTTGACTTTAAATGAACTAAGTTCCATGGACTGCATTGTAGCCATATTGTTGATGTTTGACACAGTCACACTTAAAAGTGGGTTGTCATTAATATCCCCATACTTTTAAATTGGAATTCAAATTTAAAATTTCTATATCCACATATGTATATAGGGTTTCATTTGTTACAAGTGCTGTGTGTAATCAGAATTTTTCATAATGATAAGGCACAATTTGGATTATAGATTATAAACACAAGGTACTTCAATACTTTTGTCTGATGATGGTAACAACGCTGTTGCCGAAACGTCGCACACTATTTATTTATTTGGATTTGGTCTTATTACCTTGTGTTTAGAATTTTTCATAAAAAACTCCAATACAGTACTTCATTTTAAATAACCCTTTTCTTCTTTTTTTATATTGTGTTCAGGTCAAGAACCCCTTTCAACCCTTTTATAGAGTGTTCATTTTTAAAGAGCTGTTAAAAGAGGTCCTTGGCCTATAAGCTAGCCTATAATCAGAATCTAATAAGGAAACATATCGGGAGTTTGACCAATTTCTGATTACTTGAAAGTCTCTGGTTCTATTGATTAGATGACAGTAGAATTATCTTCCCCTTGGCAGAGCTGATTGCTATAGGGCACGTCCCCAGGTGGCGGATAGGGAAAACGACCTTCAGATATGAAGGCCAGCTGCGAAACAAGCAGAATAACTCTGACAAATAAGCAGTTGCAGACCAACAGCAGCATTGTTAGAAGAGGAGTAGACCTCTTTAAAAATCCTGACTTCAACTGACCCAGTTGATAGACCTCAGCAAGCGATACAGGGATACAGAGGATCTGCGTCTGTGCTCATGTTAGAGTCGGCAGCAAAGGCTTCCATGTTAGGAACGACCTCAAACTACAGGCAAAATCAGACTTTCACCAAAGTGTGCCTGGATCATGGTGCCATGATTAACGAAAGCTGCACCCCTACACCCCATTCCATGAAATCATGGAATTCGTGTAATCTTTACACAAGGGAATAAGAAACAACAACAGAACTATCTCTCTCTCTCTAAAGGATAGTACCTTGTTTTGTAGAGCCAAAGTGTCCTTTATAAGGAGAGGTTTATCTTTTTGGAGAGCAACGGATTGTCAGGTAGAAAATTAGGAAAGACAAACTTTAGGATGACACCAATTTATTTGAGGCAAGAACAAATCTAAAATTTGTATAGAGAAACAATGAGAGCAGGAAAAATATCAAAACTAATAATATCTTCATAAAATAATAAATACTCCGCTACAGTATTCTTCTTCTTTCTTATCTCCACACTGGGTGAAGTAGAATGCCTTTGTCATTAAGACTGGGAGCACCACCCAGTGGCAGGCCGACTTAGCTCCAAAATAAATGGCTGCCTATGACATGAGGAACAGATGCCATGTGCAGCCGCTCCTAACATGGAGTACAGACTCATCCTGTATCCCTGGATTTGGAGCCCTTACAGGGTACTTTCAGCCAGGCCAGCTGAGCCCAGGTTTTTTAGTGATCTTGTTACTGCTCCCCCTCCTCCTTTTTCATCCGGGCTTGGGACCGGCAAAGGCGGAGTTACAGTATTATTAAAAATGGTAATAGAGAGGTGTTCTCTTACAGAATATGTTCTACTGCAGTATGTTTTCTCTGATTGATATCTACATTTCAGATTTTTGTATTAGTGACTCATGTGTTAGGCCGGCCACACATGATCAGTGGGATACAGCAGGCTTGTAATGTAAGGAAGGCAGGTGACATTGCTGTAGCAGGACAATGGGGGGGGAGCACATTGTTCCCAGCCATTGTTGGCCTTCCTGATCTGGAACTCTGAGTGAGTCACTGCCATTGGCTTGTTGCACAACACCTCTACACCCTGCTGGTAATTAACTACCAGGGAATTATTATGGAATTGGAGCTCTCACCTTTTGTATTCCACTTGTTTTCTTTTTGCCCTCCATTCATATTTATATACAGTAGTCTCCATGAGAAGAGCCTCATTGCTAGAGGACACCTTCCTCAGTAGAACCTCCGTGAGAAGACCCTCACACGCTAGAGGACACCTTCCTCAGTAGAACCTCCGTGAGAAGACCCTCACACACTAGAGGACACCTTCCTCAGTAGAACCTCCGTGAGAGGACCCTCATACTAGAGGACACTTCTCTACAGTAGAACCTCCGTGAGAAGACCCTCACACACTAGAGGACACCTTCCTCAGTAGAACCTCCGTGAGAGGACCCTCATACTAGAGGACACTTCTCTACAGTAGAACCTCCGTGAGAAGACCCTCACACACTAGAGGACACCTTCCTCAGTAGAACCTCCGTGAGAGGACCCTCATACTAGAGGACACTTCTCTACAGTAGAACCTCCGTGAGAAGACCCTCACACACTAGAGGACACCTTCCTCAGTAGAACCTCCGTGAGAGGACCCTCATACTAGAGGACACTTCTCTACAGTAGAACCTCCGTGAGAGGACCCTCACACACTAGAGGACACCTTTCTCAGTAGAACCTCCATGAGAGGACCCTCACACACTAGAGGACACCTTCCTCAGTAGAACCTCCATGAGAGGACCCTCACACACTAGAGGACACCTTTCTCAGTAGAACCTCCATGAGAGGACCCTCACACACTAGAGGACACCTTCCTCAGTAGAACCTCCATGAGAGGACCCTCACACACTAGAGGACACCTTTCTCAGTAGAACCTCCTTGAGAGGACCCTCACACGCTAGAGGACACCTTCCTCAGTATAACGTCCATGAGAGGACCCTCACACTAGAGGACACCTCTCTATTAAGAAAGTTTTCATTTGCAAAATTACCATTTTTACTCTATAGAAACTCTCCAGTAAGAGGACATCTCTCCTTAAAGGACACTTTGGCTCTGCAATTAGGTCTTGTCCTTTACAAAGAGGTTCTACTATGTTTTTAGATTATAAACTCAAAAGGAGCTTCTTCTATAGAACATGTTTATTTTGCTAGCTTTCAAACGACATCGTTCTTCAAAAGGCGTAAAGACAAGGTGTGATGTGAGATGCATCCAATTATATAGATGTACATTGAGAGCCAAGATATATATACAAATTTGTAACTAACATGATGGCAGGTTCTACTGTATAGTTGAACCTCCCTAGAACACCTTCATTTGGGACCAACATTCTATATACAGTTATCAGCGTCATGCGTTCTGTCACCGTTTGCTTTTGGTGGTGTGATCGTAGCGAGCCAATAGGAGAGCACCATTCAGGTGTCACCGTTGCACGGTGACCTTGAGTGACGTAATGACAGGGTAGGAACAAGAAATCACTTGCTATCATTATCATATCATTTTATGTATATATCAGATTTAAAATATATTCATACAAAAAATCTAAATAATATAATTTTCAAATATCGTTGTGAAAATTTACATTTTTATTTTTGTATTTTAAAAACACACAAAGATTGAAGCGGGACGTTTCAAAAGAGTGCCATCCACGACGCCAATTTATAATTGTAAAGAATAGTATTTTAATAAAACATTTAATTGGGTAAAACCCGGACATTGCCCGGGTAAAACCCGGACATTGCCCGGGTCATTCGGCTAGTTTTCTATAACCATGGTTAAAACAATTACTACCTAGGGTCTACTTAAAAATAGATACTGCTACTGAAAGTGCCCCAACTCTTCGAGAGCAACAGCAGATGTGTACCCCACACCCCATCATGCAGACTTAAAAATTTGGATTTTAAAATTAAGATTTTGCTCCTGACGAGGACAAAAGATTTTTGCTGAAACGTCGAGATAATAAAAAGATTTACTGGCCGAAGTATCTTTAATTTTAAAACTATGAATATTGGCCAGGCAGCCTCTATCTTTACAATAAAACAAGGATGTTACAACCAAGTGGTGTTATAATAACAAGATAATAAGACCAAATAAATAAATGGTGTGTGATGTTTCAGTGGCTGTTATGTAAACATCACACACTATTTATTGATTTGAATTTGGTCATATCACACTGTGTTTCTAATCTATAATCCAAATTGATCAGGCACAATTTGGATTATAGATTAATAAACATAAGGTAATAAGACCAAATCCAAATAAATAAATAGTGTGTGACATTTCGGTAACAGCATTGTTACCGAAATGTCACACACTATTTATTTATTTGGATTTGATCTTATTACCTTGTGTTTATTATCTACTAGCGGATGTGTACCCGGCTTCGCCCGGGTTTTATCCGAGTGAAAGTTTGCCTAACGAATATTATATATTATGAAGTATAATAAACAATGTTAAAGATTAGTTTTAATTATTAATCAAGATTGTGTGTGAATATGTGAGAAAGATGTAATATCGTTGTTGTTTTCTTGGCCGACTGTTTTACATATGGTGTTATCTTAAAATTGCTTGTTTTGAATATTTTTTTAGATTGAGTTGAATGAATTGCTGATTTTTTTTTTTGTATTTATATATAAATAAAATTAACTCTGTTGATTTTTTTGTATTTATTCGATAACAGCGAAGTTACGCATGTTAAAGTTAGGAAAAATATTTTGATGTTAAGCAAAACCTGCTCCATCTCGTTTTACATAAATGTTGAAAATTTGGTCGAAATTGATGCATTGTAACGAAAGTTTTTAGCGAACAACACTTATGAAATTTCCATTTTATTAATATAGATAATCCAAATTATGGCTTATCATTACAATTATTTTATTATTAGAAACATAAGGTAATAAGACTGAATCCAAATAAATAGTTAGTCTGTGATGTTTTTATAACAGCGTTGTTACCATCTTCAGATAAAAGCACTGAAGCTATCTATCTATAATCCAAATTGTACATTATTATTTTATTATTATTATATTTTTATTACCCCTTCTACTACACGTGGTACAAGCCATGATAATCATGGTGGGTAGTAGTTGGAGACTACTTTTACTGTAAGTGCACTACATGTCTACATATGTAGAAAGCAGATACGATTATTAAATTGAACGACTGTGTGGGCCTCAAAATTCACCTTCAGGATATATATACAGTAGAACTACCTCCCTGTAAAGGACAACACCTAATTACAGAGCCAAAGTGTCCTTTAGGGAGAGGTGTCTTCTTACTGGAGAGTTGTTAAATAGTAAAAATGGTAATTTTGCAAATGAAAACTGTCCTTTGTAGAGAGGTGTCCACTAGCGGGGTGTCCTCTAAAGGGAGGTTCTACTGTAACACAATGAACCAAAGGCCATCTTATGACAAAGGTGTCATCCGTACATGACTGAGCATTGCTAATTGAACTAGTGTCATCTATATGAGCTTGTCAAAATTATCTAATAAGTAACTATCACAAGAGGACACCTCTCTCTAAAGGACACTTTGGCTCTGCAATTATGTTTTGTCCTTTACAGGTATTTCTACTCTATACAGTGGATTCTGGTTATAGCAGCAAACAGGGTATAACACCATATTCTCGAGTTCCCATTCTAAAGTCCCCCAATTTCTTTTAACTGTAGTTATGACATCAACAGAGAGAATTATACTAACATAAAATTTGGTCCTAAGTGATAGTATAGGTAGTAGTAGTAGTCCTAAATTGGTAGTAAGTGTTGTTATAATGAGGTTTGGCTTTTAAGAGTTTACACAAATTTAAAATGAAAAAATGGGCAAACAAAAATGTAGATGTATTATGGGCAAAAAATTGACAGAGAAACAACATGTGCAGCAAATTATATGAGATCAGTGTGGTGTTACCATCTTCATAATAGATAGAGCAGATTTGACCTTGTTATCCTGTGAAGATTTGAACAAAGAAAAAATTACACTATCATAGTTTATCAAGGTTATACAAACACAAGGTAATAAGACCAAATCCAAATAAATCAATAGTGTGTGACGTTTCTGTAACAGCGTTGTTACCATCTTCAGACAATTCAGTATCATCACGATTCAGTACTTTTGTCTGAAGATGGTAACAACGCTGTTACAGAAACGTCACACACTATTTATTTATTTGGATTTGGTCTTATTACCTTGTGTTTATAATCTATAATCCAAATTGTGTGCCTTATCAAGGTTATACAAATCTCTGCCCCACAATATAATATAAAGCTATACAATCACAACACACTGAAGCCATTCCTAAAGGATTGAACAAAAAAAAAATAAAAGAGAAATTTGTCCTCCGGGTGAAAGGTTGGCTAGCTAAGGGAGGAGCTCAACAGGAAACTGGGGCATCCAAGGAACACTTTCTCCAAACTTCTTGCTGGAAATGGGGCTCTCTGCCAGCTATTGTTGCCGGAGGAACTGAAGCCTAAAGGCCATTGAACTTCTCCAGTCTCACCACGAGGAAATGATCCCCCTCCCTCTCTCCGCTACCACGGCAGCTTTTGTCTAGGATGAGCTGTTGCTGCGGTAGAGATGCAGATAAGGTGGCTGCTGCATCCTGTTCCCATCCACTTCCCATTCCTCTTTGTGTGTGTGCTCTCAGAGCTTTTTTTAAATAAACTCATTTTCTCTTATAATCTCACAACAATGGGGAGGCAAATATGATGGAATACAAGCTTCTTTTTATGATAAAATACAATTTGGATTATAGATTATAAAAAAAAAAGAGAAAATAAGACCTAATCCAAATAATTTATTAATGTGTGACGTTTCGGCAACAACATTGTCACCATCATCAGACAAAATAATTCTTTTTTCCGATGATGGTGACAATGTTGTTGCCGAAACGTCACACATTAATAAATTATTTGGATTAGGTCTTATTTTCTCTTTTTTAAAGCTTCTTTTAAAAATATTTAGATCCTTTCTTTAATAATGGCAACAATTGTTTTCTGCCTAGCTACATATTGATAAGACATACTATGGATTATAGATTAGAAACACAAGGTAATAAGACCAAAAACAAATAAATAGTGTGTGACATTTGGGTATCAGTGTTGTTACTATTCAGTAATATTGTCTGATGATAGTAACAATACCGTTACCAAAAGTCCATAGTTGGTGTAGCACATATTGAAGTGCTCTTGGTTGTCAGTATTCATCCCAAGTTCATATAGTATAAAACATGTATTCATCCCAAGTTCATATAGTATAAAACATGTATTCATCCCAAGTTCATATAGTATAAAATATGTATTCATCCCAAGTTCATATAGTATAAAACATGTATTCATCCCAAGTTCATATAGTATAAAACATGTATTCATCCCAAGTTCATATAGTATAAAACATGTATTCATCCCAAGTTCATATAGTATAAAACATGTATTCATCCCAAGTTCATATAGTATAAAACATGTATTCATCCCAAGTTCATATAGTATAAAACATGTATTCATCCCAAGTTCATATAGTATAAAACATGTATTCATCCCAAGTTCATATAGTATAAAACATGTATTCATCCCAAGTTCATATAGTATAAAACATGTATTCATCCCAAGTTCATATAGTATAAAACATGTATTCATCCCAAGTTCATATAGTATAAAACATGTATTCATCCCAAGTTCATATAGTATAAACATGTATTCATCCCAAGTTCATATAGTATAAAACATGTATTCATCCCAAGTTCATATAGTATAAAACATGTATTCATCCCAAGTTCATATAGTATAAAATATGTATTCATCCCAAGTTCATATAGTATAAAACATGTATTCATCCCAAGTTCATATAGTATAAAACATGTATTCATCCCAAGTTCATATAGTATAAAACATGTATTCATCCCAAGTTCATATAGTATAAAACATGTATTCATCCCAAGTTCATATAGTATAAAACATGTATTCATCCCAAGTTCATATAGTATAAAACATGTATTCATCCCAAGTTCATATAGTATAAAACATGTATTCATCCCAAGTTCATATAGTATAAAACATGTATTCATCCCAAGTTCATATAGTATAAAATATGTATTCATCCCAAGTTCATATAGTATAAAACATGTATTCATCCCAAGTTCATATAGTATAAAACATGTATTCATCCCAAGTTCATATAGTATAAAACATGTATTCATCCCAAGTTCATATAGTATAAAATATGTATTCATCCCAAGTTCATATAGTATAAAACATGTATTCATCCCAAGTTCATATAGTATAAAACATGTATTCATCCCAAGTTCATATAGTATAAAACATGTATTCATCCCAAGTTCATATAGTATAAAACATGTATTCATCCCAAGTTCATATAGTATAAAACATGTATTCATCCCAAGTTCATATAGTATAAAACATGTATTCATCCCAAGTTCATATAGTATAAAACATGTATTCATCCCAAGTTCATATAGTATAAAACATGTATTCATCCCAAGTTCATATAGTATAAAACATGTATTCATCCCAAGTTCATATAGTATAAAACATGTATTCATCCCAAGTTCATATAGTATAAAACATGTATTCATCCCAAGTTCATATAGTATAAAACATGTATTCATCCCAAGTTCATATAGTATAAAATATGTATTCATCCCAAGTTCATATAGTATAAAACATGTATTCATCCCAAGTTCATATAGTATAAAACATGTATTCATCCCAAGTTCATATAGTATAAAACATGTATTCATCCCAAGTTCATATAGTATAAAACATGTATTCATCCCAAGTTCATATAGTATAAAACATGTATTCATCCCAAGTTCATATAGTATAAAACATGTATTCATCCCAAGTTCATATAGTATAAAACATGTATTCATCCCAAGTTCATATAGTATAAAACATGTATTCATCCCAAGTTCATATAGTATAAAACATGTATTCATCCCAAGTTCATATAGTATAAAACATGTATTCATCCCAAGTTCATATAGTATAAAACATGTATTCATCCCAAGTTCATATAGTATAAAATATGTATTCATCCCAAGTTCATATAGTATAAAACATGTATTCATCCCAAGTTCATATAGTATAAAACATGTATTCATCCCAAGTTCATATAGTATAAAACATGTATTCATCCCAAGTTCATTAGTATAAAACATGTATTCATCCCAAGTTCATATAGTATAAAACATGTATTCATCCCAAGTTCATATAGTATAAAACATGTATTCATCCCAAGTTCATATAGTATAAAACATGTATTCATCCCAAGTTCATATAGTATAAAACATGTATTCATCCCAAGTTCATATAGTATAAAACATGTATTCATCCCAAGTTCATATAGTATAAAACATGTATTCATCCCAAGTTCATATAGTATAAAACATGTATTCATATAGTATAAAACATGTATTCATCCCAAGTTCATATAGTATAAAACATGATAATCGCGTTTGTCAGAATATTTGTAAATATTTCTTTCTGTGCCCCAAAAGATTGTGTCATTAATTTATTTAAATGCTTTTATTGAAAAAATATATATCCTTAGTACATGTGGTACAGACTATGATGATCATGTTAGGTAGAAATTGGTGACTGCTTTTACTGTAAATGTACCACATGTCCACACATGTGAAAAGCAGTTTGACTTTTGCACCTACAAGTTTGTCAGAGCCCCATTTGGTTACTTGTACTTGAAGATGGGGTTGGACTTTTGCAAGAATTGGTGGGCACTGAAGCAATTTTAATTCAGAAAAAAAAAAAGTGCCCAATGCAGGAATTGATCCCAGGTTGTAACAGCTAAAAATCAACAGTTAAGACTATTCATCCACCAACTCTGCAAATGCCTTCACGAATTCCCTTAAAATTTCCTGCTATGCAAATTTATTTTCCCAAAACAATGTACAGTAAAAAAAACTTTTGTTAAAATGAAACACACACACTTTTTTATTTATTTGGATTAGGTCTTATTACCTTGTTTTTAGAATTCATATAATAATAAGGAGAGAAAAAAATCTAATTTAACATTCAGTTTTGTTACCTGAAGCACTATAGTAGAATCGCGTCATGAGAATATACTTCCATTAGAGGACACTTCTTTACAAAGGACAGTTCTCATCTCCAAAATGACTATTTGTACTAATTTGTTGCACTCTGGTAAGAAGACACCTCTCACTAAGGGACACTGGTGTTTAGAGAGGTTGTTCTAGTGTACAACTGTGTTGTTTGGTTGTGCAGACACTTCCACCTACGGTTGAAACGAGACACATCAGCCTTCACCAAGGATGTGGTGGTGGAGACACCAGATGGTGTCATGTCCCACCCTGACACCCTCTCTCACATTGTGGGCGGCCACATCTGGGGTAAGGCTCCATAGTGTACCATGTTCCTCTTGCTCTGGGTCATCTACCTTGATAGGTTTCCTGCCCCACTCACTACCTGCAGATCACCTCTTCTTCTTCTTTCTTATCTCCACTCAATCATATTAAGGTATCAAGCCTGAAAGAGCTTGAGACTTTTGATGGTGTCTGCTGGGGATGAGTAATCTCACATTGTGGGCGGCCACATCTGGGGTAAGGCTCCATAGTGTACCATGTTCCTCTTGCTCTGGGTCATCTACCTTGATAGGTTTCCTGCCCCACTCACTACCTGCAGATCACCTCTTCTTCTTCTTTCTTATCTCCACTCAATCATATTAAGGTATCAAGCCTGAAAGAGCTTGAGACTTTTGATGGTGTCTGCTGGGGATGAGTAATCTCACATTGTGGGCGGCCACATCTGGGGTGAGGCTCCATAGTTCTTGTCACATGTTCCTCTTTACCACAAGATCATCTGCCTTGATAGGTTTTCTGCCCTACTCACTACCTGCAGATCACATCTTCTTCTACTTTCTTATCTCCCCTCAATCATATTAAGGTATCAAACCTGTAGAGCTTGAGATGGTGTCAGCTGGGGATGAGTAGAGCTTATCAATACAGTCAATGATGTGTTTTGGGGTTGCAGAGGTTGAGAATTGCACTTAGTACATAGTGGGGAAACCTTGTAAACATTCTGGAAAGTCATTGTCCGTAGATAACCAGGCTCAAATCTGGAAATCAAGGACTGCTGTTCCTTTAGAAAGACAGAATTGGTGCTTGTATCTCCTGCTCTGTACCAGTCATGTGCAGCAGTAATTTCCATTCTTGCTGGCATTGGGTCTTGATGGTACGATGGATGGTCTCTTTCATCTAGTAGGATGGTAGATTGTCTGGCCTCAGGGTGGCCAAGAGCTCCAGATTTTGCCAGAGTCAGCCAGTAAATACAGATCATCTCAATGTCAGGTAATGTCAGTAGCCAGGAAATCTGGCTTCCTCTTTCATCGCTGTTTTTCACCAAACTTTATAACACCGGTATATTTACATCCAGGATATCCTCACAGATATGGTTAGGGAAACATCTCTCGAGTCACATTGACCCAAGTCAGGAGCCAAATGCACCATCTGTAGCAGAATGATGGAACAATTTATGCCAAACCCTAGTTCATTGTTGTAAGATGTTTCCTTGTTATTTCATTACAATGCAATTTTTTGAGTAATCTATTTTTTATTATCCCTAGTATATATATATTGTATTAGAATTATTTTTGTGTTTTGTTGTTGAAAAGAGGTGCAGCCGTGGAAAAGTAAAGATAATTATTTACCTTTCAAGTAGATTTTATTCTGAAATACTTGAAGTAAAATTACACATAAAACTATTTATCACAGCAATATAGAATTTATAGAATGAATTCTATAATCGTGATTTAAAAAAAAAAAAGTATGGTTAACTATACATATTTACAACAATAATAATTAAAGTGGTATGTTCCGAATCCATGGTCAAAAATATATAACAGTCAATGAAGGAAAATGAAATGTTTTAAAAAAATAATAAAATATTTGTATTTTAGATTATACTAGACGATTGACCCGGGCAACGCCCGGGTTTACACGATTAAATGTATTTTACATATGGAAGATGGACGTAGTTCCTGGAGGTCACCTGCGAGGCTTTTTTGGCACCTGACACAGCTGTGTCACCAACGCCAGGACCGCGCGCGGTGGGAACTCGAAATGGCCAACCGGCCGGCAGCCGGGCGATTCCATTATTTCGGAGGGGGGGGTGCCCTGCGGCAGGGAGGTCACGTGCTCGCTGGCAGCCAATGGGCGCCCCCCGCCGTCAAAACGTCATGTGTTCTAGAGGGCGCTGCTCGTGAGCTAAGTTGAATAATTTGAATATATAGTTTTAATAATTGATTTATATATTTTTTAAAATAGCCTATCGTCTTCCCCGTATTCTTTTACCTATGTATGGAAATTTTGGTACCAATTGGTTCAGTAGTTTTTGAGTTTATCGCGAAGCAGACAGACAGACAGACAGAAATTGACTTTTATATATATAGAGATAATATATATATATGTGGTACAGGCCATGATAATCATAGTGGGTAATAGTTGGTGACTGCCTTTACTGTAACGGCACTACATGTCTATACATGGGAGGAGCATGAACTCATGGAATTCATGTAATCTTTACACAAGGGGATAAGGAACAACATGTGAAAGCAATTAAACTTTCGCACTTATAAGTGTACTAGAGCTCTGTTAGGTTACTTGTACTCACAGATAGGGTTGAACTTTTGTAAGAACCAGGGGCCATTGAAGAGAATTTTTTTTTTTTTTTTCAAATTAGAAAAGTGCTCAATGCACATGATTTGATCCCGGGTCATTGCTGCTGAAAACTGAGGGTTTATACTACTTTTCTGCTGACCATAATATATAATAAATAGCCCATATATAGGACTGATGGTACCATGCACCTAGAGCTAGTGGCAACAGACATGATGGTGTGAAATGGATTTGTTTCCACATCCTACATGAAACACTGCCAGGAATCATCAATACTTCCTTTCCTGCTGGTGGTGGCATTCTTGTTTGTAAGCTCCCATCAGTTTGGGATTGTCCATTATGTGTATTTCTAACATTTTGATAACAGCATTGACAAAGTAATAAATATAAAATAAGCATGCCTGACTGCGCTAAATGAGAAAAAATTTGACAGATTTTTTTTTCTCATTTAGTACTTTGACTGATGATGGTAACAATACTGTTACCGAAACATTTCAATTATTTGGATTTTTTACCTTTTGGTTCTTATCTATAATCCAAATTGTACCTTTTATATCCCAGATCTCTTTTTGGTTTGAAACTCAAATACAGAAATCCTCACTAAATTGAACCAAGGATTACAACAAACATTCCCTTCTATAAATATCCTCAAATATTATTTTTCCTGAACTGGCTGAAGGCCTTGCCTCTCAGACTTTAATGACCGATATGTCCTCACTTCTTTTTTCTAGATTTGGTTCATTTTGTCTCCTCTCTAATTGTAAAGATGTTGCTGTATCACCTCATAAGCATAAATAAATAAATAAATAAATATTATTTTTAATATTAGAAATACAATAGAACCTCCATGAAAGGACACTCGTGCTAGAGGACACCTCTCTATAAAGGACAGTTTTCATTTGCAAAATTACCATTTTTACTATTTAGCAACTCTCCAGTAAGAGGACACATCTCTACAAAGGACAGTTTTCATTGGCAAAATGATCATTTTTACTATTTAGCAACTCTCTGGAAAGAGGACACCTCTCTATAAAGGACAGTTTTCATTTGCAAAATTACCATTTTTACTATTTAGCAACTCTCCAGTAAGAGGACACATCTCTACAAAGGACAGTTTTCATTGGCAAAATTATCGTTTTTACTATTTAGCAACTCTCCGGTAAGTGGACACCTCTCTCTACAAAGGACAGTTTTCATTGTCAGAATCATCATTTTTACTATTTAGCAAATCTCTGATAAGAGGACACCTCTCCCTAAAGGACACTTTGGCTTTGTATTTAGGTATTCTCTACAGGGAGGTTCTACTGTACCATATAGGGAAGCATTGCTATAGTGGCACCAAAAGTTGAGTCCTCTTGGGTTTAACTCCCACAGCAAGGTTTTACTGTAAATATTTTCACAATGCACACACCTAATACCAAGAATGAGTATTTTTGTAGTTATAATAATTTGTGAAGAATTTGTTATTTAGGATTTTACCAGCTTTTGCTAGGATTGGTAATCAGCATGGTGTAGAAAAAGTTGAAATACCACATAAAATTACAATACTTTTATTATAAAAGTACAAATTTGTGAGGCAAAGAGTTTCTTGCAAAATAACACTTGAAGTTACACCGCATGAGTTTCTTTTCAATGAAAAATCAAAATTTTATTTCAAGGTGAAATATTGACTATTTCTAACCTTTTTGGATGAGGTATGAAAGGGTGAATTATGAAGAGTAATGATGAACGGAAAAATAAAATAAATTCCCATCCCTGGACACCTTTTATTTTTCCGTTCACATCATTACTCTTCATAATTCACCCTTTCATACCTCATCCAAAAAGGTTAGAAATAGTCAATATTTCACCTTGAAATAAAATTTTGATTTTTCGTTGAAAAGAAACTGATGCGGTGTAACTTCAAGTGTTGTTTTACAATCACAGACCGCAGTGTATTATAAAGAATATCTTGTAAGGTCTTTTTATTTATTTAGCCGAGCTTTTAAGCATTTCTGCCCTTCTACAGGAGTAAAAATGAGAATGTGTAAGAGAATTTGTTTTATCTATGAAACAATTTATATATACAGTAGAACCTCCCTGTAAAGGACATCTAATTGCAGAGCCAAAGTGTCCTTTAGGGAGAGTTATCCTCTTACTGGAGAGTTGCTAAATAGTAAAAATGAAAGTTTTGCAAATGAAAACTGTCCTTTGTAGAGAGGTGTCCTCTAGTAGGAATGCCCTCTCATGCAGGTTCTATTGTATATTTATAAATTTTCCTCTTACATGTTCTCATTTTTACTCTTGTAGAAAACTCCACCTTTACCAGTCCCAAGCTCACTAAAAAATTTGGGTTCAGCTGGCCTGGCTGATAGTACCCTGTAAGGGCTCCTAATCCAGGGATACAGGATGAGCAGTGTTTGTACTCCATGTTAGGAGCAGCTGCACATGGAGTTTGTTCCTCATGTCAGAGGCGGCCATTTCTTTTGGAGCTAAGTCAGCCTGCCACTGAGTAGTGCTCCCAGTCTTAATGACAAAGGCAGACACATTCTACTTCACCCAATCATGATGGTTGTTAATTTCAAGCTTGACACTAATATGATTGAGTGGAGATAAGAAAGAAGAAGAAGACTCTTGTAGAAGGGGGCAGAAATTCCCGCATGCTCAGCTAAATAAAAAAAACCTTACAAGAAACTCTTTACCTCATGATTTTGTATTTTTTTTATGATATACTGCTCCAGGGGGTTATCCAGCTTATGGTTCCACTGCTTCCTTAATCTTTGCTACTCACACCTCTCACACACAGTATTTGCTGATTGCTCCAACTGACGCTGTTGCAGGAGAGCCGGAGACCCATGTGTACGGCTCGGTGAGGGAGGGGGTGTTTGAGGGGAAGATCCACACAGCCCAGGGCCCCACCTACTACGTGGAGAAGGCCCACAAGTATTTCCCCTCCATGAGCAACGGGACCAAATTCCACTCTGTGATCTACTCCTCGGAGGACGTGGTGGATGCCTATGCTGACAAGAGGTCTGCCCCCATACTGGGCGGCTGTGGGGCCACCGCTGACGTCATGGCTTGGATGAACCAAGTCAGCAACTCTGCACTGCCCAACCAGGTAGCTTTGTAGAACGACGTTTGAAAATTATCCCGCAAGTGTTTCTTTTAAACAAAAAATCAAAATTTGTTTTAAGGAGAAATAGCGATTATTTTTAACCTTGGGGATAGCTTGGTGGTGGTTTATGGCCTGGAGTAAAGATTATCTTACAAATTAGCACCCAACCAATTTCTTATTGGGTTTTATACTGGAGCTGCAGCTCAGAGAAAAATCTTTCAGATAATTTTCATGTGCTGATGTGCTGACAAATATAATCTTTTATCCCACTAGAATTCATAATATAAAGGCAGTGTTAATGGATGTCAAATTATTCTTGAGTATGGGCTGCAATACTTTTTTACTGAATGTACACATGGGTCCCCCCAAGTACAAACAAACATTGAAGATCTTTCTAGCAGTATATCTCACACAAACATGCAGCTGTTTGGCCTGCTGTAGAGTTGCCATCAGACCATCGCTAGAGGTTTTATGTTGACCATTTTGGAACAAAGTGAGAATAATAGGGCTAGTTTGTTCCTCCCTGAGCCGTGCCACAAGTTGCTCACAGGTCTTGTGTGGTTTCAGGAGGAGGAGGAGGAAGATGAAGAATTCATTAATCAAGAGGAGCCTCTAACGAGAGAAGAAAAGCTGCGCAGGTTTGAGCGCAGGTCGGTACAGGAGCGATGGTTTCCCTTGCGGCGGAGACAACAGCAGGCCCACACGGAGGTATCCCTGGAGAAGCGAGCCTGCAACCTCTTCATCCAGACTGACACCTTCCTGTGGGAGCACGTCCGGTCCTACTCCAAGTCTGACGTGGGCACACAGGAGGAACTCACCTCCCTCATCTCACAGCATGTCAAGGCCGTCAACCACATCTATGAGAACACAGACTTCAATGGCTTCCGAGGCATCAAGTTTGTGGTCCAGAGGATAAAGGTATGTGCACAAGGCCTCTCCTCTACCCTCAGCTTTGATCCACTTTGTGTCGTTGCTAGATTTCAACAAACTTTTGACAGCTTCTTTGTAGATATAGTAAAACATTTTGAAAATAGAGCAATCCATAAATAAATCTTTAAGGCATATATTGGATCAAAATATCATTTATTTTACCAATATTTACCCAAATTGGTAAAATAAATGGTATTTTGATCCAATATATGCCTTTTTAATTAAAGATTTATTTATGGATTGCTCTATTTTAGATATGTTTTACTATATCTTTTTAATTATAATAAAACATATCTAAAATAAACCAGAGATATGGCAAACCTTCCCTTTTAACAACCCTAAAATAATCCATCTCCAATATAAATACACAAGGTAATAAATAAATAAATGGATTCAGTCTTATTATCTTGTGTTTCTAATCTATGATCCAAATTGTACCTTATCAATCCCCAATATAATTTGTTGTTGTTTCTTATCCCCTTGTGTAAAGATTACACGAATTCCATGAGTTCATGCTCCTCAAGCTGTTTTATAATAAGCAGCGGCCTCTCCCAAAGGTCCTGTCCAATATATAGTGAGCCAAAAGCTCAGTTCCATTAAGGTCCCCTCTAGTAAGGTTTTACTGTACAGTAGACTATTAGAATCAGTTAGAACAGCCTCTTACAGCAACATGGTTCTAGAATCATAAGTCCCAAGTTCCTATTGTTTTAAACATGGATCTAACAACTGTATATTTAGGCTGCTATATGTAATGACTTTCTAGAGGTGGTGAACTGAAGATTTGGGGATGGTTTGGTTCATCTTTCAGTGGTGAACCAGGAATATCACCAATTTAACCGACCAGCTTGCTATAACTATTGTTTTTAGAGAAACACAGCCACATCAACCTATAGTTTAACTCCCCACATGTCAGTGACTCCCTTTCACTCTCTTTAGTGGAATGTTTACTTTGAATCCCAGTGTTTTGTTTCTTAAAAAATCAGGATGCGAAAATGAACAATTAATTCTATTTATTTTATGAGAGGGAACTTACTAATTTATGGCCTATTTAACAATTATGTATATCTACAGCCTAACTCGAGCTGTCTCTAACTAAAAACATAAACAAACATCATGATAACTTTTCTTCTTTTAAATTCTATGAATTATTTACAGTTACATCACACCCAGAACTAAGATTCAAAGTAACCATTCCCCTCTCTTCTTCTTCTTCTTTCTTATCTCCACTCAATCACACTAAAGTATCAAGCTTGTAAAGCTTGAGATTTTTGATGGTGTCTGCTGGGGAAGAGTAGAGCTCATCAATGGATGGGTCAATACAGTCAATAATATGTCTTGGGGTTGCAGGCTGAGAATTGCACTTAGTACATAGTGGGAAAACCTTGCAACCATTCTGGAAAGTCATTGTCCGTAGATGACCAGATTTAAGTCTGGAAATCAAAGACTGTTGTTCACCATTCCCCTGAGAGTTAAACTATAGGTTGATTAGGCTGTGTTTGTCCTGAATCTACTTCAAGCCAACAAATGATCTTCAGAACTGTTGTTTTAGAGAATATCATTATTGCATATTATGGCAGCTTATAATCAATTAGAGATAGAAAAATGCAGAAACCTTCAAAATGTTTTATCCGACATTTCAGCGCAGCCTATCGGCCTTTTCAAAACTTTGGTCAAATAAGACTATATAGGTCAACAAAATTCTCAACCTGCAACCCCAAACCACATTATTGACTGAATTGACTCATCCATTAATGAGCTCTACTCTTCCGCAGCAGACACCATCTCAATCTCAACCTGCAACCCCAAACCACATTATTGACTGTATTGACTCATCCATTGATGAGCTCTACTCATCCCCAGCAGACACCATCAAAAGTCTCAAGTTTTACAAGCTTGATACCCTGATATGATTGTTGAGTATAGATAAGAAAGAAGAAGAAGGTCAACAAAAGCCTTGAAATGACAACAGTGGGTCACTAAATGTCGGTTAATACATTTTGAAGGTTGATGTTTAGTTTTTTTTTTCTATTTATTATTGAAACTATTGTATTGTTCTCATATTCTCTGATTATAATCAGATTATAATTATATATATAGACTGCACTTGAAGGTTTATTTATACTGGGTGTTTAAGGAAACAATATTACAGTGGTAGGGGGTCGGTGGAAGGAGGGTCTAAACCGTTGGTTTTCGACCGCTACAACCCGGGTTCGATTCCCGCATTGGGCATTTTTTTCTGATAAAAAAAAAAAAAAATGTTCCAATGGCCCCCAATTCTTGCAAAAGTCCAACCCCACCAGCGAGTGCAAGTAATCAAACGGGGCTCTGGCACATTTGTAAGTGAAAAGTCGAACTGCTTTTCACATGTGTAGACATGTGGTGCACTTACAGTAAAAGCATTCGCATACTTCTACCCACCATGATTTTTATGGCCTGTACCGCGTGTACTAGGGATAAACAACATATTACAGTGGTAGGTATATTAAACTGGCGAAATTGCTGGGAGGGTTCACCACTGATGAGCCAGACCCTTCTATTAATCTATCATTGCAGTAAGGGCAGTAGAAAATGGCTTAAATATAAAAAGAATCATTCGCGTCAAAATAGTTTCTTATAACAAATGGTGCGCTAATTCATCATATTATATATATATTTTTGCTTATCCCTAGTACATGTGGTAAAAATCCTGAGTTCAACTGACCCAGTACTCCAGGGATATGGAGGAGTTGCGTCTGTACTCATGTTAGAGTTGGCAGCAAAGGCTTCCATGTTAGGAATGACCTCAAACTACAGGTAAAGTCAGAATTTCACCAAAGTGTGCCTCATGTGGTGCCATGATCAATGAAAGATGCACCCCTATACCCCATTCCATGAGATCACGAACTCATGGAATTCGTGTAATCTTTACACAAGGGGATAAGAAACAACAACACATATAGTACAGGCCATGATAATCATGGTGGGTAGTTAGCGACTGCTTTTACTGTAAGTGCACAACATGATTACACATGTGAAAAGCAGTTTGACTTTGTACTTACAAATGTGCCAGAGCTCAGTTTGGTTACTTGCACTTGCTGGTGGGGTTGGATTTTTGCAAGAAATCATATTATAATGATAGCCAAATATATGATTGAGTGGAGAAAAGAAAGAAGATATTATAATGGGAACCACTGTGTTGTTCAGATCAATGATTCGCGGTCCTGCGAGGGCACTGCCAACCGGTGGACCAACCCTTTCTGTTCCCCCAACATCGACGTGTCCAACTTCCTCAACCTCAACTCCCAGACCAACCACAATGACTTCTGCCTGGCCTATGTCTTCACCTACAGGGACTTCTCCGGGGGCACGCTGGGTCTGGCGTGGGTGGCCTCCGCTACGGGGGCCTCAGGGGGCATCTGCGAGAAGTACAAGTCCTACACAGAGAACATCCAGGGACGCCAGGTCCAAACAAAGAGGTCCCTCAACACCGGAGTCATCACCTTTGTCAACTACAACTCCAGGGTGCCGCCCAAGGTTTCTGAACTGACCCTGGCCCATGAGATTGGCCACAACTGTGGTTCTCCTGTAAGTTGACCTCATAGGGTGCTGGAGAAGTTTGGATGCTCTTTGCTGACATTTAATTCTCAACTTTGCCTCAAGCAACACTACACATGGAACATACTTCCTTTTGAATTATAATGGGCCTTGTTGAATTATAGATGGCTTAAGTAGGTAATATATGGCAGGGACTTGAAAAACAGTTGAATTATAGATGGCTAAAGTGAAGAGGTTAAATTGTCTTTGCTGACAAACCTCTTTAATTCTCAACTTTGCCTCAAAGAACACTACACATGGAACATACTTGCTTTTGAATTATAGTGGGCCTTGTTGAATTATAGATAGCTAAATTAGAGTAGGTAATTATGGCTGGGAATTAAAAAATAGCTGAATTATAGCTGGTTGAATTGAAGAGGTTGGATTGTCTTTGCTGACAACCTCTTTAATTCTCAACTTTGCCTTCAAGGAACAGATATTTTCTCTTGAATTATAGATGGGTGAATTAAAGAAGGTAATATGGCTGGAATACTTGAAAAACAGTTGAATTATAAGAAGTGTTGAATTATAGTTGACTGAAAATTAATGAGGTTATACACTGTATTTTGTTGTTGTTTAGTCTTGGGTGGGATAGGTTGCATATATATTGTGTTTCACTGTTGGTTTTGTGTCTACTGTTCATTGATTCAGGGCTGTACTGTAAACACACAAGGCCACACAAAGCGGGAAGTCATAAAATAATTCACATATATATATATATATACAGTAGAACATACTCCATAAGAGGACACTCCCACTAGAGGACACCTCTCTACAAAGGACACCAAAATTACCAGTTTTACTAATTGACAACTCTCCGATAAGAGGACACTTCACCTTAAAAGACACTTTAGCTCTGCAAATAAATGTCTTTTACAGGGAGGTTCTACTGTATATATGTTTTTTACAACTCTCTAATACAATTTCTTACTTTCTTTTGTAGCTTTCTCAAGAGAGAGTATCAAGTGAATGGTTATATAGTTGTTGACTTCATAACATGAGATTGACACAGAGTTTAACACTACAGCTTATTCTCTGACAACACACACACACACACTGAACATGGCTACAAAAGAAAAAAAAAATACAGTTATGAGCTTCATTCCTAATCAGTCATCTCTGTCACCGTTTGCTTTTTGTTTGGAATGGCGCCCTCCTATTGGTTGGCTACGATCACGCCACCTTTGCCCCCCCCCATCATGCCTCCCCCACTCGCTCTTTCGTTTTGTAACTATTGTTTTGGAGCGGGTCGCTCTTTAAATAAATGCATATATTAGTTAATAACTAAATGGAATCCTCTCTTTCTTTTTCCAGTATGAGACGCCTACGGAAGCCAACAGTACATAGACAGATAAAGCACATAGGCTATAGGTATTAACTATTATATGCATTTATTTAAGGCGCCAATTTATAATTGTAACAAATAGTATTTGAATAAAAACATTCAATCGGGTAAAACACGTGCGTTGCCCGGGTCATTCGGCTAGTAATAAATATGCATATCATCTATGCTCTGAATTTTCTCACAAAAAAAGAAACGTCTTGAACCTCTTTTTAGAAAATAATGGTAAAGTAGCAATATAAATAGTAAGAGTAACAGTAATTAGAGCTCCAATGAACTGGCTGGAAAGAGTCAAAGAAGCTGCCGTCACTTGTTGAGCTATGAGTGATGGTCCCTAACAGACCCAATTGAAGAATTTAGTCCACTTAGTTACCATAAGGGAAATTTGACTTGATGGACACCAACAATGGCAAAAATAATAATGAATCAATTGAGTTAACATCCATCTTCCAACCAATCATTGCCTGGGAATCAAATGTTATTTTTGTTGAAAAAAATCATTTACCAGGGTTGGAAGAGAGTCCACTGTAGAAAGAATAAACTGCTACATCAACCAACATCTTCCTTGTTGTCTCAAAGGCTCACTCCCACCTTCCTCAGTACATGGTTTTCTGAAGATATCGGACAATCAAGAGGTTGAGATTTGGTTCATACATATAACATACAGTTAAACCCTACAGGCAAAGTCAGACTTTCACCAAAGTGTGCCTGGATCATGGTGCCATGATCAACGAAAGCTGTACCCCTACACCCCATTCCATGAGCTCGAGGAGCATGAACTCATGGAATTCATGTAATCTTTACACAAAGGGATAAGAAACAACAACAACAACAGTTAAACCTGTATAGCGCCCCCTCTAAATAGCGCCCCCCTCTCTATAGCGCCCAATTTTAAAAATGTAGTACGATGTGATTTACATTAAAAGTGACCTGTTTATAGCACCCTATTTTGGTGAGTCCCAAGAGGGGGCGCTATAGACAGGTTTAACTGTAAAGTTGTGGGAGGATGATAGCCACATTACCAAAAGTGGCACCTCTCCCTTTTAAAGTGCATTAACATAAAGAAACAAGGTATATTTTGTGTTGTTACCACCCCAGTACAAAATGTAGAGTTGGTGATAATGAATGAGCTCCAACACAAGTTTAGGCTAATTTAACAAAAACCAACCTATATACCATCTTCTTCTTCTTTCTTATCTCCACTCAATCACACTAAGGTATCAAGCTTGTAAAGCTTGCTGATGGTGTCTGCTGGGGAAGAGTAGAGCTCATCAATGGATGAGTCAATACAGTCAATAATGTGTTTTGGGGTTGCAGGTTGACACTTTAGTACATAGTGGGAAAACCCTGCAACCATTCTGGAAAGTCATTGTCCGTAGATGACCAGACTTAAGTTGGGAAATCAAAGACTGTTGTTCTCTTGGGAGGACAGAACCGGTGCTTGTCCCTCCTGCTCTGTACCAGTCATGTGCAGCATCAGATTTCCATTCCTGAAGACATTGGGTTTTGATGGTACGGAGGAGGTCTCTGTGTACCATGGTTTTGGGCTATGACCCTCATCAGTACAGGGGTGGCTTTGATTTCATAACATCCTTCGAGTGGAGTCATGAAATAAGTGAATTGTCCAAAGAGGTGTTTAAGCTGGTGAAATGACAAAGGCCGAATTTCAGGCTAGAGTACAAAGTTGTAAAAGGGAGAGGTTAGGTTACATATATTCTTTCTCTCCAATCCAACATTGTGAAGAAGTGTGTGCTGTGAGCAGCATGATTTCCCGCTGAAGTGCCGGCCAGGTGGCAGCACTGGCAACTACATCATGTACGCCAGTGCCACATCTGGAGATCGACAGAACAACAACAAGTTCTCATCCTGCAGCGTGAGCAACATCAGCGCAGTGCTCCAGGTCATCTTCCACGGGGAGGGCAAGGAGAACTGTTTCCGCAGTGAGTAGCCTACTGTTGTTGTTGTTGTCGTGTCCAAACTGTTGCTCGAGCTGTTGTCGAGCTCATATGTTTCCCTGTATCTCCATCACAGCAGCAGCAATGTCCACTATCTTTGGTGTGTAAACCTGCTGCTCTGGGTCTATGTCAATTTTCTGCAAGGCTGCGGCCATTGCTGGGCATGAGAATATGTGGGTAGGTGTTAGTTCCACACCAGGACAGTTATGTCCTATAGGTTCTTGTGTCATCAGGTTCATCTAGCCTACAGTGTCTACTTTGATTGCCAGTGGAACCTCCTTCTAACAGCCTCTATTAAGGTCCCAAGTCTCGCTTGTTTCAATCATCACCCAAGTGGTGTTGTTTTAGAGAGGTTCCACTGTAGTGTTAAGCTTGAAGAACTTGTCAAAAATGATGGCTACACTGTGGTGTCTTCTTCTTTCTTATCTCCATACTGGATGAAGTAGAATGCGTCTGCCTTTATCATTAAGACTGGGGGCACTACTCAGTGGCAGGCCGACTTAGCTCCAAAAGAAATGGCCGCCTCTGACATGAAGAACAGACACCATGTGCAGCCACTCCTAACATGGAGTAAAAACGCTGCTCATCCTGTATCCCTAAATTAGGAGCCCTTACAGGGTACTATCAGCCGGGCCAGCTGAGCCCGGGTTTTTAATGAGCTTGTTACTGCTCCCCCTCCTCCTTTTTCATCCGGGCTTGGGACCAGCAAAGGCGGAGTTGAATCACACTGTGGTTGTGATTCCTGAGAGTCTGTAGGTAGTAAGCCATGTGTGGTGTGACAGAGGATGACGGGGCATTCTGCGGCAACAAGATTGTGGAGGCCGGGGAGGAGTGCGACTGTGGCTACGACGACAGGGAGTGTACCGAGGTGTGCTGCTACCCCAAGGAGTCCAAGTTTGAGGTGGACTTTGCCTCCAAGTCCTGCAAGCTGCGGCAAGGCAAGCAGTGCAGTCCCAGCCAGGGTCCGTGCTGCTCTGACAATTGCCACTTTGTCCTGAATGGGCAGCTGTGCCGGGAGGAATCTGAGTGCAACTATGAATCTTTCTGTGAATATCCTTTTTGATACAAACTGGGGTTATATCAACCATTTGATCCATTGTTGGGCTGCTTTAGAGGGGGATTGGTTCTTTTGACACCAACTGGGGTTATATCAACCATTTGATCTATTGTTGTTGTTGGGCTGCCCTAGAGGGGGATTGATCTTTTGACACCTACTGGGGTTATATCAACCATTTGATCTATTGTTGTTGTTGGGCTGCCCTAGAGGGGGATTGATCTTTTGACACCTACTGGGGTTATATCAACCATTTGATCTATTGTTGTTGTTGGGCTGCCCTAGAGGGGGATTGATCTTTTGACACCTACTGGGGTTATATCAACCATTTGATCTATTGTTGTTGTTGGGCTGCCCTAGAGGGGGATTGATCTTTTGACACCTACTGGGGTTATATCAACCATTTGATCTATTGTTGTTGTTGGGCTGCCCTAGAGGGGGATTGGTTCTTTTGACACCTACTGGGGTTATATCAACCATTTGATCTATTGTTGTTGTTGGGCTGCCCTAGAGGGGGATTGATCTTTTGACACCTACTGGGGTTATATCAACCATTTGGTCCATTGTTGTTGTTGGGCTGCTTTAGAGGGGGATTGATCTTTTGACACCAACTGGGGTTATATCAACCATTTGGTCCATTGTTGTTGTTGGGCTGCTCTAGAGGGGGATTGACCTTTTGACACCAACTGGGGTTATATCAACCATTTGGTCCATTGTTGTTGTTGGGCTGCTCTAGAGGGGGATTGACCTTTTGACACCAACTGGGGTTATATCAACCATTTGGTCCATTGTTGTTGTTGGGCTGCTTTAGAGGGGGATTGACCTTTTGACACCAACTGGGGTTATATCAACCATTTGGTCCATTGTTGTTGTTGGGCTGCTTTAGAGGGGGATTGACCTTTTGACACCAACTGGGGTTATATCAACCATTTGGTCCATTGTTGTTGTTGGGCTGCTTTAGAGGGGGATTGATCTTTTGACACCAAATGGGGTTATATCACCTTCATAGCCAAATGGAAGAAGGAAGACCTCCAATGAGCTGGCTGGAAGAAGTCAAGGGAACAGGTCACTTAGAGGAACTACGAGTCTACGAGGCCTCAAATTGCAGGCAAAGTCAGACTTTCACCAAAGTGTGCCTGGATCATGGTGCCATGATTAACGAAAGCTGCACCCCTACACCCCATTCCATGAGATCATAGTCAAAGAGCATGAACTCATGGAATTTGTGTAATATTTGCACAAGGGGATAAGAAACAACAACAACAACAACGAGTCTTGGTCACTAACATATCAAATTGGGGAATATATGTTCAACTTGATGGACACTAACAACAAAGGCTAGTAGGAAAACTTTTTAGTTCCAAAAGGGGAAAAGAAAAAATTCTGTTAGTAGTTTGTTTTTATCCAATATAATAAATGGTGTGCCTGTGTTTGAATGTATTGGCCTTGACTGATAGCTCCACTGGTATCCGGGCGGAGTGTCCCCCGCCGAGACCCAAGCCCAACCGTACGGAGTGCAACAAGGGGACCCAGGTGTGCTGGGCCGGCCAGTGTATCGGCTCCATCTGCCAGAAGTACGGGCTGGAGGAGTGTTTCTTCACCGGCCAGCACCACGCGGATGTGCCTCCAGAGAAGATGTGCGAGGTGGCGTGCCAGGAGCCAAGTAAGTACCTATGTACCACATACGTGAACACTTACTTCTTGTTTTATAAAAGCAAAGGTTGCCCACCTCTCCTGTCAAAATAAAAGTCAAAACTACACGCCATCTATTGTCCATCACCGTCAATCAATATCCTCCCTGCAAAATTTCTATCTATATTTTGGCCATGAATTTGGCCTAGTTACTTGGCCAGTTAAACACCTCTTTGGCAAACTGTGGAGATTCCATTAGATCCCTTGTGGATTGTAAAGTGTAAAATTATTGTGTGTTGAATTAATGAGGTTAAAATGTAGTTTCTCTATCTAAAGAATTGTTTATATGCACAAGGTAATAAGACCAAAACCTGGTCTTATTACCTTGTGTTTATAATCTACTAGCCGAATGACCCGGGCAACACCCGTGTTTTACCCGATTGAATGTTTTGATTCAAATACTATTTGTTACACAATTATAATTTGGCGCCTTAAATAAATGCATATGTTAGTTAATAACTATAGCCTATGTGCTTTATCTGTCTATGTACTGTTGGCTTCCGTAGGCGTCTCTTACTGGGAAAAAGAAAGAGAGGATTCCATTTGGTTATTAACTAATATATGCATTTATTTAAGGAGCGACCCGCTCCAACACAAAAGTTACAAAAATTGAGGGGGGGGGGGGGGCAAAGGTGGCGTGATCGTAGCCGAACAATAGGAGGGCACCATTCCAAAAAAAAAGCAAACCGTGACAGAGGCGACGAAGAATGACGCTCGTAACTGTATATAGAATAATCCAAATTGTGCCTTATCATGATTGTGTATGTGCTGGTGTTATAATCCTATGTGGGTGGGTGCATAGATAAGCCAGAAACCTGCCGTAGCACCTACGACATCCGGGACATGCAGGACATCCGTGGTATCAAACTACAGCCAGGGTCCCCCTGCAATGACTTCAAGGGCTACTGCGATGTCTTCCAGAAGTGCCGGTTGGTGGATGCCGAGGGTCCTCTGGCTCGCCTAAAGAACCTTCTCTTCACCAAGCACACCCTCATGACTGTCAAGCAGTGGGTTACGGTGAGCTTGGATCCTCTTTTATTCTCTTTTTAAATATTGTCTTAGAGAATTATTAATCAAAGAATAACTTTGAAACAAATTCAAATTTAAACACAAGCTAATAAGACCAAATCCAAATAAATAGTGTAGTCTTATTACCTTGTGTTTATAATCTATAATCCAAATTGTACCTTATCAAATTTAAATTTATACTCAGAGTGGAGGATAGGAGAATGACCTTCAGATATGAAGGCCAGCTGAGAAACAAGCAGAAATACTCTTCTATCAATTCTATCAATAAGAAGTTGCGGAGAATTGTTAGAAAGAGGAGAAAGACCTCTTTAAAAATCCTGAGTTCAACTGATCTGGTTGATAGACCTCAGAGAAAGGGTCCCTCTCCAGGGATATGGAGGTTTGTACACATGTTAGAATCGGCAGCAAAGGCTTCCATGTTAGGAATGGCTTCAAATTACAGGCAAAGTCAGACTAAAGTGTGCCATGGTGCCACGATCAATTAAAGCTACACTCCTACACCCCTTTCCATTAGAATTTGTGTAATCTTTACACAAGGGGATAAGAAACAACAATTTGATACATTAGGAATCATCCTGCTTGCTTAATAGTATGGATTGTAAATAAATCTCAACGGCAACTTAGACACTTTTATTTTATCAATAAATTCTTAAATCTTCATTTATTTTAATTTGAACGACTCCTTACCCTTGCTACCATGGCATTATGTCAGAGGCGGCCATTTCATATTGGAGCTAAGTCGACTGAGTAGTGCTCACAGTTTTAATGACTAAAGCATATGCATTCTACTTCACCCAATCATGATGGTTGTCAAATCTCCTTTGATGAGCTCTACTTATCCCCAGCAGACACCACACAAGTTCTACAAGTTCGGTACCCTAATATGATTGAGTGGAGATAAGAGAGAAGAAGACTAGACAGAACACTACAGGACACATTCTTGTAGTTCATGATACTTAGAATTGATGGGAAAATATTTGACAATGTAATAACTATGTATCTTTGTTATGTATTTAAAACTCTGATTGTACAACTAAGAATTGCTGATGGCTTGCTCCATCTATCGGAATAAATATCAACTATTCTCGTTGATTTTTAATTATTCCAGAATTGGCCACAAATACCCAATTGATTAATCAAAAATGGGTATTTGACCAATTCTGGAATAATTAAAAATCAATGAGAATAGTTGATATTTATTCCGATAGATGGCGCAAGCCATCAGCAACTTTCAGTTGCACGATAAGGAGATGCCTTTTTTCATAATTATGCACCTTATCCCAGTACAATATCACATTTGTACTATTTTTTCACTTCTTTATATGTCACCCTTTTTATGTGTGTTAAAAAGCCAGTTGAAGAGACTCTTTGCTTGAAAGATTGCAAGTTTTTAGCTTTCAACCATGGTTCATGCTGTAATATTAAGACATTATTGCCCCTTGTTGTAAAGGAATCATTGGGGACAGCCAGCCAATCATGGTGAATCTACTGTCTTGTCTCCTGGCATTAGCAGTGAATGATGGTTCCTTCTTTACCTTACATGTCTAGTGAAGTCAACTATTCTTCCAGGGGGAGGTCTTAGCATCACCCTATATCTATCATGAACTACAAGAATGTGTTCTGTAGTGGTCTGTCAAGTCTTCTTCTCTCTTATCTCCACTCAATCATATTAGGGTATCAAACTTGTAGAGCTTGAGATGGTGTCTGCTGGGGATAAGTAGAGCTCATCAAAGATTTGACAACCATCATGATTGGGTGAAGTAGAATATGTCTGCTTTAGTCATTAAAACTGTGAGCACTACTCAGTAGCAAGCCGACTTAGCTCCTATATGAAATGGCCGCCTCTGACATGAACTACAGACGCCATGTGCATCTGCTCCTAACATGGAGTACAGACATCCTGTATTCCTGGATTAGGAGCCCTTACAGGGTACTATCAGCCGGGTCAGCTGAGCCTGGTATAGCAAGCTTGTTACTGCTCTCCCTCCTCTTTTTTTCTTCCGGGCTTGGGACCAACAGAGTTTGTCAAGTCTTGAATGCCCTCACTGAGCTGGAGTGTGTGGCAGACCTACTGGTGGGCGGTGATGTTGATGCTGGTGGCCTTGGCTATTGTGATGGCCGGGTTTATCAAGTGCTGCGCTGTGCACACACCCTCCAGTAACCCGCGCAAGGCCCCGGCCCTGAGGATCACAGATACCTTACGCCATCCTGCCTCCACACTAAGGAGGAAGGTGGGTACCCCCATTTTTGATAGCTGTTGTGAGGTAATGGGTGTTCTCTCAGGCTCTTTGTGTGTGTTTATCCCTGACTCTTAATCACATCTTTGTTACATTATGGACGCATGTGGTTCTAATACTTGATGAAATTACCTGAATATCTGCCTTAATTAACCAACGATAGCCCCTTCAATGTTGTTGTGTTCTCTATCTAACAAAAATAGCACTTGACGAACACTATAAGGTATAAACTATTTATTTCTATAAATAAAATACTTTCACTCTCCTCTTACACTCTATATATATCCAATCATTTTACATATTTAACTTTCTATCAGAAAATTAATACATATCTACATACAGTAAAACCCCTCTATAGTGAACCCCATTGGGACGGAACTTTTGGTTCACTATAGCCACGGTTCACTATAGCCACGGTTTGGGTATTTAAATTTTTTTTGAGGATATAATTAAAGGGCATGCGCAAAAAAAAATAAAAAAAGGCTACCTCTTAATATTGGCTGCTTTTTTCCCCCTAAATTAACCTATTTCTATATATTAAAGCTGTATATTAAAATAAAAACAAAATCATGTGAAAATATTGCCTTTTTGATCAGTTCCTCTGATAATTTAATTAGTATAAATGCAAACTGCCCCCCATATGTCAAAAAAATCCAAGAAAAGTATACCTTATATGTATATAAAAATTAAATAAAAACTTTATTAATAATATTTTAAAAGGTATAAAAATATATTTTATATAAATAAATATTATATTACAATATAGGATACAAAGGCTTACTTGAAGAAGTCTGTTATTTTTTTCTGCTTTAACATATTCCTCAAAAATTTGGTTTCATATCTAGCAAAGAAATCTTAATTTTTTAAAATGAAGCCTAGCTTGTACTAACCACGTATACAAGGCTTCTAAAAGTGGATAATGACACTGACGATAGCGGCAATAGTTGGGATTGATTCCTTTTTGTAGCATTTTTTTTTATAGTCTTCTTTTTTGCCCCATATCGTAGAAATGCTACTTTTGCTCATTTTCATTTTCTTCCGAAGTTCCGCTTGCGATGTACCACTCTCAATAGCTTTTATGATGGTTAATTTCTTTTCAAGTGATATCTTGGTACGAGCGACTTTTTCTTTGGCACTTCCATTATCTTTTAAAACTGGTTTTAATAATTTAAATCATGTTTTAAGGAATTTTCCTAATGTAGAGTTAAGAAATTTAGTTTTCAATAAGGCATGAAAAATTTATAAAAGTGCGCAGTATAAAAATAGAACGTGAATTAAAACACCCAATGTCGCTAAATTCTTTGTTTTGAATTGCGTCTGTGAGCTAGAGCTCACACAAAATTTTAATTAGTTTTGAAAATTATAATTTTGGAATTTTAGAATTAAAATTAAAAGTTCGTTATAAGCATGGTATTTTTGATAGAATTTAATATTTTGGGACCAAAATTGGGTTCATTATAGCGATAGTTCGCTAGTTTGAAAAGTGAAAAGTTCGTTATAACGATGGTAATTTTAATGGAATGGAATTGGGATTTTCGATGGGTTCGTTATAAGGGAAGGTTCGTTATATCCATGGTTCGTCTTAGCGGGGTTTTACTGTATATGCTGCATTTTTTCTTTAAGAATAAAATTTGCATATGGAATAATTACAAATGTAAACAGGATAAATCTGAAATATGTTGATGACAAACTTCAGGTTCTTACACATGAGAACAATAGAAATATGTTCAATGGGGGTCGGATGGTCTAACCACCCTCCTCCCTCCCATTGGTTTTGGACCGCTATGACTCGATTCCCACATTGGGCACTTTTTTCTGATAAAAAAAAAAAAAAAAGCTCCAATGGACCCCGATTATTTTAAAATTCCAACCCTACCAGCGAGTGCAAGAAGTAACCAAACGGGGCTCTGGCACATTAGTAAGTGCAAAGTCAAACTGCTTTTCACGTGTGTAGACATGTGGTGCACTTACAGTAAAAGCAGTTGCCTACTTCTACCCACCATGATTATCATGGCTTGTACCATGTGTACTAGGGATAAGCAAAAAAAAAAAAATGTTTAACAAACATTTTGTCCTTTTGGAATACTTAAAGTGACTGTTGAGCCTTTCAACAAAATGTCATAAAATGATAAAACTATCTATAGAGAGTTGGACCTATCTATAGGAAACTTGGCCATGAGTTAGATCTGGAAGGAAACATCTTCTCAGTTCCTAATAAGAACTGTAATGTAACACCCTACTTTAATTCAACCAGTTTTTAAATTCCATAAAACCACATGAGTTACTTACTTTAATATAACCCACTATAATAATTTTCAACCCAGGAGGAGCTCTGAACATCAGAAATAGACAGCATCAAACAACACTAACAAGATTTAGAACAGGCCATCTCAAGCCATTGAAGATAGAAAATAATAACAAAATTTATCCCACTTGCCCAAAATGTAGTTTGGTACCTGCAACTCCAGAACACATTTTGGCTTGCATTAGATGCACTAAACAGGACCTTTGGGAGAGGCCGCTGCTCATCATAAAACAGCTCGAGGAGCATGAACTCACGGAATTCGTGTAATCTTTACACAAGGGGATAAGAAACAACAACAATAATAATTTTCAATAAGAAACATCTTTCTCCCTCAAGGTGTTACCTTAAAGAGGTCTTTATAAAAGAAATGTACTGTGAGATTTGTTATCCCTTTTAAGTTGGACTAGCCATTTTTTTTTTTGTAGATTGAAATTTTGGTCATAGATTTGGCCTAGCCACCCACTTTACCAGCTAAACACCTCTTTGGCAGATTGTGAAGATTTCATTTGATCCCTTGTGGATCTTATGGAATTAAGTCCGCCCTAGACTGATGAGGGCCATTAGCTCGAAACCATGGTCTCTAGGTGGACGCTTCTCAGTTTGCCAAAGCTGGTGTTGTGGCTTTGTCACCGACCTGAGGCCGCTAGTTTGTGGAGATGGTCACTAAATGATGCTCAGTTTTAGCGTGTATTTTGATAGGAGAGGTGACTTAAATTTTTATGCTTGAGGAACATGGACTCATGGAATTCGTGTAATCTTTTTTTTTTTTTCTTTTGTTTATCCCTAGTATACATGGTATAGGCCATGATAATCATGGTGGGTAGAAGTAGAGGACTGCTTTTACTGTAAGTGCACCACATGTCTACACATGTGAAAAGCAGTGTGTAATATTTATACAAGGGATAAGAAACAACAACAACCTCTAGTACATCATAACATTATAGATTTATGTTGTTGTTTCTTATCCCCTTGTGTAAAGATTACACAAATTCCATGAGTTCATGCTCCTCGAGCTGTTTTATGATAAGCAGCGGCCTTTCCCAAAGGTCCTGTTTAGTGCATCTAATGCAAGCCAAAATGTGTTCTGGAGCTGCAGGTGCCAAGCTACATTTCTCATGGAATGGGATGTAAGGGTGCAGCTTTCGTTGATCATGGCACCATGATCCAGGCACACTTTGGTGAAATATAGATTTATTATTGTGGTTAGTGTAGTCTCCTGTAGCTTGTTGTTGTTGTGCAGAGGCATAGAGTGCCCCCATCTAGTTCCCCTAACCCCCCGCCTCCCAGTGGGCCTCCACCACCTTACCCTGGAGGTCCCTCAGCCCCACCTATAGACTTGGCTGGGCCTTCGCGGGGCTATGGGGAGGGACGGGGACATTACAATAGAGGCAAGGAACGACCCCGGCAACATGAAATGTGGGGGGGTGCCTCAGTGCCTCTACGGACCTGACCCCTGCACTGCCCTCTAGTTGTGTGTGTACATACCAGTGTAGATAGCCCTTTTCTACTTAACTCTTTCTATTGGTTGGTTTGACCACTCCCCTGTTTGTTTCTCTCTTCCTATTGGTTGGTTTAACCACACCCCTGTTTGTTTCTCTCTTTCTATTGGTTGGTTTGACCACACCCCTGTTTGTTTCTCTCTTTCTATTGGTTGGTTTGACCACTCCCCTGTTTGTTTCTCTCTTTCTATTGGTTGGTTTGACCACACCCCTGTTTGTTTCTCTCTTTCTATTGGTTGGTTTAACCATCCCTCTCATGTTTGTTTATTTCACTCTCTCTCCTCCCATTCCTTTAT
Organism: Cordylochernes scorpioides; assembly: GCA_030710605.1. Lineage (NCBI taxonomy): Eukaryota > Metazoa > Arthropoda > Arachnida > Pseudoscorpiones > Chernetidae > Cordylochernes > Cordylochernes scorpioides. Next base: position 10,137,192 of record CP092871.1, on the reverse strand, counting down.
AAATTCTCCATTGAATATATATATTTTTAAAATCTCCATTTGCCATCTTTTTTATTTGTATATCTTTTTTTCCCCTCTTTTTTTAATTTTTGACCTCTCTCTCTCTTGTAAAAAGAATATATATATATATATATATAATAATTATTCTCTATATAAAAAAAATGGAAAAAAATAATGAATATATATATTTATAACAAAAAAAAAACCTACTATTTAAAGAAAACCATTCTACCGTACTCCCCCACCCTTGTTCTCCTCATCCTTAATCAGTGTTTGTTTGTATTGAAGATGGTTGTTGTGCTTTCTTCCATTTGATTCCTCTCATTGATTGAAGGTTTCTTTGTGTGTGGGTTTATTACATATTTGCATATTTCTCATGGTGTTTTGCTTTACTTTCTCTGTGAGGAATCAAATGGAAGATGCTAGCATTTCTTTATCTTTTTCTCTCAATCTTTCAATACTCCTTTTTTAAAAAAATACTTTTTGTGTTTTTTGTTCAATGTTTTTTTATCCCCTTCCTTTACATCTCTTGTTATATTGGCTTCTCTCTCTTTCGTTATTTGCTTTTTATTATTTTCCAATATTAAATTGGTTATTTTTGTCTTATTTTTCTCTTCTATCTGAAAAGATAGTTTTTTTCCACTCCATTGATAATGGGGTCTCTATGAACAAAATCAACTAAAAAGAAAAGCAAGGTGTCATTCAAAAATATTTTCTTTCAATGTTTTTTGTGTGTATATTTTATTATCATTTTTTTTTGTAAAATTTTCTTTAATACATTCGTTTTTTTTTTTATTATTATTATTGGCGGTCATTTTGATCTTTGTTTTCATTTTAAACAAATTTTGGAACCTTACAATATATTACATTTTTTTTTAAATCTTCCTTTTACATTTCTTCTTTTGTTCCCTCCTTTTTTTTTTTACTCTTAATTATATCCACGGTTTTTACAAAAAGTATATATTCATAATATTTATTTATTATTATTATTTTTAAAAAATTCTTTATATATATATGTATATATACACTCATAGACAAAATTTAAGGAAGTTGTATCTTTTTAGCATGTATATCAGGATTAAGACAATAACTCTGAAAGATATTACAGTGATCTTTATTGAAGATACATGAGATAACCAAGTGTGAACAAAATTGCCTCCTTCAAAATTGTCTCCTTAAAAAAAATATATTTAGATGACCGGCAACATCAAAGACGATCCACTTCCTTAATTTTTATCCATGGGTGTATTTCTGTGTTTTTTTTGTATTTAATAATATATATATATATAAAACACCAACAGTTTTTAAGATATTATAGATATAAAAAAAAATGTATTTTTTTTTTGTGTGTGTATAATGTTTTTTTTTTCCATAAGAAAAAAAAAAAGTTTTTTTTTTTTTTTTGCAATATTTGTTTTTTTCCCCATTTGCCATCCCAGCCTGTAATTGAAGGACGATATTTCTCTCTGAAAAAAAAACTCTGTATAGAATATATATCTCTATATTTTTTACTCCAATAGTGGAAAAAAACACGGCTGTACTCTCTTAAAGTGCCAAAGCCCTCCCAGCTTAACTCTTTTTTAGGTCATCACTGCCTAGAGCTCCTCACATTCCTTCTTTAAATATCATCCCACAAACTTCCATTTCACACTGATTCTTGTCCATTTTGTTGCTTTTTTTACTTCTTTTATTTTTACAAAACTTTTCTCTTTTTTTGTGTGATTTTTCTTCTTTCTTACTTTTCTTTCTTGTTCAATTTTTTTAAATCTTTTTTTTATTAATTTATGTATTACAGTCGAACCATTTTAAAATTACAAAATATTTTCTCACAATGAGTTTCTTTTTATTAAAAAAACGCTAGCTTTCAAGTGGTAATCGCTCTTCAATGGGCTTAATAAAATATTGACTATATCCTAACAGAAATATTTACTGGAACAAACGCGTGCAGCGTGGAAATTACTTATATGGATAGAACCCTTCCTCATTTTTATCACTTTTTTTTTAATGTATTACAGTACCAAATGTTTTTTTTTTTTTGTATCAAATATATCAATATATGTTTTGTTTTTTTTTTTTGCTTATCCCTAGTACACATGGTACAGGCCATGATAATCATGGTGGGTAGTTAGCGACTGCTTTTTACTGTAAGCGCACCACATGTCTACACATGTGAAAGCAGTTCGACTTTGCACTTACAAATGTGCCAGAGCCCCGTTTGGTTACTTGCACTCGCTGGTGGGGTTGGACTTTTGCAAGAATCGGGGGGGCCATTGGAGCATTTTTTTTTTTAAACAGAAAAAAAGTGTCCAATGCGGGGATCGAACCCGGGTCGTAGTGGTCGTAAACCAAACGATTTAACCAGCCTTCCACCGACCCCCCCATCAATATATGTAATTTATTACAGTAGAACCTCCATGTGAAGATACTCATGCTAGAGAACGCCTATCTATAAAAGACAGTTTTCATTTGAAAAATAATCATTGTTACTATTTAGTAACTCTCCTGTAAAGAGGACACCTCTCCCTTAAAGGTTATTTACTCCCTTTCACATGTGTAAATGACATGTAGGCATTTACAGTAAAAGCAGTCGCCTACTTTTAACCACCATGATTATCATGGAATGGAAATGGAAATTTCATGGAATTCGTGTAATCTTTACACAAGGGGATAAGAAACAACATGATTATCATGGCCTGTATCACGTGTACTAGGGATAAGCAAAAAAAGAAGGACATTTTGGATCTGCAATTAGGTGTTGTCTTTTACAGGGAGGTTCTACTGTCTTGTTAATTTTTTTGAAGATATTTCCTCTATCATTATTATGTTTTGTTATGAATTATCCCGTGTTTTTTGGTCTTGCATATTGCATAGTAGAGATATATTGGTGTGACAATGTTGATTTTTTGGATAAGAAGTGTTAGGGCTATTTCTCTCTCTACATGTGGTCTATACTCAAGCTAATTTTGTGTAAATCTTTGTGAAAAATGACTTTTTTTGTGACTCTTATATAGGTTTTTTTATTTTAAAACTTGATAAGGCAGCACAATTTGGATTATACATTATAAACACAAGGTAATATAAGACCTAATTCAAATAAATAGTGTGTGATGTATCAGTAACAACGTTTCTGAAGATGGTAACAACGCTGTTAACGAAATGTCAACACTATTTATCTATTTGGATTTGGTCTTATTACCTTGTGTTTTTTTTAAACTTAAGTTATCAATTAAGCTTAGAATAGTTATGATATGTGAAGTTATTTTTGAGTTTTTTTTTTTTCTGAAGTATGAAGTCTGGTTTCATTTATTTTGCAGGTACTGTTGAATTTCTCTCTTAATGCTATTAGAGATTGTCACTTCGTCAAGATGCTTGGAAGCTCAAGAATTGATGATAAACATTTGCAACGACAGATCTACCAGAAACTTCTGAAATATCTTTGCATAGGCTGTTTCCATGTTCTGACAGAAAGGAATGACCACCTCTTCTTCTTCTTCTTTCTTATCTCCACTCAATCATATTAGGGTATCAAGTTTCTTGTAAAGCTTGAGACTTGAATGACCACCTGATATCTTAAGACCATTACACCAAAAAGAGCCAAATTGTGAATTTGTTCAATGTCAATCTTGTCAACTAGATTCAACTCTTATTTTAATTCCATCTAACACCGATGATAAGGCACAATTTGGATTATAGATTATAATAAAAGAAAATAAGACCTAATCCAAATAATATAATAGTGTGTGACGTTTCGGTAACAGCATTGTTACCATCATCAGACAAAATCATTCATCATCATTCTTTTGTCTGATGATGGTGACAATGTTGTTGCCGAAACGTCACACACTAATAAATTATTTGGATTAGGTCTTATTTTCTTTTATTTTAATCTACCACCCCTTTATTTTTTTCCATTTTATACAGTCTTCTGTTTGTATGTGTATGGCTTAATTGTGTGTGTGTGTCAAAACTTTCATCCATTATTCATATTTCAGTTCACATTAATTGGTGATTCGACTCAGTTGAGACAAGAATTGATTTGCTCTGAGCTAGTAACACACAGTGTCCTATTGAGCGGTATGCAAATTTGACTGGAGGTTCTTTTAAATTTGCAGCCATTACCTAAAGACTATTGGAATTTTGACTTCCCAGTAAGAACCTACTAATGACTTAACAGGAAGCATTAGCATGCCATCTTGTTATAAGAAATTCAAGCTATTTTTGACTTGTTTCTTTTTCTACTGGCCTTACTGCATTGATCAAATAATGGAAGGAACCGGATTATCAGTAGTAAACTCTCCCAGAGGTTTAAACTGATGAAACCACTTGAAGGGTTCACCATTGATGAGCCAAGCCTCTTCCCATTATATGATCCTTATAGTAAAGGCAGTAAAAAATTGTTTTATTTAGAAATATATGCATCAAAAATAGTTTGAAATTTCTTATAATGAGTTAATGTTTTAAAAATTGAATCAATATTGAAGGTCTTTTTATTACTTTTATAATCCCAAGGTAATAAGACCAAATAAATAAATAGTGTGTGACGTTTCGCTAACAGCGTTGTTACCATCTTCAGACAAAAGTACTGAATGAGAAAATTTTACCACAATTTTACACTTGATAACAGGAACTATTTAAAAACATGCTGTGGTAAAATTTTCTCATTCAGTACTTTTGTCTGAAGATGGTAACAACGCTGTTACCGAAACGTCACACTATTTATTTATTTGGATTTGGTCTTATTACCTTGTGTTCAATATTGAAGGTCTTTTTATTACTTTTATAATGTAGTTTCATTTGTCCATTCAGAGATGTGTCCAATCGTGATCTTGAAGAGAACAAAAGTTTGCAGTATCTGCTATTCACATTGAGACAGTGATGCTTTATCATTGCTATAGCTTTTTATCTCAATTTTACTGTAAGATATATTTACTTCTACTCTTTTTAATTGATGACTCTTATATATTCTTGATTTTAAAATGCATTGTTTTTTTTATAGAAGCATTATTCAGTCTGACATATACTGTATATTGAAAAATAATCTTTTTCTCTTCTTCGAAATATGATAATTTGAAAAGGTATTGATGATAAGGTACAATTTGGGTGATAGATTAGAAATACATTTGGTCTTAATACCTAGGATTTGGTCTTAATACCATGGATTTTGTCTTAATACATTGGAGTTGGTCTTAATATCATGGATTTGGTCTTATTATCTTGTGTTTGAGTAGGTATTATCAAGAAAGGTAAAGATAGAACATCGAATTGCTATTGTGTGTAAAGGTTTAAAATAAAGGATGATAAACTCGAGGTTATTGATGATATCCTTGTTGTTAGATAAAAGATAGGATTAACTTTCTGTACAAGTTCCCCACCACCTTGTGTGCCATTGTTTCTTATTATTATTTTTTTTTGGACATATCTATGCAATTAAAAAAAAGCCCAAGTTTCACAACATTGGTCCTTCTCTTCTTCTATCAGATCTTATTTCTTTTTTTTTTTAGGTTGATAAAGCACAATTTGTCCGATTCTTTTGTCTGATGATGGCAACAATGCTGTTACAGATACGTCACACACAATTTATTTGGATTAGGTTTTCTTTCAGCTATTTTTTAGATTAAGGTGACTTTTTTTTTTTTTTTAATAAATGAGCTTGAGCTATAGAAGGAATGGTATTTTTTTATTTGAATGTATAATGTTTTTTTTTTTTTAATCTTTATTTTTGATTCTTCTTCTTCTTTGTTTATGGATGTATGGCTTAATTGTGAATTAGTATTTTCCAAGTGACTTGTACTATAGATGATTGGTTATGATAAGGCACAATAGGAATTATTGATATTAAAACTATAAGGAAATAAGACCAAATCTATATAAAATTAATAGTGTGTGATGTTTCATCACTCATTTAATACATTTGTCTGATGATGGTAACAACGTTGTTACTGAAATGTCAAACACTATTTATTTGGATTTGGTGTTATTACCTTGTAGAGTTAGTTGGCTATGGTTTTTAACACAGAAGGTTTTTTTCAACCAATCCTCCCCTCCTTTTTTTATTATTATTACTATTACAATTTATACAATTTTGGATGCAAGTTTTTTCTTCTTTTGTTCCAAAAATTACTTTAATTTTTATGTAGTTGCTAAAAATTGTATATTTTTTCTTCTTTATTCTTGTTTATTTTTTTCCCCTACCACTCTCTTCCTTCTTAAAAAAACTGCCATTTAAATAACTGAGAAAGGCAGTCTGTTCTCTATTTAAGACACTTTTCTGTATTTTGAAATACCATTCTCTTGAAGTGGAGAAAGACCTCTGAAATTCTATCCAGACTTGAATATACAGTAGAATCTCCATGAGAGGATACTCCAGCTAGAAGACATCTCGCTATAAAGGACAGTTTTCATCACCAATACAGTAGAACCTCCATGAGAGGACACTCATGCTTAGAGAACACCTCTCTACAAAGGACAGTTTTCATTTGCTAAATTACCATTTTTACTATTAAGCAACAAGTGCAAAGTCAAACTGCTTTTCATATGTGTAGACATGTGGTGCACTTACAGTAAAAGCAGTTGCCTACTTCTACCCACCATGGTTATCATGGCCTGTACCACGTGTACTAGGGATAAGCAAAAAAACTATTAAGCAACTCTTTGGTATGAGTACATCTCTCCTGAAAGAACACTTTAGCTCTGCAATTAGGTGTTGTCCTTTACAGGGAGGTTCTACTGTACCAAAACCTAAGTTATAAGACCAAATTGGATTTAAGACACTTGAAATTTTCTTGTCTTCAATAGAGAACTGACTCTCTTAATTTTTGCCTTCAAGTCCTCCTTTCTGTGGCGTGTAAATTTGCAATGTGTTATAACAGCAGCATTGGATATATCCACATACATAGAAGGAGGACATTTATAACTTATGCAAATATATTTGGAACAAAATCGATAAAAGGTTAAAAAAAAAAAAAACGCACAAATATCTTTATAAATATGTTCATCTATGACCTTTTCGAATATAATAATTAATTTATTTTTTTAATATATGCAACGAAACACTTGAAATGTCCTTTTTTTTTTACACTTCTCTTTTTTTCTCTTCTTAAAAGTGAATTGTTGTTGTCCCCAAACCTTTCTATGTTTGAATGTTTTTAGCATTGTCAGATATACAGTAAAACCTTGTTAAAAACGAACCAGGGATATAGTGAACTTTCCCTTATAACCTGAAATTGTTAGTAATACCATATAGTGTTGTTGCTAAACACAACGGACGATGCAGCATAAACTGAGACAGACATCATGGAGAAGGAAAGAGGGGTGCTGTTGGTCTGAAGACCTGGAAGTACCACTCAGTGTGACTTCTTTTGGTCTCCTGACATGGAGCCGCTCCTATGGAGAACAGACAATTGATATAATAAAGGAAATAAGACCTAATCCAAATAATTTATTAGTGTGTTGCTGTGTTATCTCAACTTCTTGAACTCTTTAAAATAGAATCTTCAAGTGATGGCTTAGCATCAACATTGATATTCACTTTGGAATTCATTTTCTTCAGCTCATAGGAAGAATAACTTCTTAGGTCCATTGAAGTCTATCAAAAATGATAAAGCACAATTTGGATTATAGATTATAATAAAGGAAATAAGACCTAATCTCCAAATAATAATCCAACACACACTATTAAATTATTTAGATTAGGTCTTATTTCTTTTATTATAATCTATAATCCAAATTGTGCTTTATCAGACAATTGATACATTAGCCGGGTACAGGGTGGCCCTACCAGGAGTTAAACTCCCGACGTCCTGTGCTACCTGTTTACACCATCCTGCCACTTTAAGGCTGTAGGATAGGATTTTGGGAGGGATTACCATATAGTAAACCATAGCTATAGTCAATACAGTTAAACCTGTCTATAGCGCCCCCTCTAAATAGCGCCTTCCTCTCTATAATGCCCGATTTTAAACATTAAAATGTAACCATTCACATTAAAAGTGACCTGTCTATAGCCCCCATCCCCCTCCCTCTAAATAGCGCCCGATTTTAAACATTAAAATGTAAACATTTTACATTAAAAGTGACCTGTCTATAACACCCCTTCTCTATAGTACCCTATTTTTTGGTGAGTCCCAAGAGGGGGGCACTATAGACAGGTTTAACTATATATGGCTATAGTGAACCAAGAGTATGTTCCATTGAGGTTTGTTATAGCGAGGTTTTACTGTATATATTATGTATGTTATATATAGTCCCACTTTCATTGTATTTTTCCTCCCTTCTTTCATATCTTGGTTTTCCCCTGAAAGACTTTTTAAAACTGATTATAATGTTGAGATGTGTGTGTGCAATGTTATATATATATTGTAATATATGACATCTATTTTCATGTACTCTCTTTGTTGTCTTTTTTTTTTTGGGTTTAGTATTTAATTGGATATACCTTGTTTTATAATTAATGAATTCTCTCTCTCATCAATTTGATGGAATACACTAAGATAATGGTCACTAATTAACAGAAGTATTGAAAATGGCAGCTTCACAAATTACAGGTAAAGTCAGACTGAAATGTGTTTGGATCATGGTACCATGATCAACGAAAGATGTACATCTAAAACCCATTTCATGAGATCAGTTAAGGAGCATGGATTCATGGAATTTGTGTAATTTTTGAACAAGAAGATAAGAAACAACATTGAAAATGAGATGATAGGAGTAATTAATAATTTTGATAAAGCACAATTTTGGATTATAAATTATAGATACAAGAAAATAAAATCTAATCCAATAATTTAATAGTATGGAACGTTTTAGCAACACCATTGTTACTTCAGACAAAAGAATAAATGACAGTCATTTTGTATGATGATGGTAACAATGCTGTTACCGGAACGCAACACACTATTAAATTATTTGGATTAGGTATCTTTTTCTTGTATCTATAATTAGCAATTTGTTTTTGTAGTGTTTATTGAGTGAGAAGTTTATTGGGTAGAGTGTATGGAAGAGTAAATGTTGAAAGCATTCTTTTCAATGGGTTTAAAGCAACTTTCTTTTCTCATATTTTATTGTTAGACCTGTTGTAATAGAGTCTATGCCTGTTCTATAATATAATGAAAGGAACAAGGTAATAAGACCAAATAAATAAATAGTGTGACGTTTCGGTAACAGCATTGTTACCATCTTCAGACAAAAGTACTGAATGATATTATGAATATATTATGGTATTATGAATGATATATAATGAAATTCATTCAGTACTTTTGTCTGAAGATGGTAACAATGCTGTTACCGAAACATCACACACTATTTATTTATTTGGATTTGGTCTTATTACCTTGTGTTTATAATCTATAATCCAAATTGTGTCTCATCAATAATGAAAGGAACTTACTCCATAGTCAATTTCATTTTCAGTCTATTTTAGCCATTTTATCTTTCTTTATGACAAATGTTGATTTGAATTTCACTTAATTATTTTCTCAAATTCACGTTTTAAAAAATATATAGAGTATAAAGCCTCTTTAATTCAACACTTACAAGAATTTAACCATTTGCTTTTTAAAGATGTCGATAAGCCTATTTGCTTTAATTTATTCGGCTATGATTCTCAACACTGTGACTTTAAATTCAATTGATAATTTTGATCTGTTTGGTGTGTTGAAGATGTTGGACTGTTTATCTATAAATTTGGATTAAATTAAAGATTTACTGAGAATTAGGACGGCTGATAATTGTGACTGATTATCTGAGTGTATTCTTCCAATTGGTGAGAGAGTTGACGTCTTTATTGAATTTTTCTTTCCTTTTGTCCTCTCCCAATCTCCATCCTCATTCATTCATGCAGCTACACTTTGCACCATGCTATTTTTCTATTGTTCCCCTCCCTCTCACATC
>CP092871.1:10086041-10127204 GCA_030710605.1 Cordylochernes scorpioides | reverse complement strand
TGATGGTTCCTTCTTTACCTTACATGTCTAGTGAACTATTCAACTATTCTTCCAGGGGGAGGTCTTAGCATCTACTTCACCCTATATCTATCATGAACTACAAGAATGTGTTCTGTAGTGGTATGTCTAGTCTTCTTCTCTCTTATCTCCACTCAATCATATTAGGGTATCAAACTTGTAGAGCTTGTTGATGGTGTCTGCTGGGGATAAGTAGAGCTCATCAAAGGAGATTTGACAACCATAATGATTGGGTGAAGTAGAATGCATATGCTTTAGTCATTAAAACTGTGAGCACTACTCAGTTGCAGGTCGACTTAGCTCCTATATGAAATGGCCGCCGCCTCTGACATGAACTACAGACGCCATGTGCAGCTGCTCCTAACATGGAGTACAAACATTCTGTATCCCTGGATTAGGAGCCCTTACAGGGTACTATCAGCCGGGCCAGCTGAGCCTGGTATAGCAAGCTTGTTACTGCTCTCCCTCCTCTTTTTTTCTTCCGGGCTTGGGACCAACAAAGGTTTGTCAAGTCTTGAATGCCCTCACTGAGCTGGAGTGTGTGGCAGACCTACTGGTGGGCGGTGATGTTGATGCTGGTGGCCTTGGCTATTGTGATGGCCGGGTTTATCAAGTGCTGCGCTGTGCACACACCCTCCAGTAACCCGCGCAAGGCCCCGGCCCTGAGGATCACAGATACCTTACGCCATCCTGCCTCCACACTAAGGAGGAAGGTAGGTACCCCCATTTTTGATAGCTGTTGTCAGGTAATGGATGTTCTCTCAGGCTCTTTGTGTAGGTGTTTATCCCTGACTCTTAATCACATCTTTGTTACACTATGCACGCATGTGGTTCTAATACTTGTTGAAATTACCTGAATATCTGCTTTAATTAACCAACGATAGCCCCTTCAATGTTGTTGTGTTCTCTACCTAACAAAAATAGCACTTGACGAACACTATAAGGTATAAACTATTTATTTCTATAAAAAATATACTTTCGCTCTCCTCTTACACTCTATATACATCCAATCATTTTACATATTCAATTTTCTATCAGAAAATTAATACATATCTACATATATGCTGCATTTTTTCTTTAAGAATAAAATTTGCATATGGAATCATTACAAATGTAAACAGGATAAATCTGAAATATGTTAATGACAAACTTTAGGTTCTTACAAATGAGAACAATAGAAATATGTTCAATGGGGGTCAGATGGTCTAATCTCCCTCCTCTCCCCCATTGGTTTTGGACCGCTACGACTGGTTCGATTCCCGCATTTGGCACTTTTTTCTGATTTAAAAAAAAAAAAAAAAAATGCTCCAACAGAACCTGATTCTTTTTAAATTCCAACCCTACCAGCGAGTGCAAGTAACCAAACGGGGCTCAGGCACATATGTAAGTACAAAGTCGACCTACTTTTCACATGTGTATACATGTGGTGCACTTACAGTAAAAGCAATCACCTACTTATACCCACCATGATTATCATGGCCTGTACCATGTGTACTAAGGATAAGCAAAAAAAAAAAGTTCAATAAACATTTTGTCCTTTTGGAATATTTAATGTGATTGTTGAGCCTTTCAACAAAATGTCATAAAATGATAAAACTATCTATAGAGAGTAGGGATATCGTGTTTCATGATGTTAATAAAATAATAAAAAAATCTATAGAGAGTTGGACCTATCTAGAGGAAACTTGGCCATGAGTTAGATCTGAAAGGAAACATCTCAGTTCCTAATAGGGACTGTAATGTAACATCCTACTTTAATTCAACCAGTTTTTAAATCCCATAAAACCACATGAGTTACCCACTATAATAATTTTCAATAAGAAACATCTTTCTCTCTCGAGGTGTTGCTTTAAAGAGGTCTCTATATAAGAAACTAGACGGGTGACCCGGGCTTCGCCCCGGGATTGACCCGTGTGCATATCTATTGACAGCATTATCTATTTGTTTGCATCAGCATAATTTAATCGTTGATAGAGGGCGCTGTTCGTGAGCTAAGTAGAATAATTTGAATATATAGTTTTAATAATTGATTTATATAATTTTTTAAAATAGCCTATCGTCTTCCCCGTATTTTTTTACCTATGTATGGAAATTTTGGCTTGAATTAGTGAACTACTGCGAATTTATATACCGGACCTACAAACAAACAAACAAACATACAAACATTGATTTTTATATATATAGAGTTGGACTAGCCATTTTGTTTGTTTTTTTTAGATTGAAATTTTGGTCATAGATTTGGCCAAGCCACTCACTCTACCAGCTAAACACCTCTTTGGTAGATTGTGAAGATTTCATTATATCCCTTGTAGATCTCATGGAATAAAGTCCGCCCTAGACTGATGAGGGTCATTAGCCCGAAACCATGGTCTCTAGGTGGACACTTCTCAGTTTGCCAAAGCTGGTGTTGTGGCTTTGTTACCAACCTGAGTTTGCTAGTTTGTGGAGATGGTCACTAAATGATGCTCAGTTTTAGCGTGTATTTTGATAGGAGAGGTGACTTAAATTTTTATGCTTGAGGAACATGGACTCATGGAATTCTTGTAATCTTTTTTTTTTTTGCTTATCCCTAGTACAACGTGGTACAGGCCATGATAATCATGGTGGGTAGAAGTAGGCGACTGCTTTTACTGTAAATGCACTACATGTCTACATATGTTTTAAAGCAGTTCGACTACACTTACAAATGTGCCAGAGCCCCATTTAGTTACTTGCACTTGCTGGTGGGGTTGGACTTTTTCAATAATCGGGGGACCATTGGAGCTTTTTTTTTTTTATCATAAAAAAAGTGCCCAATGCCGGAATCGAACCCAGGTCGTAGCAGTCGAAAACCAACGGTTTGGACCACTCTTCCACCGATCCCTTATTATAAAAATAAAAAAGGGACTTCCTAAAAACTCGAATGATATATTTATTATAAAATTTGGTTGTAAATGCGCCAAGCTAAAGAAAGACTCTACACGCTGATTGGATAATGTGTAATATTTACACAAGGGATAAGAAACAACATTTTAATAGATTTATTATTGTGGTTAGTGCAGTCTCCTGTAGCTTGTTGTTGCTGTGCAGAGGCATAGAGTGCCCCCATCTAGTTCCCCAAACCCCCCGCCTCCCAGTGGGCCTCCACCACCTTACCCTGGAGGTCCCTCAGCCCCACCTATAGACTTGGCTGGGCCTTCGCGGGGCTACGGGGAGGGACGGGGACATTACAATAGAGGCAAGGAACGACCCCGGCAACATGAAATGTGGGGGGGTGCCTCAGTGCCTCTACGAACCTGACCCCTGCACTGCCCTCTAGTTGTGTGTGTACATACCAGTGTAGATAGCCCTTTTCTACTTAACTCTTTCTATTGGTTGACCCCTGTTTGTTTCTATCTTTCTATTGGTTGGTTTGACCACTCCCCTGTTTGTTTCTCTCTTCCTATTGGTTGGTTTGACCACTCCCCTGTTTGTTTCTTTCTTTCTATTGGTTAGTTTACCATCTCTCTCATGTTTGTTTATTTCACTGTCTCTCCTCCCATTCCTTTATAAATTCTCCATTGAATATATATATTTTTAAAATCTCCATTTGCCATCTTTTTTTTTTAGTTTTTGACCTCTCTCTCTCTTGTAAAAAGAATATATATATATATAATAATTATTCTCTATATAAAAAAAATGGAAAAAAATAATGAATATATATATTTATAACAAAAAAAAAAACTACTATTTAAAGAAAACCATTCTACCGTACCCCCCCCACCCTTGTTCTCCTCATCCTTAATCAGTGTTTGTTTGTATTGAAGATGGTTGTTGTGCTTTCTTCCATTTGATTCCTCTCATAGATTGAAGGTTTCTTTGTGTGTGGGTTTATTACATATTTGCATATTTCTCATGGTGTTTTGCTTTGCTTTCTCTGTGAGGAATCAATTGGAAGATGTTAGCATTTCTTTCTTTTTCTCTCAATCTTTCAATACTCCTTTTTTAAATATACTTTTTGTGTTTTTTGTTCAATGTTTTTTTATCCCCTTCCTTTACATTTTTTCCTCTTGTTATATTGGTTTCTCTCTCTTTCGTTATTTGCTTTTTACTATTTTCCAATATTAAATTGGTTATTTTTGTGTTTGTCTTATTTTTCTCTTCTATCTGAAAAGATAGTTTTTTTCCACTCCATTGATAATGGGGTCTCTATGAACAAAATCAACTAAAAAGAAAAGCAAGGTGTCATTCGAAAAGATTTTCTTTCAATAATTTGTGTGTATATTTTATTATCATTTTTTTTTTTTGTAAAATTTTCTTTAATACATTAGTTTTTTATTATTATTATTATAGGCGGTCATTTTGATCTTTGTTTTCATAAAAAAAAAAATTTTGGAACCTTACAATATATTACATTTTTTAAAAAATCTTCTTTTTACATTTCTTCTTTTGTTCCCTCCTTTTTTTTTTTTTACTTTTTATTATATCCACGGTTTTTACAAAAAGTATATATTCATAATATTTATTTATTATTATTTAAAAAAAAATTCTTTATATGTATATATACACTCATAAACAAAATTTAAGGAAGTTGTATCTTTTTAGCATGTATATCAGGATTAAGATAATAACTCTGAAAGATATTACAGTGATCTTTATTGAAGATACATGAGATAACCAAGTGTGAACAAAATTGCCTCCTTCAAAATTATCTCCTTAAAAAAAAAATAGACAACCGGCAACATCAAAGACGATCCACTTCCTTAAGTCTTGTCTATGGGTGTATTTCTGTGTTTTTTTTGTATTTAATAATATATATATATATAAAACACCAACAGTTTTTAAGATATTATAGATATAAAAAAAAATGTGTGTATAATGTTTTTTTTCCATAAGAAAAAAAAGTTTTTTTTTTTTTTTTGCAATATTTGTTTTTTTCCCCATTTGCCATCCCAGCCTGTAATTGAAGGACGATATTTCTCTCTGAAAAAACTCTGTATAGAATATATATCTCTATATTTTTTACTCCGATAGTGGAAAAACACGGCTGTACTCTCTTAAAGTGCCAAAGCCCTCCCAGCTTAACTCTTTTTTAGGTCATCACTGCCTAGAGCTCCTCACATTCCTTCTTTAATATCATCCCACAAACTTCCATTTCACACCAATTCTTGTCCATTTTGTTGCTTTTTTTTACTTCTTTTATTTTTACAAAACTTTTCACTTTTTTTTGTGTGATTTTTCTTCTTTCTTACTTTTCTTCCTCGATCAATTTTTTTAAATCTCTTTTTTAAATTTATGTATTACAGTAGAACCCTTTTAAAATTACAAAATATTTTCTCACAATGAGTTTCTTTTTATAAAAAAAACGCTAGCTTTCAAGTGATAATCGCTCTTCAACGGGCTTAATAAAATATTGACTATATCCTAACAGAAATATTTACTGGAACGAATGCATGCAGCGTGGATATTACTTATATGGATAGAACCCTTCCTCCTTTTTATTGTATTTACAGTAGAACCTCCATGAGAAGATACTCATGCTAGAGAACGGCTATCTATAAAAGACAGTTTTCTTTTGAAAAATGATCATTGTTACTATTTAGTAACTCTCCAGTAAGAGGACACCTCTCCCTTAAAGGTCAGTTACTCCTTTTCACTGTGTGTAGATAACATGTAGGCATTTACAGTAAAACCAGTCGCCTACTTTTAACCACCATGATTATCATGGAATGGAAATTTCATGGAATTCGTGTAATCTTTACACAAGGGGATAAGAAACAACAACATGATTATCATGGCCTGTACCATGTGTACTAGGAATAAGCCAAAAAAAAAAAAAAGGTCATTTTGGATCTGCAATTAGGTATTGTCTTTTATAGGGAGGTTCTACTGTATTGTTAATCTTTTTGAAGATATTTCCGCTATCATTATTATGTTTTGTTGTGATATACCCCGTGTTTTTTGGTCTTGCATAGTAGAGATATATTGGTGTGACAATGTTGATTTTTTTTGGATAAGACCTGTTAGGGTTATTTCTCTCTCTCCATCTGGTGTATACTCAAGCTAATTTTGTTATGTGTAAATCTTTGTAAAAAATGACTTTTTTTTTTGTGACTCTTATATAGGTTTTTATATTTTTAAACTTGATAAGGCAGCACAATTTGGATTATACATTATAAACACAAGGTAATAAGACCTAATCCAAATAAATAAATAGTATGTGACGTTTCAGTAATAGCATTGTAGATGGTAACTGTATAATTCTTCTCAATGTATAATTTTCTTACAACATAAACCTTAGATTATTAAAACATTGGATCAGTAAACATGAGGGCAACCATTTCGTTCATTTACATTACTTTATTTTTCATATAACATTTTTGTAAACAAAAAAGGTGATGATGATAAATTCAATGAATATTTACACAATCATAGAAAAATTATATTAAACCTTTAAATATAAACATAAATATTCTAACTAAATTAAACAGTAACAATGATGTAACCGAAATGTCAAACACTATTTATCTATTTGGATTTGGTCTTATTACCTTGTGTTTTTTTTTTTAAACTTGAGTTATCAATTAAGCTTAGAATAGTTATGATATGTGAAGTTATTTTTGAGTTTTTTTTTTTTCTGAAGTAGGAAGTCTGGTTTCCGTTATTTTGCAGGTACTGTTGAATTTCTCTCTTAATGCTAGTAGAGATTGTCACTTCGTCAAGATGCTTGGAAGCTCAAGAATTGATGATAAACATTTGCAACGATAGATCTCTACCAGAAACTTCTGAAATATCTTTGCATAGGCTGTTTCCATGTTCTGACAGAAAGGAATGACCACCTCTTCTTCTTCTTTCTTATCTCCACTCAATCATATTAGGGTATCAAGCTTGTAAAGCTTGAGACTTGAATGACCACCTGATATCTTAAGACCATTACACCAAAAAGAGCCAAATTGTGAATTTGTTCAATGTCAGTCATCTAGATTCAACTCTTATTTTAATTCCATCTAACACCAATGATACGGCACAATTTGGATTATAGATTATAATAAAAGAAAATAAGACCTAATCCAAATAATATAATAGTGTGTGTGACGTTTCGGTAACAGCATTGTTACCATCATCAGACAAAATCATTCATCGTCATTATTTTGCCTGATGATGGTGACAATGTTGTTGCCGAAACGTCACACACTAATAAATTATTTGGATTAGGTCTTATTTTCTTTTATTTTAATCTACCACCCCTTTATTTTTTTCCATTTTATACAGTCCTCTGTTTGTATGGCTTGATTGTGTGTGAGTGTCAAAACTTTCATCCATTATTTCAGTTCACTTCACATTAATTGGTGATTTGACTCAGTTGAGACAAGAATTGATTTGCTCTGAGCTAGTAACACACTGTGTCCTATTGAGCGGTATGCAAATTTGACTGGAAGTTCTTTTAAATTTGCAGCCATTACTTAAGACTATTGGGATTATTGGAATTTTGACTTCCCAGTAAGAACCTACTAATGACTTAACAGGAAGCATTAGTACGCTACCTGTTATAAGAAATTCAAGCTATTTTTGACTTGTTTCTTTTTCTACTGGCCTTACTGCATTGATCAAATAATGGGAGAGGGACTGGATTATCAGTAGTGAACTCTCCCAGCGGTTTAAACTGACGAAACCACTTGAAGGGTTCACCATTGATGAGCCAGGCCTCTTCCCATTATATGATCCTTACAGTAAAGGCAGTAAAAAATTGTTTCATTTAGAAACATATGTGTTAAAAATAGTTTGAATTTCTTATAATGAGTTAATGTTTTAAAAATTGAATCAATATTGAAGCTCTTTTTATTACTTTTATAATCACAAGGTAATAAGACCAAATAAATAAATAGTGTGTGACGTTTCGGTAACAGCGTTGTTACCATCTTCAGACAAAGTACTGAATGAGAAAATTTTACCACAATTTTACACTTGATAACAGGAACTATTTAAAAACATGCTGTGGTAAAATTTTCTCATTCAGTACTTTTGTCTGAAGATGGTAACAACGCTGTTACCGAAACGTCACACACTATTTATTTATTTGGATTGGTCTTATTACCTTGTGTTCAATATTGAAGGTCTTTTTATTACTTTTATAATGTAGTTTTATTTGTCCATTCAGAGATGTGTCCAATGATGATCTTGAAGAGAACAAAAGTTTGCAGTATCTGCTATCCACATTGAGACAGTGATGCTTTATCATTGCTGTAGCTTTTTATCTCAATTTACTGTAATATATATTTACTTTTTACTCTTTTTAATTGATGACTCTTATATATTCTTGATTTTTTTTTAGATGGATTCTTTTTTAAAGCATTATTCAGTCTTGCATATTTTTTTGTTTGCTTCATGGAAAGGGGTGGTGCCAATGCCCCGTTAGTCAGCCACATTTCAGAGTTCCCTGTTCACGGTTACCGTAGTGGCTTGGGGCTCACGACTCTGTTGGCCGGTCTTGACCGATCTGATCTGCTCCCTGGACAAGACACCACCAGTCTTGTATATTGAAAAATAATCTTTTTATCTTCTTCTAAATATGATAATTTGAATAGGCAAATGAGATGATAAGGTACAATTTGGATGATAGATTAAAAACACAAAGTAATAAGACCAAATAAATAAATAGTGTAGAACATTTTTGGTAACAGCGTTGTTACTGAAACGTCACACGCTATTTATTTAGATTTGGTCTTGATAAGATACAATTTGTATTATTGATTATAAACACAAGGTAATAAGATCAAATCTAATGAAAAAATAGTGTGTGACGTGTTAACAACGCTGTTACCGAAACATCACACATTATTTATTTATTTGGATTTGTGGTCTTATTGCCTTGGATTTGGTCTTATTATCCTGTGTTTGATCTTATTACCTTGGATTTGGTCTTAATACCTTAGATTTGGTCTTATTACTTTGGATTTGGTCTTAATGTCTTGGATTTGGTCTTAATACCTAGGATTTGGTCTTATTATCTTGGATTTGGTCTTAATACCTAGGATTTGGTCTTATTACTTTGGATTTGGTCTCAATGTCTTGGATTTGGTCTTAATACCTAGGATTTGGTCTTATTATCTTGGATTTGGTCTTAATACCTAGGATTTGGTCTTATTATCTTGGATTTGGTCTTAATACCATGGATCTGGTCTTAATACCTAGGATTTGATCTTAATACCATGGATCTGGTCTTATTATCTTGGATTTGGTCTTATTATCTTGTGTTTGAATAGGTATTATCAAGAAAGGTAAAGATAGAACATGGAATTGCTATTGTGTGTAAAGGTTTAAAATAAAGGATGATAAACTCGAGGTTATTGATGATATCCTTGTTGTTAGATAAAAGATAGGATTAACTTTCTGTACAAGTTCCCCACCACCTTGTGTGCCATTGTTTTGTTGGACATCTCTTTGCATCTATGCAATTAAAAAAAAAAGCCCAAGTTTCACAACATTGGTCCTTCTCTTCTTCTAATCAGATCTTTTTCATTTTTTTTAGATTGATAAAGCACAATTTGTCCGATTCTTTTGTCTGATGATGGCAACAATGCTGTTACCAAAATGTCACACACAATTTATTTGGATTAGGTTTTCTTTTAGCTATTTTTTAGATTAAGGTGACTTTTTTTTTTTAAATGAGCTTGAGCTATAGAAGGAATGGTATTTGAGTTGAATGTATAATGTTTTTTTTTAATCTTTATTTTTGATTCTTTTTTCTCTGTGTATGGATGTATGGCTTAATTGTGAATTAGTATTTTCCAAGTGACTTATGCTATAGATTATTGGTTATGATAAGGCACAATTTGGATTATTGCTATTAAAACTATAAGGTAATAAGACCAAATCTAAATAAAATTAATAGTGTGTGATGTTTCATCATTCATTTAATACTTTTGTCTGATGATGGTAACAATGCTGTTACTGAAATGTCAAACACTATTTATTTGGATTCGGTGTTATTACCTTGTAGAGTTAGTTGGCTATGGTTTTTAACACAGAAGGTTTTTTTTTAACCAATCCTCCCCTCCTTTTTTTATTATTATTATTACAATTTATACAATTTTGGATGCAAGTTTTTTTTCTGTTGTTCCAAAAATTACTTTAATTTTGCTATAGTTGCTAAAAATTGTATTTTTTTTTTCCTCTTTATTCTTGTTTATTTATTTTTTCTCCTACCACTCTCTTCCTTCTTAAAAAAAAACTGCCATTTAAATAACTGAGAAAGGCAGTCTGTTCTCTATTTAAGACACTTTTTCCCTATTTTGAAATACCATTCTCGAAATGGAGGAAGACCTCTGAAATTCTATCCAGACTTGAATATACAGTAGAATCTCCATGAGAGGATACTCCAGCTAAAAGACATCTCGCTATAAAGGACAGTTTTCCATCACCAATACAGTAGAACCTCCATGAGAGGGCACTCATGCTTAGAGAACACCTCTCTACAAAGGACAGTTTTCATTTTCTAAATTACCATTTTTACTATTTAGCAACAAGTGCAAAGTCGAACTGCTTTTCACATGTGCAGACATATGGTGCACTTACAGTAAAAGCAGTCGACATCTTCTACCCACCATGGTTATCATGGCCTGTACCACGTGTGCAAAAAAAGTCTTAAGCAACTCTTTGGTATGAGTACATCTTTCCTTAAAGGACACTTTAGCTCTGCAATTAGGTGTTGTCCTTTACAGGGAGGTTCTACTGTACCAAAACCTAAGTTATAAGACCAAATTGGATTTAAGACACTTGAAATTTTCTTGTCTTCAATAGAGAACTGACTCTCTTAATTTTTGCCTTCAAGTCCTCCTTTCTGTGGCGTGTAAATTTGTAATGTGTTATAACAGCAGCATTGGATGTCTATACATACATAGAAGGAGGACATTTATAACTTATGCAAATATATTTGGAACAAAATCGATAAAAGGTTAAAAAAAAAAAAACGCACAAATATCTTTATAAATATGTTCATCTATGACCTTTTCAAATATAATAATTAATTTATTTTTTTAATATATGCAACGAAACACTTGAAATGTCCCTTTTTTTTACACTTCTCTTTTTTCTCTTCTTAAAAGTGAATTGTTGTTGTCCCCAAACATTTCTTTGTTTGAATGTTTTTAGCATTGTCAGATATACAGTAAAACCTTGTTAAAAACGAACCAGGGATATAGTGAACCTTCCCTTATAAGGAACCTGAAATTGTTAGTAATACCATATAGTGTTGTTGCTAAACACAACGGACGATGCAGCATAAACTGAGACAGACATCATGGAGAAGGATAGAGGGGTGCTGTTGGTCTGAAGACCTGGAAGTACCACTCAGTGTGACTTCTTTTGGTCTCCTGACATGGAGCCGCTCCTATGGAGAACAGACAATTGATACAATAAAGGAAATAAGACCTAATCCAAATAATTTATTAGTGTGTTGCTGTGTTTTCTCAACTTCTTGAAGTAGAGGAGAGCTTCAGATCCTGAACTCTTTAAAATAGAATCTTCAAGTGATGGCTTAGCATCAACATTGATATTCACTTTGGAATTAATTTTCTTCAGCTCATAGGAAGAATAACTTCTTAGGTCCATTGAAGTCTATCAAAAATGATAAAGCACAATTTGGATTATAGATTATACTAAAGGAAATAAGATCTAATCCAAATAATAATCCAACACACACACTATTAAATTATTTAGATTAGGTCTCTTATTTCCTTATTATAATCTATAATCCAAATTGTGCTTTATCAGACAATTGATACATTAGCCGGGTACAGGGTGGCCCTACCAGGAGTTAAACTCCCGACGTCCTTTGCTACCTGTTTACACCCTCCTGCCACTTTAAGGCTGTAGGATAGGATTTTGGGAGGGATTACCATATAGTAAACCATAGCTATAGGCAATACAGTTAAACCTGTCTATAGCGTCCCCTCTAAATAGCACCTTCCTCTCTATAGCGCCTGATTTTAAACATTAATAAACATGATTAACAACAATAAACATAATTAAAATGTAAGCATTTTACATTAAAAGTGCCCTGTCTATAGCACCCCCTCTCTATAGTACCCTATTTTGGTGAGTCCCAAGAGGGGGGCACTATAGACAGGTTTAACTATATAAGGCTATAGTGAACCAAGATTATGTTCCATTGAGGTTTGTTATAGCGAGGTTTTACTGTATGTATGTTATATATAGTCCCACTTTCATTGTATTTCCTCCCTTCTTATATATCTTGGTTTTCCCCTGAAAGACTTTTTTAAAACTGATTATAATGTTGAGATGTGTGTGTGCATTGTTATATATATATTGTAATATATGACATCTATTTTCATGTACTCTTTGTTGTCTTTTTTTTTTTTGGTTTAGTATTTAATTGGATATACCTTGTTTTATAATTAATGAACTCTCTCTCATCAATTTGATGGAATACACTTAAGATAATGGTCACTAATTAACAGAAGTATTGAAAATGGCAGCCTTACAAATTACAGGTAAAGTCAGACTGAAGTGTGTCTGGATCATAGTGCCATGATCAACGAAAGATGTACATCCCATTTCATGAGATCAGTTAAGGAGCATGGATTCGTGTAATTTTTGAACAAGAAGAAACAACAATATTGAAAATGAGATGATAGGAGTAATTAACAATTTTGATAAAGTACAATTTGGATTATAAATTATAGATACAAGAAAATAAAATCTAATCCAAATAATTTAATAGTATGGAACCTTTCAGCAATAGCATTGTTACTTCAGACAAAAGAATAAATGACAGTCATTTTGTCTGATGATGGTAACAATGCTGTTATCGAAACTCAACACACTATTAAATTATTTGGATTAGGTCTTCTTTTTTTGTATCTATAATTAGCAATTTGTTTTTGCAGTGTTTATTGAGTAAGAAGTTTATTGGGTAGAGTCTATGGAAGAGTAAATGTTGAAAGCATTCTTTTCAATGGGTTTAAAGCAACTTTCTTTTCTCATATTTTACAGTTGGACCTGTTGTAATAGAGTCTATATCTGTTCTATAATATAATGAAAGGAACAAGGTAATAAGACCAAATAAATAAATAGTGTGACGTTTTGGTAACAGCGTTGTTACCATCTTCAGACAAAAGTACTGAATGATATTATGAATATATTATAGTATTATGAATGATATATAATGAAATTCATTCAGTACTTTTGTCTGAAGATGGTAACAATGCTGTTACTGAAACGTCGCACACTATTTATTTGTATTTGGTCTTATTACCTTGTGTTTATAATCTATAATCCAAATTGTGTCTTATCAATAATGAAAGGAACTTACTCCATAGCCAAAATCATTTTCAGTCTATTTTAGCCATTTTATCTTTCTTTATGACAAATGTTGATTTGAATTTCACTCAATTATTTTCTCAAATTCACGTTTTAAAAAATATATAGAGTATAAAGCCTCTTTAATTCAACACTTACAAGGATTTAACTATTTGCTTTTTAAAAAATCTCAATAAAGCCTATTTGCTTTAATTTATTCGATTATGATTCTTAGCACTGTGACTTTAAATTTAATTGACAATTTTGATCTGTTTGGTGTGTTGAAGATGTTGGACTGTTTATCTATAAATTTGAATTAAATTAAAGACTTACTGAGAATTAGGACGGCTGATAATTGTGACTGATTATCTGAGTGTATTCTTCCTAATTGGTGAGAGTGTTGACGTCTTTATTGAATTTTTCTTTCCTTTTGGCCTCCCCCAATCTTCATCCTCATTCATTCATGCAGCTACACTTTGCACCATGCTATTTTTCTATTGTTCCCCTCCCTCTCACACCTCGATTTCAGAAATGGTACGGAGGGACACTTTGTCTAGTTGCAGATGGGGGGGAAAACTCACCTCTAAAAACCTGACTAATAAGAGATTTTTTTTTTTCAAACCATTTTATTATTATTTTTCTCTCTCTCATCATGTCGGCCATTTTGTCTGCTGAAGGTGGTGTTAGGAAGGTGTAATTCTTCTTGAATGGCGCTCACTGCCTTGAAATTTTCCTCAGTCGCGACTGAGCTTGTGATATCTTTACATCTAACACCCCAAGTGGCCTTTAAATCATCTTCAACACCTTGAAGACCTCCCCTGCCTCTATGTGTATCTTGTGTTGGTGGGTTATCTTAGAGCTCTTATGTTAATTACAGTAGAACCTCTACAAAAGGACACTCACGCTAGAAGACACCTCTCTATAAAGTACAGTTTTCATTTCCCAAACTACCATTTTTTTTTTTACTACTAAGTAACTCTCCGGTAAGAAGACATCTCTCTCCCTAAAGGATACTTTTACTCTGTAATCAGGTGTTGTCCTTTACATGTAGGTTCTACTGTTACATTATATTCTAGTATGAACCTAGAATCTATATTCCTTTTTTTTAATATGCTCTCTTTTTTATAATTTTGATATTGTTTTTCTTAGTATACATTGGAGTTTTTGAATCATTTGAATAACTCCACAAAGGAAGGATTTTCTATCTTTATTATTATTATTTTTTTTACATTTTTGACCATCATTACAATATACAGATGAACCTTTGTTATAATAACAACACTTGGCTATAACATTATAATTCTTGCTAAGTCTTAAAAACTAATTAAATGGAACTATAGTAACCATAGCAATATGGTTATAACAACATTGATCCAAACTGTTATAGCAAGGTTCACCTGTAACTTTTTTTTATTATTGTTGTATTTTCTTGTTTGTATGAAGAATTTTGCTTCTTTTTTTTTAATAATGTGTGCACTTTTATACATTTATTATGATTTTTTTAAATTTTCTGTAGTTTGTCGTATAGTGTTGTAACTCTATGTATGTAAATAAGATGTGGAATATGCAAAGAGGTAGGGGAGGTCGTCTGTCAACTAGTCCACCACATTCACCGCTACCATTTCTTGGTTTGTTGTTTTCTCCCCACCTTGCTCTGTCTATTCCCCAGCAAAACAACAAAAGATTTATTTTATCTGTTTCTAAATAAAGCTATAAATAATCCAAAACATTTGTGGTAGAATTGGTGTGATGTTATTCTCTTTTACATTTTCACATTGGAACTATCAACACCTGTTGTTAGCTGGTTGCTTGAACTTAAGATAGGTATTAGGGGGTCAATGGAAGGATAGTCTAAACCGTTGGTTTTCAACTGCTACAACCCAGGTTCGATTCCCACATTGGACACTTATTTTCTGATTAAAAAAAAAATAATCCAATGGTCCCCTTTTCTTGCTAAAGTTTTTTTTTTGCTTATCCCTAGTACACGTGGTACAGGCCATGATAATCATGGTGGGTAGTTAACGACTGCTTTTTCTGTAAGTGCACCACATATCTACACATGTCAAAAGCAGTTTGACTTTGCACTTACAAATGTGCCAGATCTCCGTTTGGTTACTTGCACTCGCTGGTGGGGTTGGACTTTTGCAAGAATCGGGGGCCATTGGAGCATTTCTTTTTTTAAACAGAAAAAAGTGTCCAATGTGGGAATCGAACCCAGGTCGTAGCGGTCAAAAACCAATGGTTTAGACCATCCTTCTACCGACCCCCTCAACACTTATGTTGGCTGGCTGAATTGAGATAGGTATTAGGATGTCGGTGGAAGGATGGTCTGAACCATTGGTTTTCAACTGCTACAACCCGGGTTCGATTCCCACATTGGACACTTATTTTCTGATTAAAAAAAAAATAATAATCCAATGGCCCCCCCTTTTTCTTGCAAAAGTCCAACCCCACCAATGAGTGCAAGTAACCAAACCGGGTTCTGGCACATTTATAAGTGAAAAAGTCGAACTGTTTTTCACATGTTTAGACATGTGGTGCACTTACAGTAAAAGCAGCCGCCTACTTCTACCCACCATGATTATCATGGCTTGTACCATGTGTAATAGGGATAAGCAAGAAGAAGATGGGGGGTCGGTGGAAGGCTGGTTAAACTGTTTGGTTTTCGACACTACGACCCGGGTTCGATTCCCGCATTGGACACTTTTTCTGATTTAAAAAAAAAAAAAATTATCCAATGGCCCCCGATTCTTGCAAAAGTCCAACCCCACAGATGAGTGCAAGTAACCAAACGAGGCTCTGGCACATTTATAAGTGAAAAAAGTTGAACTGTTTTTCACATGTTTAGACATGTGGTGCACTTACAGTAAAAGCAGCCGCCTATATCTACCCACCATGATTATCATGGCCTGTACCATGTGTACTAGGGATAAGCAAGAAGAAGATGGGGGGTCGGTGGAAGGCTGGTTAAACTGTTTGGTTTTCGACCACTATGACCCGGGTTCAATTCCCACATTGGACACTTTTTTCTGATAAAAAAAAAAAAAATGCTCCAATGGCTCCCGATTCTTGCAAATGTCCAACCCTACCAGCGAGTGCAAGTAACCAAACGGGGCTCTGGCACATTTGTAAGTGCAAAGTCGAACTGCTTTCCACATGTGTAGACATGTGGTACACTTATAGTAAAAGCAGTCGCCTACTACTACCCACCATGATTATCATGGCCTGTGCCACAGGTACTAGAGATAATTAAAAAAAAAGAAGAAGATAGATATTGACTGGAGAAATTATTCAGTTTGCCTTTTAGACTATCACTTATAATATCTGCCTTCAGGCTCATCTGATAGTACCCGGAAAGGACTTCTGATCCAGGGATACAGGATGAGTCTGTACTCTATGTTAGAAGTGGCTGTACATGGTGTCTCTTCCTCATGTCAGAGGCGGCCATTTCATATTGGAGCTAAGTCAGTGGCCTGCTATGAGTAGTGTTCCCAGTCTAAATGACAAAAGAAGGCACATTCTATTATTAATATCCCTAGTACGCGTGCTACAAGCCATGGTAATCATGGTGGGTAGAAGTTGGCAACTGCTTTTACTGTAAGTGCACCATATGAAACCCATATGAAAAACAGTTCGAATTTTGCACTTACAAATATGCCAGAGACCCGTTTGGTTACTTGCATTCATTGGTGGGGTTGGACTTTTGCAAGAATTGAGGGTCATTGGAGAATTTTTTTTTTAATTAGAAAAAAGTTCCCAATATGGTATTCGATACCGGGTTGTAGCGGTGGTAGTTAAATAAACTATTAGTTGATGTGGCTGTATTTTTTCTGAGTCAACTTCCAACCCAACAAATGATCTTCGGAACAGTTCTATTGTTACATTTGACTGTCACTTGTTGTTTCTTATCCCCTTGTGTAAATTTTACACGAATTCCATGAGTTCATGCTCCTCGAGCTGTTTTATGATGAGCAGTGGCCTCTCCCAAAGGTCCTGTTTAGTGTATCTAATGCAAGCCGTGTTCTGGAGCTGCAGGTACCAAACTACATTTTGGGTAAGTGGGGTAGATTTTGTTATTATTTTCTATCTTCAATGGCTTGAGATGGCCTGTTCTAAATCTTGTTAGTGTTGTTTGATGTTGTTTATTTCTGATGTTCAGAGCTCCTCCTGGGTTCACTCCACTGTACCAACTGTGCTTAGGTGGGATCCTCCAGTTCTTGTTTATTTTTGTTTTGGCTACTGTTTCTATTTCTTTAAAAGTAAGTTTATTTTTCTGTGGCAAGGGTTCTTTTGTGCCTTTTTTTGCTAGCACATCAGCAGCTTCAATGTCAACGTGTGAGGGTATCCATTGAAGGTAAGATGTTGTTGGCCGAAAGAATTGAATTGACTTAAAGAAGTTTTCTAGGTTGCGTGTGCCTAGTTTAATTCGTGACGGCCATTTTATTTTGTTGCTTGGTTGTGTATTCCTGTTGTGTTTGTTTTTCCCATTTGTTTACATTGTTCTGTCGTACCAGCCTCTTGTATTTTGTTCTAATTACTTAAACTATATTGAGTAGATGTGTGATATTGAAAACAATTTTCTCTGTTACGATTTTTTCTTTTAGGAATAAAATAACTTTCTACTGCTCTTTCTGTGCGATAAAAGAATATTAAGAGTGTCTGGCTCATCAATGGTGAATCCTTCCAGCGGTTTCGTCAGTTTAATCTTCCAGACCACTCTTATATTGCGAAAAACTGGTAATGTTTATACATTTATGGACAAAACTTACGGAAGTTGAGAGTCTTTGATTACGCCGGTTATCTATATATATATATTTTAAATCAGACGGAGGTTGTTCACACTTGGTTATTTCGCGTTGTCTTCAGTAAAGGTCACTGTAATATCTTTCAGAGGTATTGTCTGAATCCCGATATACATGCTAAAAGGTACAACTTCCTTAAGTTTTGTCCATGAGTGTATTTTTCAGAATTATTGTCTGAATCCCGATATACATGTTAAAAGGTAAAACTTCCTTAAGTTTTGTCCATGAGTGTATCTTTCAGAGTTATTGTCTGAATCCCGATATATATGGTAAAAGGTACAACTTCCTTAAGTTCTGTCCATGAGTGTATCTTTCAGAGTTATTGTCTGAATCCCGATATATATGGTAAAAGGTACAACTTCCTTAAGTTCTGTCCATGAGTGTATCTTTCAGAGTTATTGTCTGAATCCCGATATACATGCTAAAAGGTACAACTTCCTCAAGTTCTGTCCATGAGTGTATCTTTCAGAGTTATTGTCTGAATCCCGATATACATGGTAAAAGGTACAACTTCCTTAAGTTCTGTCCATGAGTGTATCTTTCAGAATTATTGTCTGAATCCCGATATACATGCTATAAGGTACAACTTCCTTAAGTTTTGTCCATGAGTGTATCTTTCAGAATTATTGTCTCAATCCCGATATACATGCTAAAAGGTAAAACTTCCTTAAGTTCTGTCCATGAGTGTATCTTTCAGAGTTATTGTCTGAATCCCGATATACATGCTAAAAGGTACAACTTCCTTAAGTTTTGTCCATGAGTGTATCTTTCATAGTTATTGTCTGAATCCCGATATACATGCTAAAAGGTACAACTTCCTTAAGTTTTGTTCATGAGTGTATCTTTCAGAGTTATTGTCTGAATCCCGATATACATGCTAAAAGGTACAACTTCCTTAAGTTTTGTCTATAAGTGTATCTTTCAGAATTATTGTCTCAATCCCGATATACATGCTGAAAGGTACAACTTCCATTTGCCTATCAGTGTATATTATAGGTGATTGCATCGGTAGGATCTGTTGGATGTTTCACCACACCTCGACAATGTCTTCGGCAAGATACATGTCACCAGCAGCATTGTCACCATCTGGCATTCTGATTGGTCATACTCTTCTTTATTAGCCACTTCATCCTGTCAAGGTCTGACCTAGAGATGACATCTTCTTGATGGAAACCATCGCTATATACTTTGTTGCATATCTCCTGCTCTCCCATGCAACTAAACATTGATGAGGGAGGGTCGGTTGATAGATTGTCTAAACTGTTGGTTTTTGACCGCTATGACCCGGGTTTGATTCCTGCATTGTGCACTTTTTTCTGATTTAAAAAAATGCTCCAATGGCCTCCGATTCTTGCAAAAGTCCACCAGCGAGTGCAAGTAACCAAAACGGGGCTCTGACACATTTTTAAATGCAAAGTCGAACTACTTTTCACATGTTTAGACATGGTGCACTTACAGTAAAAGCAGTCGCCAACTTCTACCCACCATGATTATAATGGCCTGTACCACGTGTACTAGGGATAAACAAAAAAAGATATATAAATATATAATGATGAACGCCATCTATCGAAAGAAATGACAACTGAGCGTTGTGATATTTTAAAATTTCCTTTAAAATTAGTCAATATTCATTTCTTGATTATAATCTATGTTCGAATGTTTTTTTTTAAATAAAATAAATCATTCCCTACTGTATTGTAGAATTAGAAACCATTTATCATGCACACTCAAATCATTCTTCCTATTTTTTTAAACACACAAATCAGTTTCCTACTCTCTTTATTGCAATGAGAAAAGTAGGGAGAGGGCTTAGCTCATCAATTATCATATAATTTCTATTAAAATATGCTTATTATATAGCAAAATATAACGACAATTGAAGAGGAGGGTCTTATAAAAATGTTTATTCGCAAGTTTTCGGACGTCCTTCTACAGGCTTCACTATGACAAAAAGAAAGAAATATGAGATGAGTATTAATAGAACAAGATATTTTTACATATGAGAAAAATATAGTACACCTATCCCCCGATTTACACGGTAGATACGTTCCTGAGAAAAACGTGTAAATCGGGGGATAGGTGTACACAGAAATAAAATGCATTGACAGGTTAAAATATGTAGTCAGCCCATATAAGCTCGGGATTCCTCGTGAGATGTGTACACAGCGCATGTGTTCAATCACAGTAGCATTTAGTATAGTGCGATAAAAAAAAAAAAAAAACTTATTTGGAAAACCGTGTAAAAGCGAAAACGTGTAAAACAAGTAACGTGTAAATCCGGGGATAGTTATATTTATAAATATAAATGAAAGTGAAAAGCTAAATTCCGTATATACAGAATTAATATGCAAAATTGTAAAGCCTGTAGAAAGACGTCCGAAAGCTTGCGAATAAATTTCTTATCAAGTCCTCTTCAATCGTCGTTATTTTTTGTTATTTTTGTTCGAAGAGTTTAATTTAGTCGATGCTTATTATATAATTATAAATAATGAAAGCATATCCTGACCAGGAGCACATGTGCTTTTTTTTTAGTTGGAAGAAGGCTATCTAGTGGAACAGAAATCAACTAAACATTGATTTAACCTGGTCCCTGATATTTGGCTAACCCATTTTCTTGAGAAATCAAGAAAAGCCATCCACGAACGCATTTAACTCTGTTGGCGCTTGTCAGCGTGGAGTAGTCTGTACCACTGCGTCCAAAAGGCACGAATTCATATAGTACCAATCCCTTTGCATCAAAGAAAGTGATAAGAAGGCACTTAAGCTTCGATTTGATCATCCTTGCTTTCTTGAATCTTGGTTCTTCAGGTTCTAGTCACTGGTTTGATTGCCTCTTAGCCTCGGGATTATATCCGTACACCCATGTTTTTTTCTCTCGTGATAACATTTTTGAGCCAATGGGGATCAGAATTAAACATTTCGACCATGTTTTTGCACGTTTCTTTGCGAGGCTCTTTCTGCTCATTCGTTAAGAGATGTGGGACGAATTTAGCCGGGGATCGTTTAGGATACATATCATTCTTTATGATGGTTTGGCATGTTCCAAAAGAGATATCCAAGTCTTCTGATAGCTCTCTGATAGTTATTCTAAATTGATGACTTGATTTTGTGTGCATTTTCGGGGTTTCTTATCGATAAAAGTCTGCCAGTGTGTAGATCATCCTTTACGCTTGTTCGACCAGCTTTAAATCTTGAAAACCATTCAAATGTCCTCGAGTGTGATAGGACATCTTCTTTAAAAGCCTGCTTCAACATTTGAAATTATTCGGAAGCTGTTTTCCCTAATTTAAAGCAAAACTCTATGCAGACTCGCTGTTTTTCAATACAGTCCATACTGAAGTTAGAAAATGTTCTGATATACTCGAGCTTATAAATTCGAAAAAGCGTGAGCGCGTGTGTCTGTGTGATCATTTTTTTCCCTACGTGTTGATAAATGTTTTATCTATAAGGTCCTGCCAAGATGAAGACCAAACCGTAGACCACCTCCTCTTCACATGCCCAACCTTCCAATACCAAAGATTCCAGACAGCCACTCTCCTAGGTATCACCAACATATGTCCAGCATCCCTAGAAAATCTCCCAAGAAAGAAATCTGCCTGGCGACACCTCATTAATTGGACTTCCACTGGCATTGTATATAAATCCAAGAAGACTTAGGTCAGAAGGACATCCCGGGTAGTTGGCGACTTCTGTACGCTCCAGGAACCTGGGTTACTTAAATAAATAATAACAACATAAGGTCCTTATAAAATTATTTATTTATTTTGAATATTTTACGTGATCCAGTCTCATTCCTGGATATTATTGATCACACGTTGTACATAAGCTTATAAAATGTATTTAGGCGCAAGTATCCCAAGCTGGGATATCACGTCCGATATGTAAAATAAAATAAAACATGATATAAATGAGTTTAAAATATTTGGGGTAAGGGGAATTTTATATGAATAAATAAAAATATTTGCAAAAAACCACAATATTTGTTTGTTTGGATGGTATCGTGTGCTTAGCAACTTTCTAAAGACGTCAGGAAATTTCTGACATCATTTGAGAGGCCTAGGCCATTGTTAGGTTTCGTCATTTCCCTGTTACATCCTGTATAGCTCTTTGACGAAATTGATTGGAAAAACCTTCAGTTTCAACACGTGATTGTATACCTCAGCATCTTTTGCTTTATTACAAATTTATTGTAAGAATAAAGACACAGATATGGCACTGTTTGATTCGCTAGCATCTGTTTTATCGTCTATAATGTTTGTCTATAGACAAAATAATTTTATTGACATCTTGTCAATACATGCAAAAGTGCACATTCTGCACTATTTTAAAAAGATGATATATACCAGGTCTATTAGTATGAAACGCGAAAAATTTCAGTGAATTCAAAAGTTCACCAATTCCATACAACAAAAGATTTTTTATTCAAAATAACTGCCCTGATTAGCTATACACTCGGACCACATTTCAGGCAATTTTCGAATTCCTTGTCAGAAAATTTCTATTCCTTTTGAGTCGAACCAGTCAACAAGTCATTTTCGGAGTATGTCTGAGTTCGAAAATTCCTGGTTTTTTAGGGCGTGTCCTATAGATGTGAAAAGGTGTTAGTAGACGGCGCTAAGTCTGGTGAGTACGGCGGGTGGGATAAGAGTTCCCAGCCCAAGTCTTTTATGGTGTTTTTGACCACCGTAGCGTTGTGGGCTGGAGCGTTGTCATGCTGCAGTATCAGGTTGTTGTGCCTTTCACGCCATTCCGGTCTTTTTTCATTCAACGCCTCTCTCAAACTATGCATTTGTTGTTCGTAGCGACTAGTATTGACCATTTTTTCCAGGTGTCAGGAGCTCGAAATATACTTCGCCGGTCTGGTTCCACCATATGCAAAGCATTGCCTTTTTTCCGAAGCGATTGGGCCTAGGCGTCTGTTATGGAAATTGGCCGGGCAGGCCCTACGACTTTTGGCGCGTAGGATTGCTGAAGTGGATCCATTTCTCATCAGAAGTTACGATTCGGTGCAAAAATGACTTCTTTTCATGCCTGGCGAGCAGCCCTTCGCAGGTTACCAGACGCCGTTATTGCTGCCTTTCGCTCAACTCGTGGGGGACCCATCTGGAAAGCTTTTGGGTCATTCCGAGGCTGTTTAAACGTGAAGAAACAGCACCTTGAGACACCTGGAGCTGTTTTGCGAGTTTCTCCTGCATTTGGGTACTGTCCTCATCCAACAAAGCTTGCAGTTCAGCCTCCTCGAACTTTTGGGGCGGTTTTCCATGTGGTTCATTATCAAGTTCAAAATCACCACTTTGGAATTTTTTAAACCACCTGTAACACTGCGATTTGCTCAGAGCGTGGTCGCTGTAAACTTCCTCGACCATTCGGTGGGCTTCAGTGGCACTTTTCTTCCAGTTGAAGGCGAACAACAAAACTTCCCGCAAATGGGCACTTTTTGGCTCGGAAATCGCCATTTTCCACAGGCTCCAGAAATTTTTCACGATTTGAATTTTTCTAAAACTGCACGCATGCTGATGCCACGTGAGTCAAAGAACAAAACGCCTACAACAGCGCCACCGTCGGCTCAAATAAAGTTGCACAGCGGCCTCTGGCGCCCATTTTCGCGTTTCATACTAATAGACCTGGTATATATGTGAAAAAATGGTACCGGTTCAAAATCACTTTATTAGGTACCGCTCAACAAGAGCAACCTAGTTTATGATAATTGCAACAATGAATAATATGTGAAGTTTATTCACTTATTAAACAAAATGTTAACGCGGGATTCAATCCTGGTTCATGACTGTCGGGAATCGAGGGTGTTACCCACTCGTCCCAAAAAAAGGTACAAATGTGATATTGTACTGGGATAAGGTTTATAAATTAAGAAAAAGGCATCTCTTTATCGTGCAACTGAAAATTCCTAAGAATCAAGCCTTGATGCAATTCAACGGCTATCTTGTATAGCTGCGGGATTGGTTACTTATATTCAATTTTGAAAGAGATCAGATTTCCTCCACTGCCAGGATAAACAGATACCAAACAGTGAATCTGTACATGAGCATTTCTAGATGACAGAGCACCATCTAGTGGAACAAAAATGAACTAAGCGCCTTTATAAATTGGTCCGTGATATTTGGCCAACCCAATTTCTTGATGAATAAAGAAAATTAAACTATGTACGCGTCTCGGGCTGTTGGCCCTCGTAAGCGAGATGCAGACTGTACCTCTACGACAAAATATTTGGTCCCAGAGGGTTCCTGAGAGATAAATCAAGTTAATCACGAACGCGTATCGGGCTATCTAGAGATACTCATGTGAACACGGTCAGAATATTCCTTTTTTATTTTTAACTAGACGGGTGACCCGAGCTTCGCCCCGGGATTCACCCGTGTGCATATCTACCCGAGTGATATATATTTAGATAAGATTTTTTAAATAACACAGGTCTACAAAACTCAAAGTAGTTGTACCTTATAGCATATATATATCGGGATTCAGAAAAAAAACTCTGAGAGATATATATATGCTATAAGGTACAACTACTTTGAGTTTTGTAGACCTGTGTAATTGTTTGTTATTAGCATTATCTATTTGTTTGCATTAGCATAATTTAATCGTTGATAGAGGGCGCTGTTCGTGAGCTAAGTAGAATAATTTGAATATATAGTTTTAATAATTGATTTATATATTTTTTAAAATAGCCTATCGTCTTCCCCGTATTTTTTTACCTATGTATGAAAATTTTGGTTTGAATTAGTGAACTACTGCGAATTTGTAAACCGGACATACAAACAAACATACAGACATTGATTTTTATATATATAGATATTTATTTAAACATAGAAACTTTCTCCTTGGAATATAAATACTATAAAATAACGCCAGGAGAAATATGAGTCGATATATAAAAAATCATTTTCTCCTGGCGTTATTTTATAGTATTTATATATAGATATTGCAACGTAGAAATCAAGTCTTTGTATATCTGGATATGTCAAAGTATTTATTGATGACGTCAGTACGACTAGTCGACAATTATTAACCCAACTATCTACAGCTAGAGAATATCAAACAAACAAGCTAGGTAACTAAATGATGATTTTACAAATATAAAATCTGTTTCAAATATTTTCATTGAATAATTAAATTAAATAATAAATATATATAATATTTATAAAATAAAAGGATTTAAAAGCGCGAATGTTTCTTTTATACATAAAACAAACTTCTACTGTCCTTACAGCGATGAAAAAATATATTGGGAGGGCCTGGCTCATCAGTGGTGAACCCTCCCAGCGGTTTCGCCAATTTAATCTACCAGACCGCTTCTTAGAGCTCTAATACTGTATTGGATCATTCTGCTTTTATATGCTACACTGAATGATGGATCGGTGTAGCATATAAAAGCAGAATGATCCAATACAGTATTAGAGCTCTAAGAAGCGGTCTGGTGGATTAAATTGGCGAAACCGCTGGGAGGGTTCACCACTGATGAGCCAGGCCCTCCCAATATATTTTTTCATCGCAGTAAGGACAGTAGAAGTTTGTTTTATGTATAAAAGAAACATTCGTGCTTTTAAATCCTTTTATTTTATATGTATAGATGGCGCGTTATTGCTTTGTGTATATATAATATTTCTTCGCCACAATAGCAACACCTGACCTTTTTATGTTTCCTATTTTTATCATTTTTTCATATATATTTATCACAATTATATTTTCTGTACGCTCTTACAGCTCAACATTTTTCTCTCCTCTCCCATTCCCGTCATTTAATCTTAATATCTCCTCAAGTTGTGACAGTACTTCTGTACATTCTACCTCTGGGTTCTCCAGGTGAGACGTTGTTTTAAAACGTGGAATATCTCTAGACTCATTTGTATAGAATCAGGAGAACTCACATTTTTTATTTTACACAAGTTTTTTTGTTCATCCAATCTTGATAGGTTGTAGCTTTTCCCCTCGATCTTTTGGGAGTGACTAATCATTGGTAAATCACCATTGTTTTAGTAACCAGACAACAAAATATATTTAAAATATAAAAAAATAATATTGAAATAATATTACTTCAGAATTTATATAAGAAGAAAAGTCTTTAATCAAGAAAATTTGTCATTTCTTCCATACAAAATGCAAATTCTCAGCGGAATTTGTTCTCTTCTGTTGTTGTGTCCAATGAAGAGCCTCAGATGTCTCCATAAATCTCTATCACAGCAATTGCAATGTCCTCTATCTTGGGTGTGTATACTGTATTGTTGTTGCCATGCCAAATGAAGAGCCTCAGATGTCTCCATACATCTCTATCACAGCAGTCGCTATGTCCTCTATCTTGGGTGTGTATACTGCATTGTTGTTGTCGTCGTGTCCAATGAAGAGCCTCAGATGTCTCCATACATCTCTATCACAGCAGTCGCAATGTTCTCTATCTTGGGTGTGTATACTGTATTGTTGTCGTGTCCAATGAAGAGTCTCAGATATCTCCATACATCTCTATCACAGCAGTCGCAATGTCCTCTATCTTGGGTGTGTATACTGTATTGTTGTTGTCGTCGTGTCCAATGAAGAGCCTCAGATGTCTCCATACATCTCTATCACAGCAGCAGCAATGTCCACTATCTTGGGTGTGTATACTGTATTATTGTTGTCGTCGTGTCCAATGAAGAGCCTCAGATGTCTCCATACATATCTATCACAGCAGCAGCAATGTCCACTATCTTGGGTGTGTATACTGTATTATTGTTGTCGTCGTGTCCAATGAAGAGCCTCAGATGTCTCCATACATATCTATCACAGCAGCAGCAATGTCCACTATCTTGGGTGTGTAAAGCTGCTGCTCTGGGTCCATGTCAATTTTCTGCAAGGCTGCGGTCATTGCTGGGCGTGAGAGTTCTGTGAATATAGCAATTTAAAGAAGATTTTGATAACCAAGAAAAATGATCATAGGAATATTACCAACTATTTGGATCACTTCAAACTAGGATGTAATTCAAGGAAGAAATATAGCACGTACATCTAACTTTATATTCAAAGTACATTTTGTTATAATTTGCTTTATCAAGATGATTAATGATTGTCAAAAAAGGGGAAATTGTGTTTGAATTCAACTTTTCTATATTTACATGATGAAAAAACTCCGCCTTTGCCGGTCCCAAGCCTGGATAAAAAAGGAGGAGGGGGAGCAGTAACAAGCTCACTAAAAAACCTGGGCTCAGCTGGCCCGGCTGATAGTACCCTGTAAGGGCTCCTAATCCAGGAATACAGGATGAGCAGCATTTATACTCCATGTTAGGAGCCGCTGCGCATGGCGTCTGTTCCTCATGTCAGAGGCGTTCATTTATTTTGGAGCTAAGTCGGCCTGCCACTGAGTAGTGCTTCCAGTCTTAATGACAAAGGCAGACACATTCTACTTCACCCAAAGATAAGAAAGAAGAAGATATGATGAAAATCGATTATTCTCTGTGCAAATTTATTTGTGAATGTTTTTTCATATCTTTTAAAATTTCACATATCAGGAATTTTTATAATTTTCATAACCAAAATCTAAACCGATTGTAATCTTTAACGAAAAATCGTCAAAATCGAGAGAAAATTTTGAACTATTCAAGTGTATCTTAGAAAATTTGCATAGTTCTTATGCTCAAATATAATGTTTGCCTAAGAAACCCAGGGTTATTAGCATCAAATGCTTAAAATATGGAAATTTAAGATGAATAAAATAAGCTCTGATTCACTTTTAATATTTATATTATGAAGAAAAATATTTATCTAAATTTTAGTTAAAAATTAACAATACTCTTGCCAAAATTTCAACCAATGAAGAAACTCGTAATAGAATTATCTCATTCTTCAATGCATCAAAATATGTAAAAAAGTTAAAATTTACTTCGAATACTCAAAAACTTATTTTTATATTAAAAAACCTAGTTTATCTTTTAATGGACAATTTATTGAGTAGTTATAATTAAAAATGAATATTTTCCTGATATCCAAAATCGCTTGGAATCCATTTTAAAGAAGAGGAATCTATCTTATGCTAAAAAATTATTTTTCCAGAATCCATGTTTTATGATAGGAAGTAATACGACCAACTTCACAATGAAATATTCCTAAAAAGTAACCTAAAAACCAAGAGATTTAAGTTTATAAAGAACATATATTTTAATGAATTTACCCTTCTATCAGACATCTCAAGAATTACGAAAATACTTTTGAGAAAATAATCATAAGCTTGAAATTAATGTATTAATAATTTGTTCACAAAGAGGTTAAAGAATTTCTTTAAATTCTTTCTAACAATGGTTATCCAATATAAAAATCTTTCCCTAAATATTTCCTTTCTTTGCTATGTCCCCCCCCCCCCCCCAATGGCTGCTTTATTAAGATCATCTATCCTTTATTCAATTCTATGCCGGCCTCTGGGAGATGTACATCTAAATTTGGGACCTTCACCAGCTGGAACATGTTGAGCTGATGCCTTCAGTGCCAGGCCCTAATAGATATGCAATCTAAAGAATAAAACCAGGTAGAATCTTGAACCACAATCTATATTTTTGATGCTGTTTCCCGTGATCATCAAGCTGCCAATATTCAACGATATCTGAAACAATGAAATCGCTACTGGTATAGCAAGATGTTCTCAAGAACCTTCAGGATATCAAGATATTCAGAAACTTCCACCAGTTCAGACCATAAATGATTGAATATTGAAGTTTGATTATCTTTATTCAATACCATTTCATATTGAAGATAACCAAATTTATATTTAGCCATGAGAGATTCGATGTATTTCTTGATCACAAGAAGTAATTTGTAACCATCGATGTCCCTGACTAATTATTTTATCAGAAACTAATACAAGTTATTAATTAAATTCTTAATTTACATAAAAAGTAAAAGAAAAGAAAGGGATTTTTGCTATCATTTGATCGTTCTATTTGTTAATGGAGCGTTTTAAAATGACAAGCTTAGCTAGACACGTCGAGGCTTCTAGCCACTTCCAACAGGTGCTGAAGTCGCGACTCCAATCTACATTACAAGCCATCTTCTGCTTAATTTCCCCTAAAGGTAAGATTTTATTTCTTAATAACATAGGTTTCTATAAAATAATCCATTGTATCACACACACAAAAGCCTTTATTAGGAACTTACCCCATACAGATTCTCCCAATTGGGTAAGGTAATAATCATATTGTGTTATTTACACAGAAATTGAACTGACTTTACTCTTCATCTCAAAGTCATTCACTTGTTGACTGGTCCTTACATAATGATGATTTTAAAATTTATAGTAAACTATTGTCTTAGATTTGTTTGCTGATATTTTTGAAAGCAATACGTAGGGTGAAGTGTTGATATATTTAATTTGTTGATATAGGACCTTCCTCTCTGCATCAAGGGCTGTACAATTAAGTAGGTAATGGGGGAGTTCTTCAGTAATTTCCTTGTCACACAGTGTACACATTAAGTTTTTGGCCTCAAACGTCAGAACGTGTTTTTTTTTTTTTTTTTTTTTTTGAAGACTGTAAATAGTATTCTCGATTGAGCTATACATCGTTTGACTGGTAAAGGGAAATCATCGGTTAGGTAGCATTCTGTTTCCATTGACGTATGGAAATTTTTATAATGTCGATAAAGTTTTGAATTTCTTATTCTTGATTGGTCTTCTTGTATTGATTGATCTGACATTGTCCTAGTAATCAGAGGAATATAACTTTGCACTAAATTGTAATTCGAGCATCCAATAAGCCATGAGAAACCGGTGTTATTTAATGTATTTGTTAAACTCTTTGTAAATCCAATATTTTGTCTTGTAGAGGCATTTAAGTTTTTGGCCTCAAACGTCAGAACGTGTTTTTTTTTAAAGACTGTAAATAGTATTCTCGATTGAGTAATCCATTGTATCAAATATGGAGTAAAATTAATCATTCCTCCAGGGAAAAGTATCTTTTCAAAACATTTTTATTCTCTAGCTTTCTCCTGTAGAAGGACGTCCGTGTCCGAAAGCTAGAGAAGAATAAACATGTTTTGAAAAGACACTTTTCCCTGGAGGAATGATTGATTTTACGCTATAAGTTACTATAAAAAATGAAGACATTAAGACTCGAATGTTTCTTTTCACAAATAAATCAAACTTCTACTGTCCTTACTGCGATGAAAAAATATTGGGAGAGCCCTTGACTCATCAGTGGTGAACCCTCCCACTGATAAGCCAAGCCCTTCCAATATTTTTTTCATCGCAGTAAGGACAGTAGAAGTTTGATTTGTGAAAGGAAACATTCGAGTCTTAATGTCTTCATTTGTTATATATAGATGGCGCGTTATTGCTTTGTATTAATAGGTAGCTATATCTACCATGAGAGGGAAACTAGTATGATGTATGTGGGCCTTAAATACCATTTTAATACATTTAATAATATTTATTAATAACTTTCTAATTGAAAAAGTTTTAAAATGATAAACAAGTCGGTGGATGAGTGGGTAACACGCTCGATTCCTGACAGTCATGAACCGGGATTGAATCCCGCTTTAAAATTTGTTTAATATGTGAATAACCTTCACATATTATTCATTGTTCAATTATCATGAACTAGGTTGCTCTTGCTGAGCGGTACCTATTTATGTGAATTTGAACCAGAACCAGGCAAAAGTTTTAAAAAGATAAACAAGTCGGTGGATGAGAGGGTAACACGCTCGATTCCCGACAGTCATGAACCGGGATTTAATCCCGCGTTAACCTTTTTTAATATGTGAATAACTCGCATATTATTCACTGTTTCAATTATCATAAACTAGGTTGCTCTTGTTGAGCGGTACCTAATAAAGTGATTTTGGAACCGCGGAAAAAGTTTAAAGGAATCCTTTAATACCTTCATACCTGATCATTATTGAATAGACGATGCTGTAAGCAAAGAGCTGTGTTGGAATACAAAAATATAAATAATTAAAAAATATATATATTATCCCTAGTACACGTGGTACAGGCCATGATGGTCATGGTGGATAGAAGTTGGCGACTGCTTTTACTGTAAGTACACCACATGTCTACACATATGAAAGCAGTTCGACTTTTGCATTTACAAATGTGCCAGAGTGCCCTGTTTGGTTACTTGTACTCGCTGGTGGGGTTGGACCTTTGCAAGAATCAGGAGCCATTGAAGTATATACACTGCGTGACATTGAAAATGGAACACCAAGAAATAGTGGCCAGAAAATTATGCAAATTTCAGGGTAGACGCGCCTAACCGAGTTATGCAAATGATGTAAAATGCGCAGCTCTCGTGCGCACATGGAGTAAGATATAAGGGAAGGAACTTGCAGAAAGGACAGTATTCGTGTCGTTATTTCTTCAAGGAAAATCATTGTAGAAATTTTGTTCTTGTGTCAAAAGACACGTGT
The DNA here is from genome assembly GCA_030710605.1 of Cordylochernes scorpioides. NCBI lineage: Eukaryota > Metazoa > Arthropoda > Arachnida > Pseudoscorpiones > Chernetidae > Cordylochernes > Cordylochernes scorpioides. The sequence goes on along the minus strand of CP092871.1, from coordinate 10,095,726 downwards.
AATAACAGAGAATGCCAGGTCATCGTAAACGGAGGCAGTTCAAGCAGACAGACGCTTTTACGAGGGTCATGGTGATCGGACTGAAAAGGGGAGGTTGGTCCATACGTCAAATCGCAGCTGATACACACCTTGGTGCGTCCACGGTGCACCGACTGTGGAGAAGATGGTTGGAACAAGGAAATGTGGCAATTTATAGGAATGTCGGTGCAACCAGAGTGACGTCAGCACGTGTGGATCGGCGTATCCTTCGACAAGCAGTGGCGGCCCCACAAGCCACTTGTACCGCCATCCTGCAACATGTGCAAGACACCCTAGATCATTCCATCTCGACCAGAACCATTTCCCGTCGATTGGTTGCTAATGGCTTGCACTCATGCCGTCCGCTAAGAAGACTGCCATTGACCCCACCGAATAGGCGCCAACGTTTGGAATGGTGCCGGGCTAGATCGACGTGGATGACGGAATGGCACAGGGTCGTGTTCTCAGATGAGTCGCGTTTCTGCTTGTCCAGTGATAGTCGCCGTGTACGCGTGTGGCGTCGACGTGGAGAAAGGTCCAATCCGGCAGCAATTGTGGAACGCCCCACCGTGCGACAACGTGGAATCATGGTTTGGGGTGCAATCGTGTATGATTCTAGGTCACCTTTACTTCGTATTCAGGGCACTATGACGGCCCAACGATACGTTGATGATGTGCTGCGACCGGTGACACTCCCCTACCTTCAGGGGGTACCCAATGCCCTTTATCAGCAGGATAACGCCCGACCGCACACTGCTCGCATTAGCCAACAAGCTCTGCAAGATGTACAGATGCTTCCCTGGCCACTGTACTCTCCTGATCTCTCACCAATCGAGCACGTCTGGGACATCATTGGACGCCGTTTGCATGCCTTGCCACAGCCGCGTTCAGAAGACGAACTGTGGCAAATGGTTGAGAGGGAATGGAGAGCCATCCCTCAGGACGCCATCCGTACTTTGATTGACTCTCTACCTAGACGTGTTGCTGCGTGCATCGCCGTCCGCGGTGGTCCTACTTGCTACTAAGCCGACGCCGTTTTCGCTCTGTATTATGACGATCATTTTGAAATAAAGATCACTTATTGTTCGTCCCTGTCTCTCTCTCTCTGTCTGCCGAGTTTCATCACTTTCTGGCCACTATTTCTTGGTGTTCCATTTTCAATGTCACGCAGTGTATATATATATATTTTTTTTAATTAGAAAAAAGTGCCCAATGCGGGATTTGATCCCGGGTCGTAGCGGTCGAAAACCAACGGTTTAGATCACCCTTCTATGACCTCAGATATAAAGGATGAAATCTTCTTGTGCAGCGTATAGTCCTATCTGGCTGAAATACCATTCATTCTGAGATATCAATAGAGGAAAAGGAAACCATCTGAGATACATGTCCTCTAACGTTCCAACCTAGTTTTTCCTTCTTTACAATTGTTCACAGTTTTGTCCTGGATCTCTCCCTAGGTCTTTGACAAAAGCTATTGTGTACGTAGTACAACAACAAATGTAGACCTAACTACACTCGTGTAAACAAAATAAAATAAAAACGTGTCAAAGAAAACAATAATTTGACAAAAAATCGCTTATTTTTTATTAAATATCTGAACTGGAGTAGCAGGAAATCAAGGATATAAGGTGAGGTGGTAATTCAGCGAGTCCAAAAAAAAAAAAAAATTTTTTGTGCTAATAGTAATATATATTAGCATATTTATTTCTTGTACTGCACCATTTTGCATAGTTGCTGGTTGTACCTTTGGAAGAGATAAATACTGTTTTCAGTTTTAAAACGACAGTCCAGTAGAACGTTAAGTCAGTCTTGTACCTTATCTTGTGTTGGCAATAAAGCCATATTTACCCACGTGTTGGTGATGGAAGAGACACGACGACATCAACAGAGACTATAAGAAGTACATAAAGCTAAACATATTTGCCAAATGTAATAACGAACACTATAAATGCCAAACTTAAGCTTCAAAAAGCCTCTCGCCTTGCAGAAACCACAGCATAGATGTCCCAAAATAACTTTATTAGGTGCCGTTCAAAATGAGAGAGACCTAGATAAACATATTGTTACGTCATACCCAGACGCTGTTCGTGTTCTTTGTCTAATCAGGATGCCACAAAGATACACATGCGAGTTCGGAAGGATGCAGCTAAAGTTAGCGCTTTATTATACGTGGTACTGAACAGAAGGAATACAATCAGTGGGACTTGCCTTCAACCTCCCCGTTAGAAGAATCCTTGGCGCCGTGGATGTTACTCTTGTGAAGCTTCCCGCTCCACACTGTACATGTCCAGCCTGGCTACACCGCCTTGTAGACCGCTCCGATGTCAGGCTCTCCTAGCACCGTCTTGTAGGATCATCCACACGCCCGGAGACAAGTCGCCACGTCTTCTCCTTGCCGCAGATGTCACCAGACTCTGTCCTCCTCCAGACAGGAATGCTGTTTTTTGGCGCCTGCCCCCCCCCTTGACAACACATGGCCATTCCCCTCACTTTACTCTGGAATCTTGGCCTTGTTTTTTTTTTTTTACAATTTTACAATATTGATTTATACTCGTGGACTAAACTTAAGTTTCAAAATTCGATGTCTCCGTTCATCTGTCTTTTTTTTAAGGAGTTCTAATTTCTGAGAATGTTCAGGACCCATTCCCGACGGTTGTATGAGCCTGTGACGTTATTTCTTACTGATCCCCCATACCATCCATGTTTCCCCTATCTATTCTCTACTAAATCTTGTAACTAGAGTTTCCAATCTATAAAAATAAACTTTGTCATTAAAGTAGACGCTAAATCTAAGCACTATCTATTGACTATCTTCCCACACTATCAGACTCGGGTAGATGACAAAGCCACCCACAGAGAAGTTACTGACGAAACATTTCCTGAAGTTTATATTATAATAAAGTATTTATTAATTTTATTATTTTTATTAACAGAGTGGTCATTTTTATGTTTATATTTTGCTACTCTGTAAATTTCCCTCGTAGCTTATCTTTTGTTTACCGTTCTTAGTTTCTTCTTGCTTGAAATAAATTGTCTCATCCCGAAGTTGGTCTTTCCTAATTTTACACTTGGCAATATTACTTTATGTATTATTTATGAACGGAAAAATATGTCCAGGGTAGCCTAGTGAACATGGCATCTACCCGGTAAACGGAACACTGTGGGTTCGATTCCCATCCCTGGACACTTTTATTTTCCGTTTATCATTACTCTTCATAATTCACCCTTTCATACCTCATCCAAAAGGTTAGAAATAATCGTTATTTCTCCTTGAGATAACTTTTGAATTTTAGTTGAAAAGAAAAACATGTGGGATAGAATTTCAAATGTCGTTTTACAATCACAGGCCGCATTATATTGTATTATTATCTTTGCAGAAGTAACGCACAGACACACACACATCCACGCACAGACAGTATATAATCAGGAAAAAAAAAACATTATTTAACTACAGCTTGTCTTAACTTCAGATTTATTCATTCACATTGCAGGTTGAGGTTTCTTCTTGATGATTGTTGGTCCGAAGTCTCTTTAGAGATTTGAATTGAAAATCTTTAAAAGAAACTCTTATCCCTGGAAACCTTTTTATCTTAATATTGATACAAGGGAGTATTTTATGCAATAAGAGATTATAGCGAAGGAAGCCATTAAGATGCGAATGTTTTTTTTTTCCACAAATAAATCAAACTTCTACTGTCCTTACTGCGAGGAAAAAAATATAAATAAAATCAGAATTATCCAATACAGTATCTAAAAAAGCGTTCTGGTAGATTGAATTGACGAAACCACTGGGAGGGTGGTGGTGGTGCTTATCTCCACGTAAACCAATTCCTGAAGTCCATTCCTCTCCAATTTTGCGATGGTAGTTATAGGGCTGGAAAATAGGTCCTCTATTGTCAGTTCTGAGCATGACAAGATATGCTCCGGAGAAGCTTCTGCACTATTGCATTTCAAGCAGTTATTGACGGTTTTTGGTTCATTTGTCCATGCTGGAAGGGTTCACCACTAACGAGTCAAGCCTTCCCAATATACTTTTTCATCGCAGTAAGGACAATAGAAGTTTGATTTATTTGTGAAAAATAAAAAACATTCGCGTCTTAATGTGTTCATTCTTATATATAGATGGCACGTTATTGCTTTGTATTAATAAGAGATTATAGCAGTTTTGAAATCAACTCTCATTATGATGAAGATTTTTCGACTTAGTTTTGAAGAAAACCTTGGTTCTGTTGGAGATGACACACCGCCACCCATGATATCATTAGCAGCCGGGGATTGGTAGATCACTAACCTTCAATTTATACTGCTTCATCACTCAACTTCGTGTTGTCTGTATCTCACTTGGATAGAGATATGATAATTTAAATCATTATATTGACATCTTAGTGAAGTTTTACAAAATCAGAACATAGAAGGCTAAAATAAAAAGAGAGAAAATTATTTATCTCAGCCAGGGAGTCTTCCCCAACGCACGAGATTCCTCTGGCAGGCGATGACAGGGTCCTCGACGCTACAACCGAGACTAACCTGCACGAAGTACCGGTATATACAGGACTTCGCCGACGAAAGGATGGCCATTTTGTCGTCCGCCAGACCAGTCTCGAAGATCCATGCCTGAAGATCAGGTATCTCCCGACAATGTTGAATGCCTTCTGGACGAGGGGCATGATACTCATTCATCCCCAGTATCGGTGGTCCATGGAGCCATTGGGGTATCCGCAGGCTTGGCAGGATGGACCAACAGGATAATTGTCTCAATTATCATCTTAACACCATTGTGATTGATTATTTGAGAAAATTGGAATAGAAAAACATGTTCAATGTTATTGTTATTGTCATGTCCAATGAAGAGCCTCAGATGTCTCCATACATCTCTATCACAGCAGTCACAAGCGTAGCGTCGCGTCTACAGATAGCCGCCACAGCTGCCCGAAATGGTTTCAGTGCGGAAATTACTTGCGTCATGATATCAAAATCTTCATCAGTTAGACGGACATTTGCATTCACATCTATTAGCGCCTTCTGAATCGCTGACTTCACACTGAGAAGTCTCTCCAACATGTTCGCTAAACTATCCCAGCGCGTTCTGCAGTCGAGAAGGAGACACATACTGGTGGAAATGCGATTATCTTGCCGCATGTAGTTCAGTAAGATCTCGTTCTTCAGCGGCGATCGTTTGAACAATTTCACAACCACACGAGATTTTTTCGTCACTTTATTTATATTTTTCTTTCAAAATACTGGAGATTGTGGATAAATCGTAGGTAATAGCACCAGATTCCTTCTGATTTAAAAGGAATAAACTTCGCCATCACAATCAAGAAGTGATAAGCTTAGCAAAAATGTCCGACGCGTTTTCTATTGAGAAATAACAAGGTCCGATAATATTGTTTTAGAGACTTTGTTTTATGTTCGTATAAGTTGAAAACTACTTTAGGCTGATGCTTGATAGTGACGAAGCATTTAATGAAATGACATTAAATAAATTTAATTCAAATTAAATGACAAAAAAGCTAGCGAGGGTTTCACAAAATGAACAGCAGAGCAGTGCGTTCATGATGACCCATGCATACAGAGTACAGGATGGATATAACAATTTGGAGCCCAGATAAGAGGTTAGTGGTGGGTCCATGTTACACGCAGGTCCGCCACAAAAATAAAGGGATGCCGCTACTATCTAAGAAGCCACTATTTGCATGTCAACAAAAACTGGGGCCCCTTCCATGTATACTGCTGCATACTCTCATTCTAGAGGCTGCCATTTTGGAAATATCTTGCAGAATAACCCTTCGTTATTAGTGCATGAAAATAATTTCAAATCTCTCAGAAAAAAAAAAAAGACCCGAAATGCAGATGTATAAACCAGTAATCCCGGGATTTTTCGAGCAGAATCCCGGGATTTCGGGATCAATATTTGGCTCCGGGATCCCGGGATTGGAGGCCCTAATCTCCATACATCTATATCACAGCAGTCTCAATGTCCTATATCTTGGGTGTGTATACTGTATTGTTGTTGTTGTCGTGTCCAATGAAGAGCCTCAGATATCTCCATACATCTATATCACAGCAGTCTCAATGTCCTATATCTTGGGTGTGTATACTGTATTGTTGTTGTTGTCGTGTCCAATGAAGAGCCTCAGATGTCTCCATACATCTATATCACAGCAGTCTCAATGTCCTATATCTTGGGTGTGTATACTGTATTGTTGTTGTTGTCGTGTCCAATGAAGAGCCTCAGATATCTCCATACATCTATATCACAGCAGTCTCAATGTCCTATATCTTGGGTGTGTATACTGTATTGTTGTTGTTGTCGTGTCCAATGAAGAGCCTCAGATGTTTCCATACATCTCTATCACAGCAGTCGCAATGTCCTCTATCTTGGGTGTGTATATTGTATTGTTGTTGCCGTGTCCAATGAAGAGCCTCAGATGTCTCCATACATCTCTATCACAGCAGTCGCAATGTCCTCTATCTTGGGTGTGTATACTGTATTATTGTTGTTGTCGTGTCCAATGAAGATTCTCAGATCTCTCCATACATCTCTATAACAGCAATGTCCACTATCTTGGGTGTGTAAAGATGCTGCTCTGGGTCCATGTTAATTTTCTGCAAGGCTGCGGCCATTGCTGGGCATGAGAATATGTCGGTAGATGTTAGTTCCACACCAGTACAGTTGTTGCATGTTCTATAGGTTCTTGTGCCATCTGGATGTATTGTCATTTCTTTATAGTGTTTTGTTCTGAGTCTTGTTTTAGTTTTTGTAATTTTTCTCTCAGAGTTCATTCTATTCATTGTGTGTTAGAATTGAGGTGCGCTGGTAGGTGATTTACTTTTTCGTGTATGTTCTCGCCCTCTTTTAACTTTAATAGAATTTAAATGCTCGTATATGTTGTTGCTTTAAATAAGTCAGTGATTATGGCGTCTCTGTCTACAATAAAAGTCGACCTTGACCTCTGTAGCTTAGTTCAAGGTGATCCGTTTGTAAACTGCTCAAATCCACCATGACCTCTGTAGATTACTTCAAGGTCATCCGTTTGTAAACTGCTCAAGTCGACCTTGACTTCTGTAGCTTAGTTGAAGGTCATCCGTTTTTAAACTGCCCAAGTCGACCTTGACTTCTGTAGCTTAGTTCAAGGTCATCCGTTTTAAACTGCTCAAATCCACCTTGACCTCTGTAGCTTAGTTCAAGGTCATCCGTTTTTAAACTGCTCAAGTCGACCTTGACTTCTGTAGCTTAGTTCAAGGTGATCCGTTTTTAAAGGGCTCAAATCCACCTTGGCCTCTGTAGCTTAGTTCAAGGTTATCCGTTTGTAAACTGCTCAAATCCACCTTGACCTCTGTAGCTTAGTTCAAGGTGATCCGTTTGTAAACTGCTCAAATCCACCTTGACCTCTGTAGATTACTTCATGGTCATCCGTTTTAAACTGCTCAAATCCACCTTGACCTCTGTAGCTTAGTTCAAGGTGATCCGTTTGTAAACTGCTCAAATCCACCTCGACCTCTGTAGATTACTTCAAGGTCATCCGTTTTAAATTGCTCAAATCGACCTTGACCTTTTGAAGAAGAAGACAGAGGCAATTATGTTCACACTTGGTTATCTCGTGTGTCTTCAATAAAGGTCAATGTAATATATTTCAGAGTTATTGTCTGAATACCAATATACATGGTAAATGGTACACTATCCTAAAGTTTTATCCCTGATTGTAAATAATCTTTATGGCTCTATTTGGCTACATTTTATAATACACCTATCCCCCGATTTACACGGTAGATACGTTCCTGATAAAAACGTGTAAATCGAAATTAAAAATTTTCGCGAAATTTTTATGCGAAGAAATATAGACACAGTGTGCGTGTGCAGCAAGTCAGCACATAAGCTCGGGATTCCTCGTGAGATGTGTGCACAGCGCATGTGTTCAATCACAGTAGAATTTAGTATAGTGCGATAAAAACAAAGATAAAATTATTTGGAATACCGTGTAAGAGCGAAAACGTGTAAAACAAGCACCGTATAAATCGGGGGATAGGTGTACTAAAACAATCTCTGTTTCCATAATCTGGGAACCAACCAAGGTCGTGAGGAAGGAAGCGAAAGACATGCTGATGACATGTCAAGGGACGTGTCGTCACGACCTGTTGCTTGACAGTTGACAATCTACTTCCATACATCACAGTCTTTGTCACCTCGATGTCTCACACTTTTATTACATTTAGATGTATAAAAATGAACTTATTCAGGATTTTCCATATTAGGCGTTTTACTTCTATAAAAATATCTAAAAAAACGCAATATGTTTCTTTATTACAAAAACACCACAAGATTTCGATCTTTCGTTCTTCAACAGGCAACATTACAATCGTGAGTGAGCACGGAGGGAGATTGAGATTGAAACATATTTATTGTACATATAAAATTATATAGGGTTAATATATATTTTAAAACTTAAATATTATTTTTATCAGATGAATCTCACTGAGGGTCGTTTGGTATGTGGTCACATTCTGTTCTGAAGTCGGACAGCGTTCCGTGTAGATCGGACAGATCTCCCCGACTATTGCCATGTCAAGGAATAGCTACAGAACAGACCTCTGCTCAGGTGACAGGTACTCGAGGATGTCCTCCTTGTTAGAAAGGGAGACAGCAGCTATCTCCTCTCTGTAAAAGTTTTCATACAGAGGTTCTAGGAGCACGGAGAACGAGATATACTAAATAATGGCTATGTAATCTTGATTTGAAGTATGACAGAATTGCTCTGGGATCTCTCCTGTTGATACAGTTCTTATGTTTTGATATGAGGGATTTCTCCCTGCTTTGGAAGGGGTAGATAGAGTAATTCTCCGTCAAAAGATTGCTAATGAAAACCATTTGCCATATGTTTTATTGACAAAAGTAATAAAAGCAATGCATTTGCTTTTCACAAATTCTAGATAACAGCATATTAAAAAGACGTAACTCAGAAGAGAAATCCAATTTCAGAAAACATTGATGTTATTTACCACTTTCTGTAGATTTGCTTCTTGTTTACCCGTTTAGGAGAATCCTGTGTATGACGAGTGTCCCTAATAGAGGATTTTGTTATTGTTTGTTGTTGCTATAAGAGAAATAAAGACAACAATACCATTAACCCAATATTAGACATAGGTTTCTCGGTCATGCATAATACGGTTGTCAGAATGCTCCAATGGCCCCCGATTCTTGCAAAAGTTCAATTTCACCAGCGATTGCAAGTAACCAAACGGAGCTCTGGCATATTTGTAAGTGCAAAGTCGAACTATTTTCACATGTGAAGACATGTGGTGCACTTACAGTAAAAGCATTCGCCTACTTCTACCCATCATGATTATCATGGCCTATACCAGTGTACTTGGGATAAGCAAAAAAAAAAAAAAAACAGCTGTCAGATAATCTTGTCGATTATTGAGAATGAAGATTCGAAACTTATTATAGACACGTATGATTCTTTTGATAATTAAACAATTTCTACTGCCCTTACTGCAATGGAAAATTAATAGGAGGGCCTGGCTCATCAGTGGTGAACCCTCCCAGCGGTTTCGCCAGTTTAATCTACCATACCGCTGTTATATTGCATTTTTCGGTTTTCTTTTTATACTGATACTGATGCTAGACTCTTGGAATGGGTATTTTAAATGAAATATGGACATT
>CP092871.1:10041386-10085941 GCA_030710605.1 Cordylochernes scorpioides | reverse complement strand
TCAATTTCAGAAATGGTACGGAGGGACACTTTGTCTAGTTGCAGATGGGGGGAAAACTCACCTCTAAACCTGACTAATAAGAGATTTTTTTTTTAAATTTAAAACCATTATTATTTTTCTCTCTCTCTCATCATGTCGGCCATTTTGTCTGCTGAAGGTGGTGTTAGGAAGGTGTAATTCTTCTTGAATGGCGCTCACTGCCTTGAAATTTTCCTCAGTCGCGACTGAGCTTGTGATATCTTTACATCTAACACCCCAAGTGGCCTTTAAATCATCTTCAACACCTTGAAGACCTCCCCTGCCTCTATGTGTATCTTGTGTTGGTGGGCTTTCTTAGAGCTCTTGTGTTTATTACAGTAGAACCTCTACAAAAGGACACTCATGCTAGAAGACACCTCTCTATAAAGTACAGTTTTCATTTACAAAATTACCATTTTTTTTTTACTATTTAGTAACTCTCCGGGAAGAAGACATCTCTCTCCCTAAAGGATACTTTGGCTCTGTAATCAGGTGTTGTCCTTTACAGAGAGGTTCTACTGTTGCCTTGTATTCTAGGATGAACCTAGAATCTATATTCCCTTTTTTTTAATATGCTCTCTTTTTTATAATTTTGATATTGTTTTTCTTAGTATACATTAGAGTTTTTGAATCATTTGAATAACTCTACTAAGGAAGGATTTTCTATCTTTATTATTATTTTTTTTTACATTTTTTTTACTATCATTACAATATACAGATGAACCTTTGTTATAATAACAACACTTGGCTATAACATTATAATTCTTGCTAAGTCTTCAAACCTAATTAAATGGAACTATAGTAACCATAACAATATGGTTATAACAACATTGATCCAAAAGGTTATAGCAAGGTTCAACTGTAACTTTTTTTGTTATTGTTGTGTTTTCTTGTTTGTATGAAGAATTTTGCTTCTTTTTTTTTTTAATAACATGTGCATTTTTATACATTTATTATGATTTTTTTTTAATTTCTGTAGTTTGTCGTATAGTGTTGTGACTCTATGTAAATAAGATGTGGAATATGCAAAGAGGTAGGGGAGGTCGTCTGTCAACTAGTCCACCACATTCACCGCTACCATTTCTTGGTTTGTTGTTTTCTCCCCACCTTGCTCTGTCTATTCCCCAGCAAACAACAAAAGATTTATTTTATCTGTTTCTAAATAAAGCTATAAATAATCCAAAACATTTGTGGTAGAATTGGTGTGATTTTATTCTCTTTTACATTTTCACATTGGAAATATCAACACTTAAGTTGGATGGTTGAACTTAAGATAGGTATTAGGGGGTCGGTGGAAGGATGGTCTAAACCGTTGGTTTTCAACTGCTACAACCTGGGTTCGATTCCCACATTGGACACTTATTTTCTGATTAAAAATTAAAAAAAATCCAATGGTCCCCTTTTCTTGCTAAAGTCTTTTTTTTTTGCTTATCCCTAGTACACGTGGTACAGGCCATGATAATCATGGTGGGTAGAAATAGGCAACTGCTTTTACTGTAAGTGCACCACATGTCTACACATGTGAAAAGCAGTTCTACTTTGCACTTATAAATGTGCCAAAGCCCCGTTTGGTTACTTGCACTTGCTGGTGGGGTTGGACTTTTGCAAGAATCAGGGGTCATTGGAGCATTTTTTTTTTAAACAGAAAAAAGTGTCCAATGCGGGAATCGAACCCAGGTCGTAGCAGTCGAAAACCAACAGTTTAGACCATCCTTCCACCGACTCCCTCAACACTTATGCTGGCTGGCTGAATTGAGATAGGTATTAGGATGTCGGTGGAAGGATGGTCTGAACCATTGGTTTTCAACTGCTACAACCCAGGTTCGATTCCCACATTGGACACTTTTTTTCTGATTAAAAAAAAAAAGATCCAATGGCCCCCCTTTTTCTTGCAAAAGTCCAACCTGACTGATGAGTGCAAGTAACCAAACCGGGCTCTGGCACATTTGTAAGTGCAAAGTCGAACTGCTTTTCACATGTGATTCACTTACAGTAAAAGCAGCCATCTACTTCTACCCACCATGATTATCATGGCCTGTACCATGTGTACTAGGGATAAGCAAGAAGAAGATATATTAGTAAATTTAATTTAATTGCCATCTATCGTTAAAATTTTACACAAATAAATTTACTGGCAATGTGTTTCTTTTAAATATCATCAAATGTATTTGTGTAAAATTTTAACGATAGATGGCAATTAAATTAAATTTTTCTAATATAAATTTGTTATGAAAACATATTTTGCGGAAGAGCTTTGCTCGATGCAACACCTTGAAACTATATGTATGTACCTCTACAGACCTATAAGCTTATGTCCATAGTTCTCTAAACACCCCTAAGATGCCCTCCATAGAAAATACAGGGTATACTCCAAACCAATCCAATACAAGGTGGACGAGTCGGTAACACCCTTGATTCCCGACAGTCATGAACTGGGATTGAATCCCACGTTAAAATTTTGTTTAATATGTGAATAACCTTCACATTCACTGTTTCAATTATCATAAACTAGGTTGCTCTTGTTGAGTGGTACCTATTAATGTGATTTTGAACCAAACCAATCCAATACAATAGTAGAGCGGTCTAGAGATTAATTTGGCGAAACTGCTGAGAGGGTTCACTACTGATGAGCCAAGCCCTCTCATTCAATAACTCATATCATTGCAGTAAGGTCTGTAGAGATAATATTTGGTGATATTTAAAAGAAGCACATTGCCAGTAAATTTATTTGTGTAAAATTTTAAAGAAGAAGATATATATTGACTGGAAAAATTATTCAGTTTGCCTTTTAGAATATCTATATATATAAAAATCAATGTTTGTATGTTTGTTTGTATGTCCGGTATACAAATTCGCAGTAGTTCACTAATTCAACCCAAATTTCCATACATAGGTAAAAAAATACGGGGAAGACGATAGGCTATTTTAAAAAATATATAAATAAATTATTAAAACTATATATTCAAATTATTCTACTTAGCTCACGAACAGCGCCCTCTATCAACGATTAAATTATGCTGATGCAAACAAATAGATAATGCTAATAACAAACAATTATTTTAAAAAATCTTATCTAAATATATATCACTCTGGTAGATATGCACACGGGTCAATCCCGGGGCGAAGCCTGGGTCACCCGTCTAGTCACTTATAATATCTGCCTTCAGGCTCGTCTGATAGTACCCGGGAAGGACTCCTGATACAGAGATACAGGATGAGTCTGTACTCCATGTAAAAATTAGGAGCTGTACATAGTGTCTGTTCTTCATGTCAGAGGCAGCCATTTCATATTGGAGCTAAGTCAGTGGCCTGCTATGAGTAGTGTTCCCAGTCTAAATGACAAAAGAAGGCACATTCTATTATTATTACCCTTAGTACACGTGCTACAGGCCATGATAATCATGGTGAGTAGAAGTTGGCAACTGATTTTACTGTAAGTACACCACATGTCTACACATATGAAAAACAAATGTGCCAGAGACCCGTTTGGTTACTTGCACTTTTTGGTGGGGTTGGACTTTTGCAAGAATCAGGGGTCATTGGAGCATTTTTTTTTTAAACAGAAAAAAGTGTCCAATGCGGGAATCGAACCCAGGTCGTAGCAGTCGAAAACCAACAGTTTAGACCATCCTTCCACCGACTCCCTCAACACTTATGTTGGCTGGCTGAATTGAGATAGGTATTAGGATGTCGGTGGAAGGATGGTCTGAACCATTGGTTTTCAACTGCTACAACCCAGGTTCGATTCCCACATTGGACACTTTTTTTCTGATTAAAAAAAAAAAGATCCAATGGCCCCCCTTTTTCTTGCAAAAGTCCAACCTGACTGATGAGTGCAAGTAACCAAACCGGGCTCTGGCACATTTGTAAGTGCAAAGTCGAACTGCTTTTCACATGTGATTCACTTACAGTAAAAGCAGCCGTCTACTTCTACCCACCATGATTATCATGGCCTGTACCATGTGTACTAGGGATAAGCAAGAAGAAGATATATTAGTAAATTTAATTTAATTGCCATCTATCGTTAAAATTTTACACAAATAAATTTACTGGCAATGTGTTTCTTTTAAATATCATCAAATGTATTTGTGTAAAATTTTAACGTAGATGGCAATTAAATTAAATTTTTCTAATATAAATTTGTTATGAAAACATATTTTGCGGAAGAGCTTTGCTCGATGCAACACCTTGAAACTATATGTATGTACCTCTACAGACCTATAAGCTTATGTCCATAGTTCTCTAAACACCCCTAAGATGCCCTCCATAGAAAATACAGGGTATACTCCAAACCAATCCAATACAAGGTGGACGAGTCGGTAACACCCTTGATTCCCGACAGTCATGAACTGGGATTGAATCCCACGTTAAAATTTTGTTTAATATGTGAATAACCTTCACATTCACTGTTTCAATTATCATAAACTAGGTTGCTCTTGTTGAGTGGTACCTATTAATGTGATTTTGAACCAAACCAGTCCAATACAATAGTAGAGCGGTCTAGAGATTAATTTGGCGAAACTGCTGAGAGGGTTCACTGCTGATGAGCCAAGCCCTCTCATTCAATAACTCATATCATTGCAGTAAGGTCTGTAGAGATAATATTTGGTGATATTTAAAAGAAGCACATTGCCAGTAAATTTATTTGTGTAAAATTTTAAAGAAGAAGATATATATTGACTGGAAAAATTATTCAGTTTGCCTTTTAGAATATCTATATATATAAAAATCAATGTTTGTATGTTTGTTTGTATGTCCGGTATACAAATTCGCAGTAGTTCACTAATTCAACCCAAATTTCCATACATAGGTAAAAAAATACGGGGAAGACGATAGGCTATTTTAAAAAATATATAAATAAATTATTAAAACTATATATTCAAATTATTCTACTTAGCTCACGAACAGCGCCCTCTATCAACGATTAAATTATGCTGATGCAAACAAATAGATAATGCTAATAACAAACAATTATTTTAAAAAATCTTATCTAAATATATATCACTCTGGTAGATATGCACACGGGTCAATCCCGGGGCGAAGCCTGGGTCACCCGTCTAGTCACTTATAATATCTGCCTTCAGGCTCGTCTGATAGTACCCGGGAAGGACTCCTGATACAAAGATACAGGATGAGTCTGTACTCCATGTAAAAATTAGGAGCTGTACATAGTGTCTGTTCTTCATGTCAGAGGCAGCCATTTCATATTGGAGCTAAGTCAGTGGCCTGCTATGAGTAGTGTTCCCAGTCTAAATGACAAAAGAAGGCACATTCTATTATTATTACCCTTAGTACACGTGCTACAGGCCATGATAATCATGGTGAGTAGAAGTTGGCAACTGATTTTACTGTAAGTACACCACATGTCTACACATATGAAAAACAAATGTGCCAGAGACCCGTTTGGTTACTTGCACTTTTTGGTGGGGTTGGACTTTTGCAAGAATTGAGGGTCTTGGAGAATTATTATATTTTAATTAGAAAAAAGTGCCCAATACAGTATTTGATACCGGGTTGTAGCGATGGTAGTTAAATAAACTATGGGTTGATGTGGTGGAATTTTTTCTGAGTCAACTTCCAACCCAACAAATGATCTTCGGAACAGTTCTATTGTTACATTTGACTGTCGCTTTCTTATTGTTTCTTATCCCCTTGTGTAAAGATTACACGAATTCCATTAGTTCATGCTTCTCGAGCTGTTTTATGATGAGCAGCGGCCTCTCCCAAAGGTCCTGTTTAGTGCATCTAATGCAAGCCAAAATGTGTTCTGGAGCTGCAGGTGACAAGCTACATTTCGGGTAAGTGGGGTAGATTTTGTTATTATTTTCTATCTTCAATGGCTTGAGATGGCCTGTTCTAAATCTTGTTAGTGTTGTTTGATGCTGTCTATTTCTGATGTTCAGAGCTCCTCCTGGGTTCACTCCACTGTACCAGCTGTGGGATCCTCCAGTTCTTGTTTATTTTTGTTTTGGCTACTGTTTCTATTTCTTTAAAAGTAAGTTTATTTTTCTGTGGCAAGGTTTCTTTTGTGCCTTTTTTTGCTAGTACAACAGCAGCTTCATTGCCTTCAATGCCAACGTGTGAGGGTATCCATTGAAGGTAAGATGTTGGTGGCCGAAAGAATTGAATTGACTTAAAGAAGTTTTCTAGGCTGCGTGTTCCTAGTTTATTTGGTGACTGCCATTTTATATTGTTGCTTATTTTGGTTGTTTATCCCTGTTGTGTTTATTTTTCCCATTTGTTTACATTGTTCTGTTATACCTGCCTCTTGTTTCATGTTCTATTCTAATTACTCAGACAATATTGAGTAGATGTGATATTGGAAACAATTTTCTCTGTTACGATTTTTTCTTTTAGGAATAAAATAACTTTCTACTGCTCTTTCTGTGCGATAAAACAATATTAGGAGTGTCTGGCTCATCGGTGGTGAATCCTCCCAGCGGTTTCGCCAGTTTAATCTTCCAGACCACTCTAATATTGCACAGGACTGGTAATGTTTATACATTTATGGGCAAAACTTACGGAAGTTGAAAGTCATTGATGTCGCCCATCGTTTATATATATACTTTCAAATCAGACAGAAGCAATTTTGTTCACACTTGGTTATCTCGTGTTGACTTCAGTAAAGGTCACTGTAATATCTTTCAGAGTTATTGTTTAAATCCAGATATACATGCTAAAAGGTACAACTTCCTTAAGTTTTGTCCATGAGTGTATCTTTCAGAGTTATTGTCTGAATCCCGATATACATGCTAAAAGGTAAAACTTCCTTAAGTTTTGTCCATGAGTGTATCTTTCATAGTTATTGTTTGAATCCCGATATACATGCTAAAAGGTACAACTTCCTTAAGTTTTGTCCATGAGTGTATATCTCAGAGTTATTGTCTGAATCCCGATATACATGCTAAAAGGTACAACTTCCTTAAGTTCTGTCCATGAGTGTATCTTTCAGAGTTATTGTCTAAATCCAGATATATATGCTAAAAGGTACAACTTCCTTAAGTTTTGTCCATGAATGTATCTTTAAGAGTTATTGTCTAAATCCAGATATACATGCTAAAAGGTGCAACTTCCTTAAGTTTTGTCCATGAGTGTGTCCAGAGTTATTGTTTGAATCCAGATATACATGCTAAAAGGTACAACTTACTTAAGTTTTGTCCATGAGTGTATCTTTCAGAGTTATTGTCTAAATCCAGATATATATGCTAAAAGGTACAACTTCCTTAAGTTTTGTCCATGAGTGTGTCCAGAGTTATTGTTTGAATCCAGATATACATGCTAAAAGGTACAACTTACTTAAGTTTTGTCCATGAGTGTATCTTTCAGAGTTATTGTCTAAATCCAGATATACATGCTAAAAGGTACAACTTCCTTAAGTTTTGTCCATGAGTGTATCTTTCAGAGTTATTGTCTAAATCCAGATATACATGCTAAAAGGTACAACTTACTTAAGTTTTGTCCATGAGTGTATCTTTCAGAGTTATTGTTTGAATCCAGATATACATGCTAAAAGGTACAACTTCCTTAAGTTTTGTCCATGAGTGTATCTTTCAGAGTTATTGTCTAAATCCAGATATACATGCTAAAAGGTACAACTTACTTAAGTTTTGTCCATGAGTGTATCTTTCAGAGTTATTGTCTGAATCCAGATATACATGCTAAAAGGTACAACTTACTTAAGTTTTGTCCATGAGTGTATCTTTCAGAGTTATTGTCTAAATCCAGATATACATGCTAAAAGGTACAACTTACTTAAGTTTTGTCCATGAGTGTATCTTTCAGAGTTATTGTTTGAATCCAGATATACATGCTAAAAGGTACAACTTCCTTAAGTTTTGTCCATGAGTGTATCTTTCAGAGTTATTGTCTAAATCCAGATATATATGCTAAAAGGTACAACTTCCTTAAGTTTTGTCCATGAGTGTGTCCAGAGTTATTGTTTGAATCCAGATATACATGCTAAAAGGTACAACTTACTTAAGTTTTGTCCATGAGTGTATCTTTCAGAGTTATTGTCTAAATCCAGATATACATGCTAAAAGGTACAACTTCCTTAAGTTTTGTCCATGAGTGTATCTTTAAGAGTTATTGTCTAAATCCAGATATACATGCTAAAAGGTACAACTTCCTTAAGTTTTATCCATGAGTGTATCTTTAAGAGTGATTGCCTAAATCCAGATATACATGCTAAAAGGTACAACTTCCTTAAGTTTTGTCCATGAGTGTATCTTTCAGAGTTATTGTCTAAATCCAGATATACATGCTAAAAGGTACAACTTCCTTAAGTTTTGTCCATGAGTGTATCTTTCAGAGTTATTGTCTGAATCCCGATATACATGCTAAAAGGTGCAACTTCCTTAAGTTTTGTCCATGAGTGTATCTTTCAGAGTTATGTTCTAAATCCAGATATACATGCTTAAAGGTGCATTTTCCTTAAGTTTTGTCCATGAGTGTATCTTTCAGAGTTATTGTCTAAATCCAGATATACATGCTAAAAGGTACAACTTTCTCAAGTTTTGTCTATAAGTGTATCTTTCAGAGTTATTGTCTGAATCCCGATATACATGCTAAAAGGTACAACTTCCTTAAATTTTGTCCATGAGTGTATCTTTCAGAGTTATTGTCTGAATCCCGACATACAGCTAAAAGGTACAACTTCCGTAAGTTTTGTCCATGAGTGTATCTTTCAGAGTTATTGTCTCAATCCCGATGTATATGCTATAAGGTATAACTTCCTTAAGTTTTGTCCATGAGTGTATCTTTCAGAATTATTGTCTCAATCCCGATATACATGCTATAAGGTATGACTTCCTTAAGTTTTGTCTATAAGTGTATCTTTCAGAATTATTGTCTCAATCCCGATATACATGCTATAAGGTAAAGCTCTTCCTTTTGTCTATCAGTGTATATTATAGGTGATTGCATCGGTAGGATCTGTTGGATGTTTCACCACACCTCGACAATGTCTTCGCCTAGATACATGTCACCAGCAGCATTGTCACCATCTGGCATTCTGATTGGTCATACTCTTCTTTATTAGCCACTTCATCCTGTCAAGGTCTGACCTAGAGCTGACATCTTGATGGAAACCTTCGCTATATACTTTGTTGCATATCTCCTGCTCTCCCATGCAACTAAATATTGATGAGGGGGGTCGGTGGATAGATGGTCTAAACCGTTGGTTTTCTAATGTAATCTGAGTAATTAGAATAGAACATAATACAAGAGGCAGGTACAACAGAACAATGTAAACAAATGGGAAAACAAACACAACAGGGATACACAACCAAATGATCAAACAAAATAAAATGACAGTCACGAAATAAACTAGGAACACACAGCCTAGAAAACTTCTTTAAGTCAATTCAATTCTTTTGGCCACCAACATCTTACCTTTAAGAAAGTCGAATGTAACAATAGAACTGTTCCGAAGATCATTTGTTGGTTGGAAGTTGACTCAGAAAAAATACAGCCACATCACAACTAATAGTTTATTTAACTACGACCGCTACAGCCCGGGTTCGATTCCCACATTGGGCACTTTTTTCTGATTTAAAAAAAATGCTCCAATGACTCCCGATTCTTGCAAAAGTCCAACCCCACCAGTTAGTGCAATAACCAAAACGAAGCTCTGGCACATTTGTAAGTGCAAAGTCGAACTGCTTTTCACATGTGTAGACATGTGGTGCACTTAAAGTAAAAGCAGTCGCCTACTTCTACATACTATGATTATCATGGCCTGTACCACGTGTACTAGGGATAAGCAAAATAATAATAATAATGATGAACGCCATCTATCGAAAGAAATGACAACTAAGCGTTGTGATATTTTTAAAATATCTTTTAAAATTAGTCAATATTCATTTCTTGATTATAATCTATGTTTGAATGTTTTTTAAATAAAATAAATCATTCCCTACTGTATTGTAGAATTAGAAACCATTTATCGCGCGCACTCAAATCATTCTTCTTAATTTTTTTTTAACACACAAAGCAGTTTCCTACTCTCTTTATTGCAATGAGAAAAGTAGGGAGAGGGCTTAGCTCATCAATCATCATGTAATTTCTATCAAAATATGCTTATTATATAGCAAAATATAACAACGATTGAAGAGTTGTTCTTATAAGAATGTTTATTCGCAAGATTTCGGACGTCCTTCTACAGGTTTTACCATGACATAAAGAAAGAAATATGAGATGAGTATTAATAGAACAAGATATTTTTGCATATGAGAAAAATATAGTACACCTATCCCCCGATTTACACGGTAGATACGTTCCTGAGAAAAACGTGTAAATCGGGGGATAGGTGTACACAGAAATAAAAATAAAATGCATTGACAGGTTAAAATATGTAGTCAGCACATATAAGCTCGGGATTCCTCGTGAGATGTGTACACAGCGCATGTGTTCAATCACAGTAACATTTAGTATAGTGCGATAAAAACAACAACAACAACAAAAAACTTATTTGGAAAACCGTGTAAAAGCGAAAACGTGTAAAACAAGTACCGTGTAAATCCGGGGATAGGTGTATTTATAAATATAAATGAAATTGAAAAGGTAAATTCCGTATATACAGAATTAATATGCAAAAATGTAAAGCCTGTAGAAAGACGTCCGAAAGCTTGCGAATAAATTTCTTATCAAGTCCTCTTCAATCGTCGTTATTTTTTGTTCGAAGAGTTTAATTTAGTCGATGCTTATTATATAATTATAAATAATGAAAGCATATCCTGACCAGGAGCACATGTGCTTTTTTTTAGTTGGAAGAAGGCTATCTAGTGGAACAGAAATCAACTAAACATTGATTTAACCTGGTCCCTGATATTTGGCTAACCCATTTTCTTGAGAAATCAAGAAAAGCCATCCACGAACGCATTTAACTCTGTTGGCGCTTGTCAGCGTGGAGTAGTCTGTACCACTGCGTCCAAAAGGCACGAATTCATATAGTACCAATCCCTTTGCATCAAAGAAAGTGATAAGAAGGCACTTAAGCTTCGATTTGATCATCCTTGCTTTCTTGAATCTTGGTTCTTCAGGTTCTAGTCCCTGGTTTGATTGCCTCTTAGCCTCGGGATTATATCCGTACACCCATGTTTCTTCTCTCGTGATAACATTTTTAAGCCAATGGGGATCAGAATTAAACATTTCGACCATGTTTTTGCACGTTTCTTTGCGAGGCTCTTTCTGCTCATTCGTTAAGAGATGTGGGACAAATTTAGCCGGGGATCGTTTAAGATGCAGATCATTCTTTATGATGGTTTGGCATGTTCCAAAAGAGATATCCAAGTCTTCTGATAGCTCTCTGATAGTTATTCTAAATTGATGACTTGATTTTGAGTGCATTTTCGGGGTTTCTTATCGATAAAAGTCTGCCAGTGTGTAGATCATCCTTTACGCTTGTTCGACCAGCTTTAAATCTTGAAAACCATTCAAATGTCCTCGAGTGTGATAGGACATCTTCTTTAAAAGCCTGCTTCAACATTTGAAATTATTCGGAAGCTGTTTTCCCTAATTTAAAGCAAAACTCTATGCAGACTCGCTGTTTTTCAATACAGTCCATACTGAAGTTAGAAAATGTTCTGATATACTCGAGCTTATAAATTCGAAAAAGCGTGAGCGCGTGTGTCTGTGTGATCAATTTTTTTCCCTACGTGTTGATAAATGTTTTATCTATAAGGTCCTGCCAAGATGAAGACCAAACCGTAGACCACCTCCTCTTCACATGCCCAACCTTCCAATACCAAAGATTCCAGACAGCCACTCTCCTAGGTATCACCAACATATGTCCAGCATCCCTAGAAAATCTCCCAAGAAAGAAATCTGCCTGGCGACACCTCATTAATTGGACTTCCACTGGCATTGTATATAAATCCAAGAAGACTTAGGTCAGAAGGACATCCCGGGTAGTTGGCGACTTCTGTACGCTCCAGGAACCTGGGTTACTTAAATAAATAATAACAACATAAGGTCCTTATAAAATTATTTATTTATTTTGAATATTTTACGTGATCCAGTCTCATTCCTGGATATTATTGATCACACGTTGTACATAAGCTTATAAAATGTATTTAGGCGCAAGTATCCCAAGCTGGGATATCACGTCCGATATGTAAAATAAAATAAAACATGATATAAATGAGTTTAAAAGATTTGGGGTAAGGGGAATTTTATATGAATAAATAAAAATATTTGCAAAAAACCACAATATTTGTTTGTTTGGATGGTATCGTGTGCTTAGCAACTTTCTAAAGACGTCAGGAAATTTCTGACATCATTTGAGAGGCCTAGGCCATTGTTAGGTTTCGTCATTTCCCTGTTACATCCTGTATAGCTCTTTGACGAAATTGATTGGAAAAATCTTCAGTTTCAACACGTGATTGTATACCTCAGCATCTTTTGCTTTATTACAAATTTATTGTAAGAATAAAGACACAGATATGGCACTGTTTGATTCGCTAGCATCTGTTTTATCGTCTATAATGTTTGTCTATAGACAAAATAATTTTATTGACATCTTGTCAATACATGCAAAAGTGCACATTCTGCACTATTTTAAAAAGATGATATATACCAGGTCTATTAGTATGAAACGCGAAAAATTTCAGTGAATTCAAAAGTTCACCAATTCCATACAACAAAAGATTTTTTATTCAAAATAACTGCCCTGATTAGCTATACACTCGGACCACATTTCAGGCAATTTTCGAATTCCTTGTCAGAAAATTTCTATTCCTTTTGAGTCGAACCAGTCAACAAGTCATTTTCGGAGTATGTCTGAGTTCGAAAATTCCTGGTTTTTTAGGGCGTGTCCTATAGATGTGAAAAGGTGTTAGTAGACGGCGCTAAGTCTGGTGAGTACGGCGGGTGGGGTAAGAGTTCCCAGCCCAAGTCTTTTATGGTGTTTTTGACCACCGTAGCGTTGTGGGCTGGAGCGTTGTCATGCTGCAGTATCAGGTTGTTGTGCCTTTCACGCCATTCCGGTCTTTTTTCATTCAACGCCTCTCTCAAACTATGCATTTGTTGTTCGTAGCGACTAGTATTGACCATTTTTTCCAGGTTTCAGGAGCTCGAAATATACTTTTTTCCGAAGCGATTGGGCCTAGGCGTCTGTTATGGAAATTGGCCGGGCAGGCCCTACGACTTTTGGCGCGTAGGATTGCTGAAGTGGATCCATTTCTCATCAGAAGTTACGATTCGGTGCAAAAATGACTTCTTTTCATGCCTGGCGAGCAGCCCTTCGCAGGTTACCAGACGCCGTTATTGCTGCCTTTCGCTCAACTCGTGGGGGACCCATCTGGAAAGCTTTAGGGTCATTCCGAGGCTGTTTAAACGTGAAGAAACAGCACCTTGAGACACCTGGAGCTGTTTTGCGAGTTTCTCCTGCATTTGGGTACTGTCCTCATCCAACAAAGCTTGCAGTTCAGCCTCCTCGAACTTTTGGGGCGGTTTTCCATGTGGTTCATTATCAAGTTCAAAATCACAACTTTGGAATTTTTTAAACCACCTGTAACACTGCGATTTGCTCAGAGCGTGGTCGCTGTAAACTTCCTCGACCATTCGGTGGGCTTCAGTGGCACTTTTCTTCCAGTTGAAGGCGAACAACAAAACTTCCTGCAAATGGGCACTTTTTGGCTCGGAAATCGCCATTTTCCACAGGCTCCAGAAATTTTTCACGATTTGAATTTTTCTAAAACTGCACGCATGCTGATGCCACGTGAGTCAAAGAACAAAACGCCTACAACAGCGCCACCGTCGGCTCAAATAAAGTTGCACAGCGGCCTCTGGCGCCCATTTTCGCGTTTCATACTAATAGACCTGGTATATATGTGAAAAAATGGTACCGGTTCAAAATCACTTTATTAGGTACCGCTCAACAAGAGCAACCTAGTTTATGATAATTGCAACAATGAATAATATGTGAAGTTTATTCACTTATTAAACAAAATGTTAACGCGGGATTCAATCCTGGTTCATGACTGTCGGGAATCGAGGGTGTTACCCACTCGTCCCAAAAAAAGGTACAAATGTGATATTGTACTGGGATAAGGTTTATAAATTAAGAAAAAGGCATCTCCTTATCGTGCAACTGAAAATTCCTAAGAATCAAGCCTTGATGCAATTCAACGGCTATCTTGTATAGCTGCGGGATTGGTTACTTATATTCAATTTAGAAAGAGATCAGATTTCCTCCACTGCAAAGATGAACATATGCCAAACAGTGAATCTGTACATGAGCATTTATAGATGACAGAGCGTCATCTAGTGGAACAAAAATAAACTAAGCGTTTATCTAAATTGGTCCGTGATATTTGGCCAACCCAATTTCTTGATAAATAAAGAAAATTCAACCTTGTACGCGTGTCGGGCTGTTGGCCCTCGTAAGCGAGATGCAGACTGAACCTCTACGACCAAAGGTTTGGTCCCAGAGGGTTCCTGAGAGATAAATCAAGTCAACTACGTACGCGTTTTGGGCCATCTAGAGATGCTCATGTGAGCACGGTCAGGATATTCCTTTTTTTATTTTTAACTAGACGGGTGACCCGAGCTTCGCCCCGGGATTGACCCGTGTGCATATCTACCCGAGTGATATATATTTAGATAATATTTTTTTAAATAATTGTTTGTTATTAGCATTATCTATTTGTTTGCATCAGCATAATTTAATCGTTGATAGAGGGCGCTGTTCGTGAGCTAAATAGAATAATTTGAATATATAGTTTTAATAAATGATTTATAATTTTTAAAAATAGCCTATCGTCTTCCCCGTAATTTTTTAGCTATGTATGGAAATTTTGGTTTGAATTAGTGAACTACTGCGAATTTGTATATCGGACATACAAACAAACAAACATACAAACATTCATTTATATATATATATATATTGTAGCGTAGAAATCAAGTCTTTGTATATCTGAAGATGTGAAAGTATTTATTGATGACGTCAGTACGACTAGTCGACAATTATTGACCAAACTATATACAGCTAGAGAATATCGAGCAAGCAAGCTAGGTAACTAAATGATGATTTTATAAATAATAAATCTGTTTCAAATATTTTCATTGAATAATTAAATTAAATAATAAATATATATAATATTTGTATAACGAATCAAAAGTTTTGACGAAGGAGTATCTTTTATTATATTTGTGCAAGCTTTCGAACTTTGCAGTTCTTCCACAGGCATGGGTAGTACAAAAATGGTAGTATTTTTGTACTATCCATGCCTGTGGAAGAACTGCAAAGTTCGAAAGCTTGCACAAATATAATAAAAGATACTCCTTCGTCAAAACTTTTGATTCGTTATACACTTATACCAATTGTACGGAGTTTACCTGTAGAAAAAAAAAAAAATATATATATATAATATTTCTTCGCCACAATAGCAACACCTGACCTTTTTATGTTTCTTATTTTTATAATTTTTTTTCATATATATTTATCACAATTATATTTTCTGTACGCTCTTACAGCTCAACAATTTTCTCTTCTTCCCCATTCCCGTCATTTAACCATAATATCTCCTTAAGTTGTGGCAGTACTTCTGTATATTCTACCTCTGGGTTCTCTAGGTGAGACGTTGTTTTAAAAACGTGGAATATCTATAGACTCATTTGTATAGAATCAGGAGAACTCACATTTTTTATTTTACACAAGTTTTTTGTTAAGCCAATAATGATAGGTTGTAGCTTTTCCCCTCGATCTTTTGGGAGTGACTAATCAATGGTAAATCGCCATTGTTATAATAACTAGACAACAAAATATCTTTAAAGTATAAAAAATAATATTGAAATAATACTCAACGGAATTTGTTCTCTTCTGTTGTTGTCGTGTCCAATGAAGAGCCTCAGATGTTCCCATACATCTCTATCACAGCAGTTGCAATTTCCTCTATCTTGGGTGTGTATACTGTATTGTTGTTGCCATGCCAAATGAAGAGCCTCAGATGTTCCCATGCATCTCTATCACAGCAGTCGCTATGTCCTCTATCTTGGGTGTGTATACTGTATTGTTGTTGTTGTCGTGTCCAATGAAGAGCCTCAGATGTCTCCATACATCTCTATCACAGCAGCAGCAATGTCCTCTATCTTGGGTGTGTATACTGTATTGTTGTTGTTGTCGTGTCCAATGAAGAGCCTCAGATGTCTCCATACATCTCTATCACAGCAGCAGCAATGTCCTCTATCTTGGGTGTGTATACTGTATTGTTGTTGTTGTCGTGTCCAATGAAGAGCCTCAGATGTCCCCATAAATCTTTATCACAGCAGTCGCTATGTCCTCTATCTTGGGTGTGTATACTGTATTGTTGTTGTTGTCGTGTCCAATGAAGAGCCTCAGATGTCTCCATACATCTCTATCATAGCAGTCGCTATGTCCTCTATCTTGGGTGTGTATACTGTATTGTTGTTGTTGTCGTGTCCAATGAAGAGCCTCAGATGTCCCCATAAATCTTTATCACAGCAGTCGCTATGTCCTCTATCTTGGGTGTGTATACTGTATTGTTGTTGTTGTCGTGTCCAATGAAGAGCCTCAGATGTCCCCATAAATCTTTATCACAGCAGTCGCTATGTCCTCTATCTTGGGTGTGTATACTGTATTGTTGTTGTTGTCGTGTCCAATGAAGAGCCTCAGATGTCCCCATAAATCTTTATCACAGCAGTCGCTATGTCCTCTATCTTGGGTGTGTATACTGTATTGTTGTTGTTGTCGTGTCCAATGAAGAGCCTCAGATGTCTCCATACATCTCTATCACAGCAGTCGCAATGTCCTCTATCTTGGGTGTGTTTAACTGCTGCTCTGGGTCCATGTCAATTTTCTGCAAGGCTGCGGCCATTGCTGGGCGTGAGAGTTCTGTGAATATAGCAATTGAAAGAAGATTTTGATAGCGAAGAAAAATGATCATACGAATATTACCAACTCTTTGGATCACTTCAAACTAGGATGTAATTAAAGTAAGAAATAGAACGTACATCTAACATTATATTTAAAGTACATTTTGTTATAATTTGCTTTATCAAGATGATTAATGATTATCAAATAGGGGAAATTGTGTTTGAATTCAACTTTTTGTATTTATATGATGAAAAAGATCCGCCTTTGCTGGTCCCAGCCCGGATGAAAAAGGAGGAGGAGCAGTAACAAGCTCGCTAAAAAAACCTGGGCTCAGCTGGTCCGACTGATTGTACCCTGTAAGGGCTCCTAATCCAGGGATACAGGATGAGTCTGTACTCCTTGTTAGGAGCGGCTGTACATGCCATCTGTTCCTCATGTCAGAGGCGGCCATTTCTTTTGGAGCTAAGTCGTCCTGCCACTGAGTAGCGCTCCCAGTCCTAATGAAAAAGGCAGACACATTCTACTTTACCCAAAGATAAGAAAGAAGAAGATAGGATGAAAATCGATTATTCTCTGTGCAAATTTATTTGTGAATGTTCTTTTATATCTTTTAAAATTTCACATATTAGGAATTTTTACAATTTTCATAACCAAAATCTGAACGATTGGAATCTTTAACGAAAATAATAAAATGTGAGCATGAAAAGAAGTATTTTTCGTCAAAATCGAGAAAAAGTTTTGAACTATTTAAGTTTCTTTTAGAAAATTTGCATAGATCTTATACTCAACTATAATGTTTGCCTAAGAAACTTGGGGCCATTAGTATCAAATGCTTAATATATGGAAATTCAAAATAAATAAAATAAGCGCTGATACACTTTTAAAATTTATATTATGAAGAATAAATTTAGCTTAAATTTTAATTACAAATTAACATTTGCATAAATTTTAACCACTTAAGAAACTCGCAATAGAATTGCCTCATTCATCAATACATCTAGATATGTAAAAAAGTTGAAATTTACTTCGAATACACAAAAACTTCTTTTTATATATTAAAAAACCTAGTTTATCTTCTAAAGAACAATTTCTTTATTAATTATAATGAAAAATGAAAATTTACTGATATCCAAAATCGCTTGGAATCCATTTTAAAGAAGAAGAATCTCTCTACTGCTAAAAAAATCTTTTTCCAGAATCTATATTTTATGATAGGAAGTAATAACCTAAAAACCAAGAGATTTAAGTTTATAAAGAAAATCTATTTTAATGAATTTACCCTTCTATCAGACATCTCAAGAATTACGAAAATACTTTTGAGAAAATAATCATAAGCTTGAAATTAATGTATTAATAATTTGTTCACAAAGAGGTTAAAGAATTTCTTTAAATTATTTCCAACAATGGTTATTCAATATAAAAATATTTCCCTAAATAATTTCCTTTCTTTGCTATGTCCAATGGCTGCTTTACTAAGATCATCTATCCTTTATTCAATTCTATGCCGGCCTCTGGGAGATGTACATTTAAATTTGGGACCTTCACCAGCTGGAACATGTTGAGCTGATGCCTTCAGTGCCAGACCCTAACAGATATGCAATCTAAAGAATAAAACCAGGCAGAATCTTGAACCACAATCTATATATTTGATGCTGTTTCCCGTGATCATCAAGCTGCCAATATTCAACGATATCTGAAACAATGCAATCGCTACTGGTATAGCAAGATGTTCTCAAGAACCTTCAGGATATCAAGATATTCAGCAACTTCCACCAGTTCAGACCATATATGATTGGATATTGAAGTTTGATTACCTTTATTCAATACCATTTCATATTGAAGATAACCGAATTTATATTTAGCCATGAGATTCGATGTATTTCTTGATCACAAGAAGTAATTTGTAACCATCGATGTCCTTGACTAATTATTTTAATCAGAAACTAATACAAGTTATTAATTAAATTCTTAATTTACATAAAAAGTAAAAGAAAAGAAAGGAATTCTTGCTATCATTTTATCGTTCTATTTGTTATTGGAGCGTTTTAAAACGACAAGGTCGGCTGGACACGTCGAGGCTTCTAGCCACTTCCAACAGGTGCTGAAGTCGCGACTCCAATCTATATTAAAAGCCATCTTCTGCTCTATCTCCACTAAAGGTAAGATTTTATTTCTTAATAACATAGGGTTCTATAAAATAATCCATTGTATCACACACACACACAAAAGCCTTTATTAGGGACTTGCCCCATACAGATTCTCCCAATTGGGTAAGGTTATAATCATCTTGTGTTATTTACATAGAAATTGAACTGACTTTACTCTTCGTCTCAAAGTCATTCACTTGTTGACTGGTCCTTACATAATGATGATCTAAAAATTTTATAGTAAGCTATTGCATTAGATTTGTTTGCTGATATTTTTGAAAACAATACGTAGGGTGAAGTGTTGGTACGATGCCACGGGAGAAAGTTGGATAATCTTTTCTCAAGAATACGCACAAAAGCCTTTATTTAGGGACTTGCCCCATACAGATTCTCTCAATTGGGTAAGGTAATAATTGTGTTATTTACATAGAAATTGAACTGGCTTTACTCTTCATCTCAAAGTCATTCACTTGTTGACTGGTCCTTACATAATGATGATCTTAAAAATTTATAGTAAGCTATTGCCTTATATTTGTTTGCTGATATTTTTGAAAGCAACACGTAGGGTGAAGTGTTGGTACATTTAATTTGTTGATATAGGGCCTTCTTCTCTGCATCACGAGCTGTACAATTAAGCAGGTAATGGGGGAGTTCTTCAGTAATTTCTTTGTCACACAGTGTACATATTAAGTTTTTGGCCTCAAACGTCAGAAAGTGGTATTTTTGAAGACTGTAAATAGTATTCTCGATTGAGCTATGTATCGTTTGACTGGTAAAGGGAAATCATCGGTTAGGTAGCATTCTGTTTCTATTGACGTATGGGAATTTTTATAATGTGGATAAAGTTTTGAATTTCTTATTCTTGATTGGTCTTCTTGTATCGATTGATCTGACATTGTTCTAATCATCAAAGGAATATAACTTTGCACTAAATTGTGATTCGAGCATCCAAAAAGTCATGAGTGTTAATGTATTTGTTAAACTCTTTGTAAATCCAATATTTTGTCTTGTAGAGGCATTAAGATTTTGGCCTCAAACGTCAGATCGTGTTTTTTTAAGACTGTAAATAGTATTCTCGATTGAGTAAACCATTGTATCAATATGGAGTAAAATTAATCATTCCTCCAGGGAAAAGTATCTTTTCAAAACATTTTTATTCTCTAGCTTTCTCCTGTAGAAGGGCGTCCATACCCGAAAGCTAGAGAATAAAAATGTTTTGAAAAGACACTTTTCCCTGGAGGCATGATTAATTTTACTCAATAGGTTACTATAACAAATGAAGACATTAAGACGCGAATGTTTCTTTTCATAAATCAAACTTCTACTGTCCTTACTGCGATGAAAAAATATTGGGAGGGGTTGGTTCATTAGTGGTGAACCCTCCCACTGATAAGACAAGCCCTCCCAATATTTTTTCATCTCAGTAAGGACAGTAGAAGTTTGATTTATTTATGAAAAGAAACATTCGCGTCTTAATGTTTTTATTCGTTATATATAGATGGCGCGTTATTGCTTTGTATTAATAGATAGCTATATCTACCATGAGAGGGAAACTAGTATGATGTATGTGGGCCTTAAATACCATTTTAATACATTTAATAATATTTATTAATAACTTTCTAATTGAAAAAGTAAAAAATAAGTCGGTGGACGAGTGGGTAACACCCTCGGTTCACGACAGTCATGAACCGGGATTGAATCCCGCGTTAACATTTGTTTAATATGTGAATAACCTTCACATATTATTCATTGTTCAATTATCATGAACTAGGTTGCTCTTGCTGAG
The DNA here is from genome assembly GCA_030710605.1 of Cordylochernes scorpioides. NCBI lineage: Eukaryota > Metazoa > Arthropoda > Arachnida > Pseudoscorpiones > Chernetidae > Cordylochernes > Cordylochernes scorpioides. Next base: position 10,065,153 of record CP092871.1, on the reverse strand, counting down.
CGGTACCTATTTATGTGATTTGAACCAGAAAAAGTTAAAAAAAAAAAAAAACGTATAAAAGTCGGTGGACGAGTGGGTAACACCCTCGATTCCCGACAGTCATGAACCGGGATTTAATCCCGCGTTAACCTTTTGTTTAATATGTGAATAACTCGCATATTATTTATTGTTTCAATTATCATAAACTAGGTTGCTCTTGTTGAGCGGTACCTAATAAAGTGATTATGGAACCGCGGAAAAAGTTTAAAGGAATCCTTTAATACCTTCATACCTGATCACTATTGAATAGACGATGCTGTAAGCAAAGAGCTGTGTTGGAATACAAAAATATAAATAATTAAAAAATATATATTATCCCTAGTACACGTGGTACAGGCCATGATAATCATGGTGGGTAGAAGTAGGCGACTGCTTTTACTGTAAGTATATGTCTACATATGTGAAAAGCAATTCGACTTTGCACTCACAAATGTGTCAGAACTCCGTTTGATTACTTGCACTCGCTGGTGGGGTTGGACATTACAAGAATCAGGGGCCATTGAAGTATTTTTTTTATTAGGAAAAAAGTGCCCAATGCGGGATTTGATCACGGGTCGTAGCGATCGGAAACCAACGGTTTAGATCACGGTTCAATAACTCCACATTTAAAGGATAAAAATTCTTGTGCAACATGGTATTCTTTTTAACACAATATAATGCGGCTTATGATTGTAAAACGACATTTGAAAATTATCCCGCATGTGTTTCTTTTGAACGGAAAATCGAAATTTATTCTTAAGGAGAAATAACGATTATTTCTAACCTTAGGGATGAAGTATGAAAGGATGAATTGTGAAGAGCAATGTAAAGTTCTCTTTTCCTGAAATACCATTCATTCTGAGATATCAATAGAGGAAAAGGAAACCATCTGAGATACATGTCCTCAAACGTTCCAACCTAGTTTTTCCTTCTTTACAATTGTTCACAGTTTTGTCCTGGATCTCTCCCTAGGTCTTTGACAAAAGCTATTGTGTACGTAGTACAACAACAAATGAAGGATTAACTAGACTCGTGTAGACAAACTAAAATAAAAACGTGACAAAGAAAACAATAATTTGACAAAATCGCTTATTTTTTTATTAAATCTCTGAACTGGAGTAGCAGGAAATCAAGGATATAAGGTGAGGTGGTAATTCAGCGAGTCAAAAAAAAAAAAAAAAGATTTTTTTTTGCTAATAGTAATATGTATTAGCATATTTATTTCTTGTATCTGCACCATTTTGCATAGGTACTGGTTGTGCTTTTTCAGGATATAAATACTGTTGTCAGTTTTAGAACGACAGTCCAGTAGAACGTTAAGTCAGTCTTGTACCTTATCTTGTGTTGGAAATAAAGCCATATTTACCCACGCAGTAGTGTTGGTGGAGACTATACGAAGTACATAAAGCCAAAAACATTTGCCAAATGTACTAACGAAGACTATAAGTGTCCAACTCAAGATTCAAAAAAGCCTTTCACATTACAGAAACCACAGCATAGATGTCCCAAAATAACTTTATTAGGTGTAATAAATGAATTTCCTGACAATGTGTTTCTTTTCAACAATATTATCATTTCATTCGTTACAAATTAAAACGATAGATGGCAATTGAATTTATAAATTTAATTTATTAGATGTCGTTTATAATGAGAGCGAAACTCCACCTTTGCTGGTCCCAAGTCCGGATGAAAAAGGAGGAGGGAGAGCAGTAACAAGCTCACTAAAAAAACTTGGGTTCAGCTGGCCCGGCTGTAAGGGCTCCTAATCCAGTGATACAGGATGAGCAGCGTTTGTACTCCATGTTAGGAGCGGCTGCCCATGGCGTCTGTTTCTCATATCAGAGGCAGCCATTTCTTTCGGAGTTAAGTCGGCCTGCCACTGAGTAGTGCTCCCAGTCTTAATGACAAAGGCAGACGCATTCTACTTCACCCAGTCATGATGGTTGTCAAAGCTTGATACCCTGATATGATTGAGTGGAGATAAGAAAGAAGAAGATGAGAGAGATATTCATATTGACAATATTGATTTATACTCATGGACTAAACTTAAGTTTCAAAATTCGATGTCTCCGTTCATCTATCTTTTTTTTAAGGAGTTCTAATTTCTGAGAATGTTCAGGACCCATTCCCGACGGTTGTATGAGCCTGTGACGTTATTTCTTACTGATCCCCCATACCATCCATATGTTTCCCCTATCTATTCTCTACTAAATCTTGTAACTAGTTTCCAATCTATAAAAATAAAGATAAACTTTGTCGTCAAAGTAGACGCTAAATCTAAACACTATCTATTGACTGTCTCCCCACACTATCAGACTCGGGTAGATGACAAAGCCACCCACAGAGAAGTTACTGACGGAACATTTCCTGAAGTTTATATTATAATAAATTATTTTTTTATTAATTTGATTATTTTTATTAGCGGAGTGGTCATTTTTATGTTTATATTTTGCTACTCTGTAAATTTCCCTCGTAGCTTATCTTTTGTTTGCCATTCATAGTTTGTTCTTGCTTGAAATAAATTGTTGTATCATCCCGAAGTTGGTCTTACAAGATACTGAAGGAGGACTTGAACCAACCCGATCTAGAAGATATGTACCAAACTTCCATTAAGAAATTATACCTTCAAATGCAAAATTCAAATATAATCCAACCATACAAGATATTCTACAAAATAAAGGAGATATCAATTCCCGATTCCGACGACCCGGCCCTGACACTTAGTCAAGAGCTCATCGCCCAACAGCTGCCCCTGCTGCAAGGTCCGGGGGGACCACCTCTACTCCACCAACTCGCCATGTGTAAATAGCCAGGACAAGGTGTCTCGAATGTAACACCTGTAAATTGAGACGAAATAAATAAATAAAAGTTGGCCTTCCCTAATTCTCCACATGGCAATATTATCTTTGCAGAAGTAACGCACAGACAGTATATAATCAGAAAAAACATTATTTTTCACTACAGATTATCTAAACTTCAGATTTATTCATTCACATTGCTGGTTAAGGTTTCTTGTTGATGATTGATTGTTGATCGGTGTCTGAAAGCTCGCTAGAGATTTGAATTGAAAATCTTACAAAGAAACATATCCTTGGAAACCCCTTATATTTTTACCTTAATATTGATCCAAGGAATTATTTTATTGAATTATTGAATAAGAGATTATAACGAATGAAAACATTAAGACGTGAATATTTTTTCACAAATAAATCAAACTTCTACTGTCCTTACTGCGAGGAAAAAATATAAATAAAATCAGAATTATCCAATACAGTATCTAAAGAAGCGGTCTGGATAAGATTAAATTGGTGAAACCGCTGGGAGGGTGGTAGTGGTGCTTATCTCCATGGTTAAACCAATTCCTGAAGTCCACTCCTCTCCAATTTTGCGATGGTAGTTATAGGCCTGGAAAATAGGTCCTCTATTGTCAGTTCTGAGCATGATATGTTCCGGAGAAGCTTCTGCACTATTGCATTTCAAGCAGTTATTGAAGGCTTTTTTGTCCATTTGTCCATGCTGGAAGGGTTCACCACTGACGACTTAAGCCTTCCCAATATACTTTTTCATCGCAGTAAGGACAATAGAAGTTTGATTTATTTGTGAAAAAAAAAAAAAACATTCGCGTCTTAATGTGTTCATTCTTATATATAGATAGCGCGTTATTGCTTTATATTAATAAGAGATTATAGCAGTTTTGAAATCAACTCTCATTATGATGAAGATTTTTCGATTTAGTTTTGAAGAAACCTTGGTTCTGTCGGAGATGACACACCGCCACATGATATCATTAGCAGCCGGGGATTAGTAGATTACTAACCTTCAATTTTTACAGCTTCATCCCTCAACTTCGTGTTGTCTGTATCTCACTTGGTTAGAGATATGATAATTTAAATCATTATATTGACATCTTAGTGAAGTTTTACAAAATCAGAACATAGAACGCTAAAATAAAAAGAGAGAAAATTATTTATATCAGCCAAGGAGTCTTCCCCAACGTGCTAGGCTCCTCTGCCAGGCGATGACAGGGGCCTCGACGCTACAACCGAGACCAATCTGCACGAAGTACCGGTATATACGGGACTTCGCTGACGAAAGGATGGCCGTCGTCCTCCAGACCATCCCGAAGATCCATGCCTGGAGATCAGGTGGTCTCCCGACAATGTTGAAGGCCTTTCGAAAGAGGGGCCTGATACTCATGCATCCCCAGTATCGGTGGTCCATGGAGCCATTGGGGTATCCGCAGGCTTGGCAGGAAGGACCAACAGATGCTGATGATATATATGGTGGTTTAACAAACCAACTATTATAAGGATAATTATCTCAATTTTCATTTTAATACTATTGTGATTGATTATTTGAAAAAAAAAATGGAATAGAAAAACATGTTCATTGTTGTTGTTGTTGTCATGTCCAATGAAGAGCCTCAGATGTCCCCATACATCTCTATCACAGCAGTCACAATGTCCTCTATCTTGGGTGTGTATACTGTATTGTTGTTGTCGTGTCCAATGAAGAGCCTCAGATGTCCCCATGTATCTCTATCACAGCAGTGTCCACTATCTTGGGAGTGTATACTGTATTGTTGTTGTTGTCGTGTCCAATGAAGAGCCTCAGATGTCTCCATACATCTCTATCACAGCAGTCACAATGTCCTCTATCTTGGGAGTGTATACTGTATTGTTGTTGTTGTCGTGTCCAATGAAGATTCTCAGATCTCTCCATACATCTCTATAACAGCAATGTCCTCTATCTTGGGTGTGTAAAGCTGCTGCTCTGGGTCCATGTCAATTTTCTGCAAGGCTGCGGCCATTGCTGGGCATGAGAATATGTGAGTAGGTGTTAGTTCCACACCAGGACAGTTGTTGCATGTCCTATAGGTTCTTGTGCCATCTGGATGTATTGTCATTTCTTTATAGTGTTTTGTTCTGAGTCTTGTTATAGTTTTTGTAATTTTTCTCTCAGAGTTCATTCTATTCATTGTGTGTTAGAATTGAAGTGCGCTGTAGGAATATTTTACTTTTTCGTGTATGTTCTCGCCCTCTTTTAACTTTAATAGAATTTAAATGTTCGTATATATGTTGTTGCTTTAAATAAGTCACAGTGATTATGGCGTCTCTGTCTACAATAAAAGTCGACCTTGACCTCTGTTACTTAGTTCAAGGTGATCCGTTTTTAAACTGCTCAAATCCACCTTGACCTCTGTAGATTACTTCAAGGTCATCCGTTTTAAACTGCTCAAATCCACCTTGACCTCTGTAGATTACTTCAAGGTCATCCGTTTTAAACTGCTCAAATCCACCTTGACCTCTGTAGATTACTTCAAGGTCATCCGTTTTTAAACTGCTCAAATCCACCTTGACCTCTGTAGCTTAGTTCAAGGTCATCCGTTTTGAACTGCTCAAATCCACCTTGACCTCTGTAGTTTACTTCAAGGCCATCCATTTTCAAATTGCTCAAATCGACCTTTACCTTTTGAAGAAGAAGACAGAGGCAATTATGTTCACACTTGGTTATCTCGTGTGTCTTCAATAAAGGTCACTGTAATATATTTCAGATTGTCTGAATACCAATATACATGGTAAACGGTACACTATCCTAAAGTTTTATCCCTGATTGTAAATCATCTTTATGGCTCTGTTTGGCTACATTTTATAATACACCTACCCCCCGATTTACACGGTAGATACGTTCCTGAGAAAAACGTGTAAATCGAAAATTAAAAAATTTTAAAAATTAGAAATACAGACACAGTGTGCGTGTGCAGAAAGTCAGCACATAAGCTCGGGATTCCTCGTGAGATGTGTACACAGCGCATGTGTTCAATCACAGTAGCATTTAGTATAGTGAGATAAAAACAACAACAACAAAAAACTTATTTGGAAAACCGTGTAAAAGCGAAAACGTGTAAAACAAGTACCGTGTAAATCGGGGGATAGGTGTACTAAAACAATCTCTGTTTCCATAATCTGGGAACCAACCAAGGTCGTGAGGAAGGAAGCGAAAGACATGCTGATGACATGTCAAGGGACGTGTCGTCACGACCTGTTGCTTGACAGTTGACAATCTACTTCCATACATCACAGTCTTTGTCACCTCGATGTCTCACACTTTTATTACATTTAGATGTATAAAAATGAGTTTATTCAGGATTTTCCATATTAGGCGTTTTACTTCTATAAAAATATCTAAAAAAAACGCAATATGTTTCTTTATTACAAAAACACCACAAGATTTCGATCTTTCGTTCTTCAACAGGCAACATTACAATCGTGAGTGAGCACGGAGGGAGATTGAGATTGAAACATACTTATTAATCGAACATATAAAATTATATAGGGTTAATATATATATATATAAAATTAAACTCAAATATTATTTTTATCAGACGAATCTCACTGAGGGTCGTTTGGTATAATGTCACATTTCGTCCTGAAGTCAGACAGCGTTCCGTGTAGATCGGACAGATCTCCCCGACTATTGCCATGTCAAGGAATAGCTTCAGAACAGACCTCTGCTCAGGTGACAGGTACTCGAGGATGTCCTCCCTGTTAGAAAGGAAGACAACAGCTATCTCTTCCCTATAAACGTTTTCATAAATAGGTTCTAGGAGCACGGAGAACGAGATATACTAAATAATGGCTATGTAATCTTGATTTGAAGTATGACAGAATTGTTCTGGGATGTCTCCTGTTGATACTGTTCTTATGTTTTGATATGATGGATTTCTCCCTGCTTTGGGAGGCGTGATAGAGTGATTCTCCGCTAAAAGATTGCTAATGAAAACCATTTGCCATATGTTTTATTGACAAAAGTAATGAAAAGAAATGCATTTGCTTTTCATAAATTCTGGAGAACAGCATATTAAAAAGACGTAACATAAAAGAAGTGCTTAATTTGAGAAAATATCGTTCTATAATGGCTTGAGAGAGACTCAATCCCGTCAGCAATCTTATCTTTGAAGAGTAAGACGGAGAGCAGGATCTCATCTGAAGGCAGATGAAGGGCAGCCAGCATATCGGTCAGTATGCGGCGGCGCCCCCGGGGAGCCGTTGGGCAGAGTTATAGGGTCCCACACCAATAAAGTACGCTTATATCCAGAGATATTTGCTTTCCAAAGGCGAGATTTCCATATGGCCTTCTTGTTTACCAGTTTAGGAGAATCCTGTATATAACGAGTGTCCCTAATAAAGTATTTTGTTGTTGTTTGTTGTTGCTATAAGAGAAATAAAGACAACGATAGCATTAACCCAATATTAGACATAGGTTTCCCGGTCATACATAATACAGCTGTCAGAATGCTCCAATGACCCCCGATTCTTGCAAAAGTCCAATCTCACCAGCGATTGCAAGTAACCAAACGGAGCTCTGGCACATTTGTAAGTGCAAAGTCGAACTGCTTTTCACATATGTAGACATGTGGTGCACTTACAGTAAAAGCATTCGCTTACTTCTACCCATCATGATTATTATGGTCTATACCAGTGTACTTGGGATAAGCAAAAAAAAAAAAAAAAACAGCTGTCAGATAATCTTGTCGATTATTGAGAATGAAAATTCGAAACTTATTATAGACACGTATGATTCTTTTGATAATTAAACAATTTATACTGCCCTTACTGCAATGAAAAATTAATAGGAGGGCCTGGCTCATCAGTGGTGAACCCTCCCAGCGGTTTCGCCAGTTTAATCTACCATACCGCTGTTATATTGCATTTTTCGGTTTTCTTTTTATAGTGATACTGATGCTAGACTCTTGGAATGGGTATTTTAAATGAACTATGGACATAAGCTTTGAGGGGACAGTATAATTAAATACATTTATAAATATATAATATGCTTCGAGCAATCACTCTTCTGCAAATATCATATTGAGTCTTTTATTAGAACAATTTAGAAATCAAACAACTCCGCCTTTGCCGGTCCCAAGCCCGAATGAAAAAGGAGGAGGGGGAGCAGTAACAAGCTCGCTAAAAAACCTGGGCTTAGCTGGCCTCCTAATCCAGGAATACAGGATGAGCAGCGTTTGTACTCCATGTTAGGAGCGGCTGCACATGGTGTCTGTTCCTCATGTCAGAGGTGGCCATTTTTTTTTGGAGCTAAGTCGGCCTGCCACTGAGTAGTGCTCCCAGTCTGGATGACAAAGGCAGACGCATTCTACTTCAACCAGTGTGGAGATAAGAAAGAAGAAGAAGAAATCAAACAATTTAGAATCATACGAGTCTATAATAGTTTCGAATTGTCATAACAGATGGCGCACTAATGTATCATGATTATAAAGAATGGCTGAAGGATTTGACAAGAAGGGAATCTGCACGTGTGAGATATCAATCACATCCAGGTGTTTCAATTGAAGAGTCCGGGAATAAAACACTGGAATACAATGGAAAATCAACAATAGTTAAAGAACAAATGGAACTATATTGTTAAGTCGAGGTTGGCAGGATGTTTTATCCATTTAGTTTCATTTACCTAACTTAAGTTTGCATTTATGCCTTTGATTAATTTTATTCTAAAGATAGAGGTTGCGGCATTCATATTTCTATGAAAGATAGACTTAACGCCTTGCCAAATGCTTTATTTACTTCTCCTGACGAAGACAAAAGATTTTTGTCGAAACGTTGAGAAAAATAGAAAACTCTAACTGGTCGAAGTTTATTTATTTATTTATTTCAATTCAAAACGCTATGTCCCCCTAGGGACACTTGCGCTAAATGTACATACAAATATAACAAAGAAAATATTCAACATGGAAAGATACACAGAAAGCGACTTAGAAAGATTCATAAATATTATTTACATATAGAGATATTCTTTGAATATATTTTATTTAAAGTTACATCATTAAATTAAAAAAATATACATATATACACACATATAAGTTTCTATCTTGATTAATTTTAGGTATAGGTCTCCTGGTCATACATAATACAGCTGTTAGAATGCTCCAATGACTCCCGATTCTTGCAAAAGTCCAATCCCACCAGTTATTGCAAGTAACCAAACGGAAGCTCTGGCACATTTGTAAGTGCAAAGTCGAACTGCTTTCGCATGTGTAGACATGTGGTGTATTTACAGTAAACGCAGTCGCCTACTTTACCTACCATGATTATCTTAATACTTAAATATGCTCATCAAGGTTAAGACACTAACTGGTAAGGAGATTGAGATTGACATTGAGCCCACGGACAAGGTGGAGAGGATAAAGGAGAGAGTGGAGGAGAAGGAAGGAATACCTCCCGCCCAGCAGCGGCTCATCTTCAGTGGGAAACAGATGAATGACGATAAGACCACCGCAGACTACAAGGTGACCGGAGGCTCCATCTTGTACTGGCCTTGCGTGGTGGAAGCTGCAGCCAATAACCTGCTGTCAACACCACCAAGTGTAAATATTGGTTCACTCTTCTTCTTGCTATCTGAGTGTAATATTTAATAAATCCCTTTTGACCCTACCATGATTATCATGGCCTGTATTATGTATGACCGGGAAACCTATGCCTAATATTGGGTTGATGGCATACCATCTTCATAATCATATTAGTTCGGGCAGTTGACTTTTTTACGCTCCAGAGGCCTGGGATATCCCTAGTTCCCTCTCATATTAGTTAGTCTTTTCCTTGACTTGTTCAGTGAACAGGTGCTACCTGAGACAATAAACCTTTATTTGCCTGCTGTGTTTCCTCGCGATACCCCAGAACGTTATCGTAACAATATATTGTGCGAGGTTTAATAAAGATATTTCAATATGAAAATTCGAAACTATTTTAGACGCGTAAAATTCTTTTTGAAATTAAACAATATCTACTGTCCTTACTGCAATGGAAAAATTAATAGGAGGGGCTGGCTCATCAGTGATGAACCCTCCCAGCGGTTTCGCCAGTTTAATCTACCATACCGCTGTTATATTGCATTTTCGATCTTCCTTTCATAATGATACTGTATCGCAGTAAGGGCAGTAGAAATTGTTTAATTTCAAAAAGAATTTTACGCGTCTAAAATAGTTTCAAATTTTGATAACAGATGGCGCGCTAGTGCATCATAATATATCAATATGGATTGAGGTTTAAAAAATTATTATCTAGCTTTTATAAATCTGACTGAAGCTGCATTCATTACTTCTGGAGGCAATTAATCTCAGAATAGAAATCTCTCTCTCTCTCTTGCGAAGTGCTTCTGGATCTGCAGGCCTGGCTCTTCGGCCTCCATCCCGAGGAAATGAAGTTTAATAGTATGGCGAAGGCTACCATCAACAAGTACCATCTTGGTCTTGAGGAGGGTAACACCAGCCATCACATCGACCTGCCCTCTCTGTGGGAAAGAACTCTCGCAGTCCATCGGTGGCGGAGTCTTTCCCGCGGTGGGCGCCACCAACGAAGACCTTGTATATATTTTAGAATTCAACATAAATATAGAAAACAACAGACTGTAGCTCATGTTGTGTGTACAGTAGAACTTCTCTGTAAGGACATCTATTTGCAGAGCTAATGTGTCCTTTGTAGAGAGATGTCCTCTTACCGGAGAGTTGATAAATAGTAAAAATGGTATTTTTGGCAACGAATCTGTCCTTTGTAGAGAGGTGTCCTCTTACCGGAGAGTTGCTAAATAGTAAAAATGGTATTTTTGGCAACGAATCTGTCCTTTGTAGAGAGGTGTCCTCTTACCGGAGAGTTGATAAATAGTAAAAATGGTATTTTTGGCAACGAATCTGTCCTTTGTAGAGAGGTGTTCACTTACCGGAGAGTTGCTAATTAGTTAAAATGGTATTTTTGGCGATGAATCTGTCCTTTGTAGAGAGGTGTTCACTTACCGGAGAGTTGCTAATTAGTTAAAATGGTATTTTGGCGATGAATCTGTCCTTTGTAGAGAGGTGTCCTCTTACCGGAGAGTTGCTAATTAGTTAAAATGGTATTTTTGGCGATGAATCTGTCCTTTGTAGAGAGGTGTTCACTTACCGGAGAGTTGCTAATTAGTTAAAATGGTATTTTTGGGGATAAATCTGTCCTTTGTAGAGAGGTGTCCTCTTACCGGAGAGTTGCTAATTAGTAAAAATGGTATTTTTGGAGCTGAATCTGTCCTTTGTAGAGAGGTGTCCTCTTACCGGAGAGTTGCTAATTAGTTAAAATGGAATTTTTGGCGCTCAATCTGTCCTTTGTAGAGAGGTGTCCTCTTACCGGAGAGTTGCTAATTAGTAAAAATGGTATTTTTGGGATGAATCTGTCCTTTGTAGAGAGGTGTCCTCTTACCGGAGAGTTGCTAATTAGTTAAAATGGAATTTTTGGCGCTCAATCTGTCCTTTGTAGAGAGGTGTCCTCTTACCGGAGAGTTGCTAATTATTTAAAATGGAATTTTTGGCGCTGAATCTGTCCTTTGTAGAGAGGTGTCCTCTTACCGGAGAGTTGCTAATTAGTTAAATGATATTTTTGGCGATGAATCTATCCTTTGTAGAGAGGTGTCCTTTTACCAGAGAGTTGCTAATTAGTAAAAATGGAATTTTTGGCGATGAATCTGTCCTTTGTAGAGAGGTGTTCACTTACCAGAGAGTTGCTAAATAGTAAAAATGGTATTTTTGGTGATGAATCTGTCCTTTGTAGAGAGGTGTTCACTTACCAGAGAGTTTCTAAATAGTAAAAATGGAATTTTTGGTGATGAATCTGTCCTTTGTAAAGAGATGTCTTCTATTAATAGTGTCTTCTAATGAAGATTCAACTGTATAGATACCATTTGTGAAAAGCGTTATTCCTCCAAGATTCGCCAACGATGCAAATGTTTGAAGACAATTTAATGCCAAACACTGACCAAAGAAGCTTTCTATTATGTCAACATATTATTTGATTACCAAGGGGAGTCAGTAGAAGGATGGTCTAAATCGTTGGTTTTCAACCGCTACGAACCTGGTTCGATTCCCGCATTGGTAACTTTTTTCTAATAAAAAAAAAATGCTCCAATGACCCCCGATTCTTGTAAAAGTCCAACCCCATCAGCCAGTGCAAGTAACCAAACGGGGCTCTGGCACATTTGTAAGTGCAAAGTCGAACTGCTTTTCACATGTGTAGACATGTGGTGCACTTACAGTAAAATCAGTCGCCTACTTCTATCCACCATGTTTATCATGGCCTGTACCACGTATACAAGGGATAAGAAAAAAAAAAAGATTACCAAAAATAAAATGTCTTCTCGATTTAAGACCTAGGTATTTCGGATCAAATTATATTTAAGACCATGCAGGTCCTTCTGAGGTGTCATACTCCTAATTGAATATAAGAACGCTGCTGCTGCTGTGATAGAGATGCATGGAGACATCTGAGGCTCTTCATTGGACACGACAACAACAATATAAAAACGACAATAATTAAAACCAAATCGGTAATAAGAATAAGGTCCTAAAGGTTATACTTAGCCTTACCGTTGTCCATCTAAGCTCCATAGGTGTTATTACATGGGCTTAGAGATTACATCAACCAAGGAGTTCCAAAGAAAGTTGTCGTGCCATGGTTCAGGGACAAGACTGCCAGAATATTAAGAGATAATTGTGCACTGGGGAAATTGGGGCGGCCACGTGGCACGCGTGATGTACCTCACGCAATCGTTCAGTAATTAAAATGGAATTCTCCGGGGATTGGTTCACTATTTACTATCCACCTGTGTCAGCAGTTTATATATATACGTGAAAAAATAATTAAAATGGTCAGATTCCGGTATTCAAATCAGAAAAGGCATATCCTGACCCCACTCACATGAGCTTTATAGATGGCGTTGTTGTCTCTTCTTGAATCATCAAGAAAATGGATTGACCAAATATCAGGGAACAAGCTAAATTAATGTTTTGTTGTATTTTGTTCCACTAGATGGCGCTCTGCCATCTAAAAACCTCTTGTAAGCGCGGGTAGGATATGTCCTTTTTGATTTTAATATATATATATTAAATAGTCCGCCCTAAACTGACGAGGACCATTAGCCCGAAACCATGGTCTCCAGGTGAATCCTTATCAGTTTTCCAAAGCTGGTGTTGTGGTTTTGTCACCGACCCGATGCCGCTAGTTTGCGACGACGGTCAATAGATGGCGTCTAGTTTTGATATTTAATTTGACGGAAGAGGCGCCTTATATACTCTCCTAGGATGCTATGAAGTCGAAGTCGTTCCTGTACTGATAGGTCCGAAGCCCGAAACTATGGTATACTGGTTGTTGGCTTTTTGTCTGAATTTGAAAACACTGGTGTTGTGGCTTATTCTTTATCATCACTAGTAAATTCTTATACCAGAGTATTGTATAGTACCGTCGTTCTGATGTATAAGGGAGATGAACTAGATAACCAAAAGCTAGAGTGCTTTGGGTTAAATACACTCATGAACAAAACTTAAGGAAGTTGTACCTTTTAGCATGTATATCAGCATTCAGACAATAACTCTGAAAGATATTACTGTTAAGATATCTTTTCTTAACTGAATGAAGGCCGTTTTCCAGAGGACTGTAAATTCTGATGTTATCTAAAGTGACACCCTTATGGTGTTTCCAAAGCCTCTGCCAAAGAGAGAATAAAGGCACGACCAGTACTATTCACACACACGTTTTATTTTCAAGCACACTATATATACAATCAAACATACACACGTGACCAGGCACTCTTGGTCAAATACAATAAAACATTTAATCAAAAATAACAAAATAATCCCCAACAATTATAGTGTCCTTTTTTGAAGACATACGAGATAACCAATATCCACTCATGAACAAAACTTAAGGAAGTTGTACCTTTTAGCATGTATATCAGGATTCAGACAATAACTCTGAAAGATATTACAGTGACCTTTATTGAAGATATACGAGATAACCAAAGTGTGAACTAAATTGTCCCTGTCTCCTTATTCTTCTTAAAAAAAAAAAAAAAACAGACGACCGGCGATATCATTTGTTCATGAGTGTATGAATAATGTATTTGGATATTTACAAGATGGTGATCACATTAAATTTGAATTAAACACATATATATTCCTAATATAAAACAATGTAAGAGAAATATATTAGCTGCATTTTTAGAGGAATAATAGAATATATTCAAATAAGAGAAGTTAGACTTACTATAAGAGTATTTGCTATGAAAAAGACTGCTAAGGTCAGATCCCATAAATTTATTTTGAAGTTTGGAAAATCTTGGAAGAATTTATATTGAGATTAAAATATATTAGGAGGGCTTGGATCATCTGTGATGATCCTTCCATTCATTTTGTTAGTTTGAACGGCACGCTGACATATTGATAGGTATCCTCATGGGCAAAACTTAATGAAGAGGAAAGTTTTCTCATTTCGCCGATCGTCTGTTTTTTTTTTAAGGAGACAGAGGCTGTTCACACTTGGTTACCTCGTGTGTCTTCAATAAAAGTTATTGTGTATCAAATATCTTTCAGAGTTATTGTCTGAATCTCGATATACATGCTAAAAGGTACAACTTCCTTAAGTTTTGTCCATGAGTGTATCTTTCAGAGTTATTGTCTGAATCCCGATATACATGCTAAAAGGTACAACTTCCTTAAGTTTTGTCCATGAGTGTATCTTTCAGAGTTATTGTCTGAATCCCGATATGCATGCTAAAAGTTACAACTTCCTTAAGTTTTGTCCATGAGTGTATCTTTCAGAGTTATTGTCTGAATCCCGATATACATGCTAAAAGGTACAACTTCCTTAAGTTTTGTCCATGAGTGTATCTTTCAGAGTTATTGTCTGAATCCCGATATACATGCTAAAAGGTACAACTTCCTTAAGTTTTGTTCATGAGTGTATCTTTCAGAGTTATTGTCTGAATCCCGATATACATGCTAAAAGTTACAACTTCCTTAAGTTTTGTCCATGAGTGTATCTTTCAGAGTTATTGTCTGAATCCCGATATACATGCTAAAAGGTACAACTTCCTTAAATTTTGTCCATGAGTGTATCTTTCAGAGTTATTGTCTGAATCCCGATATACATGCTAAAAGTTACAACTTCCTTAAGTTTTGTCCATGAGTGTATCTTTCAGAGTTATTGTCTGAATCCCGATATACATGCTAAAAGGTACAACTTCCTTAAGTTTTGTCCATGAGTGTATCTTTCAGAGTTATTGTCTGAATCCCGCTATACATGCTAAAAGTTACAACTTCCTTAAGTTTTGTCCATGAGTGTATCTTTCAGAGTTATTGTCTGAATCCCGATATACATGCTAAAAGGTACCACTTCCTTAAGTTTTGTCCATGAGTGTATCTTTCAGAGTTATTGTCTGAATCCTGATATACATGCTAAAAGTTACAACTTCATTAAGTTTTGTCCATGAATTTATTTAACTATTGCACAATTGGCCCATTTGTGATTTATTTGTTGAAGAATGATGCTCCATGCATTCATCTTAATAGATACACTATTTTGGCAATTAAAATCTATACAAAATAATGAAATGTAAAAAACAAAATGATATATTCATTGGACAAATAATACATTATACTGGGGGTATATCAAATGTTTAAATATTCAAGAATTTTGGAGGTATGGATCTTGAGAAATCAGTACCCAGAAGAAACACCTCTGGCAGCAATTGCATTACTTATACGTCTGAGATTTGAGTCGAACAGAGATTAGATGACATGTACAGGTACAGCTTCCCATGTAGCTTCAACACGATGTCACAGTACATCGACAGTATTGACTGGTGTGTTGACGAGTCAGTTGCTCGACAACCATTGACGTTTTCTATTGGTGACAGATCAGGAGAACGTGCTGGCTAAGGGGGTATTCGAAAATTTTCTGTATGTAGGAAGGTCATTACAATACTGGCAACATGCAGTCGTACATTATCCTGCTGAAACGTAGCTTTTTCCAGGCTCCTAATAAAGGGTACTGTCACGGGCCTTAACACATCAGAACCTAACTGTTCAAATTGCCAGGAATGTGAACAAGTGATGACCGAGTCGTGTATCTAATGTCATCCCATATCATCACTCCAAGTGACAGACCAGTATGACGATGTCGAAGTACGTTGACAGTCTTCTCCATAACATTACTATAGAAATCTCAAAGAAAAACTCTTCACCACACGATTTTGTACTTTTGATAATTTATACCACCCCTCTACTAACCTTCGTGTTTTTATAAAATAAAATATCTTGTTAAATAGTTAATTTTTTTTAATATAAATGGTAGAACCTCATGGAGAAATTACAATACAGATCACAGAGAACAGCTAATGTCCAATCCGTCTGAAGATGAACCAGCTGTCCTGGAACAGCCAATGTCCAGTCCGTCTGAAGATGAACCAACTGTCCTGGAACAGCCAATGTCCAATCCATCTGAAAATGAACCAGCTGCCCTGGAACAGCCAATGTCCAATCCATCTGAAAATGAACCAGCTGTCCTGGAACAGCAAATGTCCAATCCATCTGAAAATGAACCAGCTTTCCTGGAACAGCCAATGTCCAGTCTGTATGAAGATGAACCAGCTGTCCTGGAACAGCCAATGTCCAGTCGTCTGAAGATGAACCAGCTGTCCTGGAACAGCCAATGTCCAGTCAGTCTGAAGATGAACCAGCTGTCCTGGAACAGCCAATGTCCAGTGTGTCTGAAGATGAACCTGTTTTCCTGGAACAGCCAATATAGCTGAGATACTTCCGCTCTTGGAAATTATTTTATCAGTTTAGTGGCGCTTCCTTTTCCTTTCGGATGTGTGTGTAAATAGATTACATATTTGAACCATTTATACCGTATTGTGTGAAGGTAATGAAGATTTTTGATCCAAAATTTAACCATTATATATATATACATTTATTTCAAAATACAAAAAATGCTACCCAAACCACTCACATTAGATTTTTTTCTCTATATATAAATTACGAGAGGTTCAACAGCTCGAAACGCGTTCGTAGTTGGATTTTCTTGATTTATCAAGAAATTGTGTTGGAAAAATATCATGGAACAAGTTAAATCAACGTTTAGTTGATTTTTCTGCCACTAGATGGCGTTCTGCTATATAAAAATACTTATGTGAGCGGTCAGGATGTGCCTTTTTTGTTTTAATATATTATTTTAATATATATTTATATGTGATAGAGATGCACGGAGTCATCTGAAGTCCTTCATTGGCTACAACAACAGCAACAGAAAATTGACATGGAAACAGAATAGCAGCTTTACACACCAAAGATAGAGGACATTGCAACTGCTGTGATAGAGATGAACGGAGACATCTGAGGCCCTTAATTGGACACAACAACAAAAACAACAGAAAATTAACATGATTCAGAACAGCAGCTTTGCACACTTAAGCTAGAGGACATTGCGGCTGCTGTGATAGAGATGTATTGAGACATCTGAGGCGCTTCATTGGACACGGCAACAAAAACAGAAAATTAACATGTACCTAGAACAGCAGCTTTACACATCCAAGATAATAGAAATAGCGACTGCTGTGATAGAGATGCATGGAGACATCTGAGGCTCTTCACTGGACACGACAACAACAACAAAACAGTATACACACCCAAGATAGAGGACATTGCGATTGCTGTGATAGAGATGTATGAAAACATCTGAGACTCTTAATCGGACACGGCAACAACAATACAGTATACACTCCTGAGATAGAGAACATTGCGACTGCTGTGATAGAGATGTATGGAGAAATCTGAGACCCTTCATTTGACATGACAAAAAAAAAACTGTTTATTTTTATTGCTTAAAGTGGAAAGATTTACGTTTCAGCGATTCATAGGCATTATGAAGCGCTACCGCGTGAAAATCCATGAAGCCTTCAACATCATCCAACGGGCTACGGGGACTGTCTCTCTTCGGACATGGGATGGATGGCGATCCATTCTCAGGTCAACCAAGACGTCCAGCTACAGGTTCCTGAACTTTGAAGTGAAAGGATTAATGAAGACACCTTGATTGTTTAAAGGAGTACTCTTTGTCGCTAAGGGAGCCTCCTCGACTTTTTATAATTTATCATTGTTCATTTTTCCTTTTACCTTTAGTGTCTATATATTGACCATTGATAATATATCCATTTCTTTTGCTTATCCTTAGTATACGTGGTACAGGCCATGATAATCATGGTGGGTAGAAGTAGGCGACTGCTCTTACTGTAAGTGCACCACATGTCTACACACGTGAGAAGCAGTTCGACTTTTGTACTTACAAATGTGCCATAGTCCCGATTGATTACTTGCACTCGCTGGTGGGGTTGGACTTTTTCAAGAATTGTGGGTCATTGGAGCAATTCTTTTAAATCAGAAAAAAGTGCCCAATGCGGGAATCGAACCCGATTCGTAGCGGTCGAAAACCAACGGTTTAGACCATCCTTCCACCTATACCCAAATAAATATCTACTATAACTGTAGTTAATCGAATTGCTTTGTCTTATTTATATACGTGGCACAGGCCATGATAATCATGGTGGGTAGAGGTAGGAGACTGCTCTTACTGTAAGGGCACCATGTCTACACATGTGAGAAGCAGTTTGACTTTTGCACTTACAATTGTGCCAGAGCCCCGTTTGATTACTTGTACTCGCTGGTTGGGTTTGTCTTTTAAAGAATCGGGGATCATTGGAGTATTTATTTTCAATCAGAAAAATTCCCAATGCGGGAATCGAACCCGGGTCGTAGCGATCGAAAACCAGCGGTTTAGACCATCCTTCTACCGACCCCCAGATAAATATCCATTAACACAAAGTAATAACGCGCCATCTATACATATAAAATGAAAGGATTTAAAAGCACGAATGTTTCTTTTATACATAATACAAACTTATACTGCCCTTACTGCGATGAAAAATATATTGGGAGGGCTTGGCTCATCAGTGGTGAACCCTCCCAGCGGTTTCGCCAATTTATCCATATATTTTTAAATCCATTCAGTTTATATATATAGATGGCGCGTTATTGCTTTGTGTTAATTTATGCCTAACTGGCCTTGTCTTTATTGTTTGCGGAAAAGCATTGCTCGATGCAAATATTTGAATGTAATTCTACTGTCCTATAAGCTTATGTCCATAGTTTTCTTGAAAACCATTTCTGAGATTCCATCCTTCAATGCTGCGTATATAAGCAGAATCGTCCAATACAGTATTAGAGCTCTGAGAAGCGGTCTGGTGAATTAAATTGGCGAAACCGCTGGGAGGGTTCACCACTGATGAGTCAAGCCCTCCCAATATATTTTTTCATCGCAGTAAGGGCAGTAGAAGTTTGTATTATGTATAAAAGAAACATTCGTGATTTTAAATCCTTTTATTTTATAAATATCCATTATAACTGTAGTTTATCAAAATGCTTTGTCTTATCTATTCTTATATTCTGGGGGAAACCTACACAGCTTGTTGACACCGAGGGGAATGTCGCGTCATCCCTGTGACAGCGGAAATCCCGCCGTCCTATCTCTGAGGTGTCGACACTGTGTCAAAATTCCACATTGCCACATGACAAAGTCCCTAAACTTACAAATAACAGCAAAAAACCGTTTTAATAAATAGCAAATATATAACTTTAAAAAATAAAATATAAACAATAAGCTTATTATGTCCATAGTTCATTTAAAATACCCATTCCAAGAGTCTAATAACAGTATCAGTATAAAAGGAAAACCGAAAAATGCAATATAACCACAATATTTATTACCAGTTGCAAATAAGACACACGCTATATCTTATCTGGATAATTTCAGGACGTGAAACTATTTACAATAATTGTAGTAGAGTAGGTAACAGAATTGTCAGAAACAAAATAAGCAATTAGGAAAAAGAGCATTGAATAAACATATACATTAAACAAATAAGCAACAACATAAGCAGATAGAAAAAATCGCAAGGTGGTTATTTACAGTATGTTAAGCAATGATGGAAGTTGATTTAATGAAGTTATCTGTAATAATTAGTATCGTGGAGAGAGAAAGTTGATCAAGTTGAGCCATTTACAATGAGTTATATTCTAAAGTAACTTATTAATTATTATTGAGTGTACGAAATACAATGGTTCATTTACATAATTTGGTAGGAAGTTGGTATAGAGAATTTCAAATTTTGAGTAATCAAACTTAACGTATTTACAACTAAACATCTTTTGCAATTTATATACAGTTAAACCTGTCTATAGCGCCCCCTCTTGGAACTCACTAAAATAGGGCGCTATAGAGAGGGAGGTGCTATAGACAGGTCACGTTTAATGTAAATCGCATCGTACTACGTATTTAAAATCGGGCACTATAGAAAGGAAGGCGCTATTTAGAGGAGGCGCTATAGACAGGTCACTTTTAATGTAAATCGCATCTTACTACGTATTTAAAATCGGGCGCTATAGGAAGGAAGGCGCTATTTAGAGGAGGCGCTATAGACAGGTCACTTTCAATGTAAATCGCATCTTACTACGTATTTAAAATTGGGCGCTATAGGAAGGAAGGCGCTATTTAGAGGGGGTGCTATAGACAGGTCACTTTCAATGTAAATCGCATCTTACTACGTATTTAAAATCGGGCGCTATAGGAAGGAAGGCGCTATTTAGAGGGGGTGCTATAGACAGGTCACTTTCAATGTAAATCGCATCTTACTACGTATTTAAAATCGGGCGCTATAGGAAGGAAGGCGCTATTTAGAGGGGGTGCTATAGACAGGTCACTTTCAATGTAAATCGCATCGTACTACGTATTTAAAATCGGGCGCTATAGAGAAGAAGGCGCTATTTAGAGGGGGTGCTATAGACAGGTTTAAAAGTTTATGGATAAATAAAAATTGATGAAAATACATATTGTTAATGTGTGAGTGTTATCAGGGATTCAGAATCAGAAATTCATTCACGGTTGGTTAAAAGAAACGTTTATTTATTAATTTATATACATGTAAATTATCTTGTTCTTTTTTAGCCATACAAAACTATAGCAAGCTAGACATATACAGTATTATTTCTATTTAAAACATTAACTCATTTTTATTTACATTTCATAGAGTAATTTAGTTTTTTCTATTTAATTACAAACACACAAAAGCCTTTATTAGGGACTTGCCCCATACAGATTCTCCCAATTGGGTAAGGTAATAATAATCATCTTGTGTTATTTACATAGAAATTGAACTGACTTTACTCTTCATCATCTAAAGTCATTCACTTGTTGACTGGTCCTTACATAATGATGATCTAAAAAATTATAGTAAGCTATTGCCTTAGATTTGTTTGCTGATATTTTTGAAAGCAATACGTAGGGTGAAGTGTTGGTACATTTAATTTGTTGATATAGGGCCTTCCTCTCTGCATCAAGGGTTGTACAATTAAGCAGGTAATGGGGAGTTCTTCATTAATTTTCTTGTCACACAGTGTATACATTAAGTTTTTGGCCTCAAACGTTTTCTATTTAATTAAAGAAAAGTTAATCAAATAAAATAAAGCATGAAGGAAGATGAATTTCTTTTTAATAAACGCGAGCGAGCTTTCGGGCCCCACGCCCTTCTACTGGCAAAAAGCTAAGAGATTCCAAAAATATACAAGCTTATTTATACTATGGTAGGCGATATTTTAGAATATTTAAATTTTTTCAGAATATTTACATTTATTCTGAAAAAAAATTAAATATTCTAAAAAATATCGTCTACCATAGTATAAATAAGCTTGTATATTTTTGAATCTCTTAGCCTTTTTTGCCAGTAGAAGGGCGTGGGGCCCGAAAGCTCGCTCGCGTTTATTAAAAAGAAACTCATCTTCCTTCGTGCTTTACTTTATTTGATCATCTAAACAGGAAGAGTTCAAAAGTTAATCTATACATCATAATTAGATTATAACATTTACAACTTTTTTTTCAGCTGCTACATGATGCATTAGTGCGCTGTTATGAGAGATTTGACCTCTTTTTGACGCGTAGGTTTTCTTTTTAAATAAATCAATTTTTTACTGTCCTTACTGCAATGATCAAATAATGGAAGAACCTGGCTTATCAATGGTGAACTAGTCTTATAAAAGCATAGAGTGCCTCCACCGTCAAATAAACGTCAAAACAAGACGCCATCTTTGAGAAAGTCTTGTGAAAAAATGGTAAAGCAATTTTAACCATATTCTCTAAACGAATTTATCAAAGAATCACTACTATCGATAAAGCAGAATGCCATGAAAAGAATCAATGATAATGAAAAACAAGACTTTCTTGTCGAATTACAACAAGACGTGGAGAGGATGAAATGTCCGTAAGATTCAAGATAATCTTAAGGAACGTGCGTCACAGTTTGAAGCACTTTCAATTGTCTTAGACAAGAGTACAGATACCGATCTGATACCGCTCAATTGGTCTTGTTTGTAGTGTTGAAGCTGATGTGATTGTAATAGAAGAATTATATGTTTTTCAAGCTAAGA
Organism: Cordylochernes scorpioides; assembly: GCA_030710605.1. Classification (NCBI taxonomy): domain Eukaryota; kingdom Metazoa; phylum Arthropoda; class Arachnida; order Pseudoscorpiones; family Chernetidae; genus Cordylochernes; species Cordylochernes scorpioides. The sequence goes on along the minus strand of CP092871.1, from coordinate 10,042,793 downwards.
AAGATACTATATATTTTCAAGAAAATGTATTCTATATATAATGTTAAACCTCTCTATAGCACCCCCTCTAAATAGCGCCTCCCTCTCTATAGCGCCCGGTTTTAAATACATAGTACGATGCGATTTACATTAAAAGTGACCTGTCTATAGCACCCTCTCTCTATAGCACCCTATTTTGGTGAGTTCCAAGAGGGGGCGCTATAGACAGGTTTAACTGTATATATTTATTTTATATTTTTTAGATTGTTTTTTCATGTGTTAAGCGCATTTACGCAAATTTAGCCTCAAATACCCATTTATTGGTTTCTCAAAAAGCCTCTGGGACCAAAAATATTTTTGATCGCAGTGGTACAGCCTACTCCACGCTGACGAGCGCCAACAGCGCGAAACGCGTTCGTGGATGGCTTTTCTTGATTTATCAAGAAAATGGGTTGGCAAAATATCAGGGAACAGGTTAAATCAATGTTTAGTTGATTTCTGTTCCACTAGATGGCGCTCTGCCATCTAAAAAGCACATGTGCTTTTGGTAAGGATATGCCTTCATTATTTATATATACAGTTAAACCTGTCTATAGCGCCCCCTCTTGGGACTCACCAAAATAGGGTGCTATAGAGAGGGAGTGCTATAGGCAGATCATTTTTAATGTAAATCGCATCGTACTACGTATTTATAATCGGACGCTATAGAGAGGGAAGCACTATTTAGAGGGGGCGTTATAGACAGGTTTAACTATACTATATATATATGGTATGAAAGGTGGGGAAAGAAACACACCACAAGTGGGAGAAGGAACCCAGGCAAGCAGAGAGAGAGAGAGACAGGACCGGCACAGCCGGGAGGCCGTTCGTGTCGCAAACAATCCCCAACTGTCTTAAAAGTCCCGAGGTGTTAAATGACGGTACCCAGTGGCCGCCCCTTGGAATGTCGCTGGTGACTTTACCCTCCTGTTTCTCTCTGGGTTGTCTGTTGGTTGGCTTTATTATTCCTGGAAGAGTATATATTATGATATATATATACGTACAATTCTCTCTCTCTCTCTCTCTCTCTGAAATTATATTTGACAAGATGTCAATAAAGTATGTGAATTGTCATTGTCTCTCTATCTCTGTCTCTACTAGACGCCTACTCCTTCCTGGAACCCCTACATAGGGATTTTTACAGGTGCGATATTGAGATGGCTGTTGTATCCCTAAGAGGAAGGACGTTCTCGAGTTTCTCTCGCCCGAGCAGAGTTCTACTCTGAAGGAATTCCTTGACACGGCAATCGCCCATGTCAACTTGCATTGTCATCAGGTTCTAATAAGTTTATACAATTTCAGATTTCTAGATGCATCTAAAAAGCCCATGTGCTCCTGGTCAGGATATGCCTTTTTATTTTTAATATAACGCGAAACGCGTTCGTGGAT
>CP092871.1:10022931-10040363 GCA_030710605.1 Cordylochernes scorpioides | reverse complement strand
TATATTCTGGTGTAATAATTAGGCACGATTTTATCTTATTTCAGATAGTTTTAATTATATTGTCACGGTAAGAACCGCAAGCAACAGGCGAAGATAAATCGAACAATAATCGTTTTATTGCTGCCAACGAGCAGACTCTCCAAATCACGAATATATATATCAATCATTAATTCAATATATGCAATACAAACCCAAACAAAATCTAAAACTTAATTATGTAAAACAATACAACAAATAACGCTACAATGCCCCCCTCTCCAAAAGAACAGCGTCCTCGCTTCATTCTCACTACGTGCACAATTTCCTTTGGCTTACGACGGCGGTTAGTAGTGTTTAGACTTTCGACTTCGTACGTCACCTCTGAAATGCGTCTCGTCACCCTATAAGGGCCGAAATATCGTTTTATTAATTTTTCGGATATCCCTATTTTCCGGACGGGTATAAATATCCATACGTTATCAAAGTAAGAAATATAGAAACATATAAACACTATATAACGCAATAATTTCAATACACAACAATTCCTTTTTGTTAGAAATAAACCTTCTTCCCTGATTTATAATATCATAAAATAAATGACGCTTCCAGGGTTAATTTCAAAAAATATTTATAGCACACAAAGAATGTAATATATATTTTTCTTCCCCTTTCAATATCATTAATATTTAAAATTTGTAAATAATAATTTGTATATAAAAATAGTATTTATCATCGATTTATTATCGTGATACTCCTGTTGAAGAGCCCGAAAGCTTGAAAATAAAAAGTTGAACAAGAAACTTGGTCCTGGAAGCTTTATTTTATAAAAACTTTTTGTATTTGAGTAGAAAAATATCGTTGTTAAATCTCTTAGTTTTCTAAAAATAATAATTTAAAATAAATTGAGTTACACTCTGATAGACAAAAAAAAAAATGCTTCAATGGCCTCCGATTCTTGCAAAAGTTCAACCCCACCAGTGAATACAAGTAAACAAACGGGGATCTGACACATTTGAAAGTAAAAAAGTCGAACTGCTTTTCACATGTGTAGACATGTGGTGTACTTACAGTAAAAGCAGTCGACATCTTCTACCCACCATGATTATCATGGCCTGTACCACGTGTACTATGGATAATAATAAAAAACAATGATGGCCAAAACTTAAGAAAGTTTTATATATTGATGTTGCCAATAGTCTATTATTTTTAAAAAGAAGACAGAGGTTGTTCATACTTGGTTATCTCGTGTGTTTTCAATAAAGGTCACTGTAATATCTTACAGAGTTATTGTCTGAATCCCGGAATACATGCTAAAAGGTACAACTTCCTTAAGTTTTGTCCATGAGTGTATCTTTCAGAGTTATTGTGTGAATTCCGATATACATGCTAAAAAGTACAACTTCATTAAGTTTTGTCCATGAGTGTATCTTTCAGAGTTTTTGTCTGAATCCCGATATACATGCTAAAAGGTACAACTTCCTTAAGTTTTGCCCATGAGTGTATCTTTCAGAGTTATTGTCTGACTCCCGATATACATGCTAAAAGTTACAACTTCCTTAAGTTTTGTCCATGAGTGTATATTTCAAAGTTATTGTCTGAATCCCGATATACATGCTAAAAAGTACAACTTCCTTAAGTTTGTCCATGAATGTATCTTTCAGAGTTATTGTCTGAATCCCGATATACATGCTAAAAGGTACAACTTCCTTAAGTTATGTCTATGAGTGCATCTTTCAGAGTTTTTGTCTGAATCCCGATATACATGCTAAAAGGTACAACATCCTTAAGTGTCATCCATGAATGTAAATATTTCATTTGATAGAATAAAACGTTAATTCTATAGAAGTAATTATCTAATGTAAGATTTAATGTCAGAAGAATATTCAGTTATCACAGATTAATGCAATCATCATCAATCCAACTTACTCATCTCCTTTCCGCATCTGATAACACTCAATATTTCCGTTAAATATGCCTATGAGAAATATTATTAGCTTTTGTGTGTATTCGTACTTCCAAATTCAATTTTGTGTGTAAAGATGTGTTTAAGCATTCCCTATATAAAACTATAAAGATTCCTCATAACATTTTATCTCAAAGTATTTATTGTTTAAAATATTAGATTATTAATATTGATGTTTATATATTTTATTACTCTGTTTAAACTTCACTTAATGCTTCTCTTGAATTTTATTAATTCTAATTGGGGCTCGTTTTAAATAAATTGCCGTGTCATCCTAAAGTTTACCTTTCTTACGTTACAATATATATGATCGAATAGAAGGGTACAACCGTTATGCATGCAATCTTCAAGAATTAGTTCCAGCCAAGTGAGCAGCGCATCCACGACGTGCCGTAGCATTCGTCCGCGATGTCTGCCACGTTTATTTTTGTACAGTTTTTATAGATGGATGAATGTGTATATTTACATTTTAACACAAGCTCAACATATTTACATACTTATTTTGGCTAAAAGAAATTATACCTCTTGGATATTTTAAAAATTATGACATATATATATAGGTGGAAATTTTGCCGAGAGAATATTGATCTAAAGAGACAAGGGTCGCCTCTCCCGTCAAAATAGCCGTCAAAACCAGACACCATCTATTGACCGTCGCTGCAAATTAGCGACCTCGGGTCGGAGACAAAGCCAAAACACCAGCGACGGCGCAGGTCAATAGATGGCGTCTGGTTTTGACGTCTATTTTGACGGGAGAGGCGACCCTTGTCTCTTTATATATATATTTCAATTCTTCTAATTATTATTCTTAAAGAACTGCTTGTTCTCGGCTGCTTATATATAAGTTTAAGCTAAGCCCTTCCTTCTTAATTACCCCATTAATTGATACATTGTATAAACATTTCTGATTACTGGTACTATTACTGTTATTCCTGTATGTCCCCTACATTTCTGCTTGGAGAATCTGTATAAGACTGAATGGTCTTTACAAATATTTTTTGTTGTTATGATTAATACTTCGTACTAGACTTATTATGTTCATTGATGGAGAAAAGGTTTTTCTTGTCAGCTCAAAATGCTCCAACTCCACTCCAGCACATATCCTGGACTGTATTGGAGCTAAGACCTATACAACAATTCCAGCACCTATCCTGGACTGTATTGGAGCTGACACCTATACAACAACCCTAAAACTATAGTAGAAACAATTATTGCTTTCAACTTCCATGACCTGGTGGAATCTTACCCATGGGATCATAATAATAAAATACTTCGTAAAACGAGCGAATAATATTTTTCTACTTTAAAGTGAGACTTTCTCTTTGATGTTCGACTATACTCAACATTGAGTTTTTATTTTAAAATTTTAGAAGCTCATCTAACAGAATTTGGAAATACAATAGAGCGTATGTTATAGATATTTTACCAAAAATGTATTTTTAGACTATTAAATGTATTATCACAATACTCTTGGACAAAACTTAAGGAAGTAGATCTTTGAAGTTGTTAGTTGTCTGTCTTTTTTTCTTTTTAGGAAGATAGATACAATTTAGTTCACCCTTGGTTATCTCGTGTGTCACCAATAAAGGTCACTGTGTATCAAATATATTTTTAGAGTTATTGTCTAAAAGGTACAACTTCCTTAAGTTTTGTCCATGAGTGTATCTTTCAGAGTTATTGTTTGAATCCCGATATACATGCTGAAAGGTACAACTTCCTTAAGTTTTGTCCATGAGTGTATCTTTCAGAGTTATTGTCTGAATCCCGATATACATGCTAAAAGGTACAACTTCCTTAAGTTTTGTCCATGAGTGTATCTTTCAGAGTTATTGTCTGAATCCCGACATACATGCTAAAAGGTACAACTTCCTTAAGTTTTGTCCATGAGTGTATCTTTCAGAGTTATTGTCTGAATCCCGACATACATGCTAAAAGGTACAACTTCCTTAAGTTTTGTCCATGAGTGTATCTTTCAGAGTTATTGTCTGAATCCCGATATACATGCTAAAAGGTACAACTTCCTTAAGTTATGTCCATGAGTGTATCTTTCAGAGTTATTGTCTGACTCCCGATATACATGCTAAAAGTTACAACTTCCTTAAGTTTTGTCCATGAGTGTATATTTCAAAGTTATTGTCTGAATCCCGATATACATGCTAAAAAGTACAACTTCCTTAAGTTTGTCCATGAATGTATCTTTCAGAGTTATTGTCTGAATCCCGATATACATGCTAAAAGGTACAACTTCCTTAAGTTATGTCTATGAGTGCATCTTTCAGAGTTTTTGTCTGAATCCCGATATACATGCTAAAAGGTACAACATCCTTAAGTGTCATCCATGAATGTAAATATTTCATTTGATAGAATAAAACGTTAATTCTATAGAAGTAATTATCTAATGTAAGATTTAATGTCAGAAGAATATTCAGTTATCACAGATTAATGCAATCATCATCAATCCAACTTACTCATCTCCTTTCCGCATCTGATAACACTCAATATTTCCGTTAAATATGCCTATGAGAAATATTATTAGCTTTTGTGTGTATTCGTACTTCCAAATTCAATTTTGTGTGTAAAGATGTGTTTAAGCATTCCCTATATAAAACTATAAAGATTCCTCATAACATTTTATCTCAAAGTATTTATTGTTTAAAATATTAGATTATTAATATTGATGTTTATATATTTTATTACTCTGTTTAAACTTCACTTAATGCTTCTCTTGAATTTTATTAATTCTAATTGGGGCTCGTTTTAAATAAATTGCCGTGTCATCCTAAAGTTTACCTTTCTTACGTTACAATATATATGATCGAATAGAAGGGTACAACCGTTATGCATGCAATCTTCAAGAATTAGTTCCAGCCAAGTGAGCAGCGCATCCACGACGTGCCGTAGCATTCGTCCGCGATGTCTGCCACGTTTATTTTTGTACAGTTTTTATAGATGGATGAATGTGTATATTTACATTTTAACACAAGCTCAACATATTTACATACTTATTTTGGCTAAAAGAAATTATACCTCTTGGATATTTTAAAAATTATGACATATATATATAGGTGGAAATTTTGCCGAGAGAATATTGATCTAAAGAGACAAGGGTCGCCTCTCCCGTCAAAATAGCCGTCAAAACCAGACACCATCTATTGACCGTCGCTGCAAATTAGCGACCTCGGGTCGGAGACAAAGCCAAAACACCAGCGACGGCGCAGGTCAATAGATGGCGTCTGGTTTTGACGTCTATTTTGACGGGAGAGGCGACCCTTGTCTCTTTATATATATATTTCAATTCTTCTAATTATTATTCTTAAAGAACTGCTTGTTCTCGGCTGCTTATATATAAGTTTAAGCTAAGCCCTTCCTTCTTAATTACCCCATTAATTGATACATTGTATAAACATTTCTGATTACTGGTACTATTACTGTTATTCCTGTATGTCCCCTACATTTCTGCTTGGAGAATCTGTATAAGACTGAATGGTCTTTACAAATATTTTTTGTTGTTATGATTAATACTTCGTACTAGACTTATTATGTTCATTGATGGAGAAAAGGTTTTTCTTGTCAGCTCAAAATGCTCCAACTCCACTCCAGCACATATCCTGGACTGTATTGGAGCTAAGACCTATACAACAATTCCAGCACCTATCCTGGACTGTATTGGAGCTGACACCTATACAACAACCCTAAAACTATAGTAGAAACAATTATTGCTTTCAACTTCCATGACCTGGTGGAATCTTACCCATGGGATCATAATAATAAAATACTTCGTAAAACGAGCGAATAATATTTTTCTACTTTAAAGTGAGACTTTCTCTTTGATGTTCGACTATACTCAACATTGAGTTTTTATTTTAAAATTTTAGAAGCTCATCTAACAGAATTTGGAAATACAATAGAGCGTATGTTATAGATATTTTACCAAAAATGTATTTTTAGACTATTAAATGTATTATCACAATACTCTTGGACAAAACTTAAGGAAGTAGATCTTTGAAGTTGTTAGTTGTCTGTCTTTTTTTCTTTTTAGGAAGATAGATACAATTTAGTTCACCCTTGGTTATCTCGTGTGTCACCAATAAAGGTCACTGTGTATCAAATATATTTTTAGAGTTATTGTCTAAAAGGTACAACTTCCTTAAGTTTTGTCCATGAGTGTATCTTTCAGAGTTATTGTTTGAATCCCGATATACATGCTGAAAGGTACAACTTCCTTAAGTTTTGTCCATGAGTGTATCTTTCAGAGTTATTGTCTGAATCCCGATATACATGCTAAAAGGTACAACTTCCTTAAGTTTTGTCCATGAGTGTATCTTTCAGAGTTATTGTCTGAATCCCGACATACATGCTAAAAGGTACAACTTCCTTAAGTTTTGTCCATGAGTGTATCTTTCAGAGTTATTGTCTGAATCCCGACATACATGCTAAAAGGTACAACTTCCTTAAGTTTTGTCCATGAGTGTATCTTTCAGAGTTATTGTCTGAATCCCGATATACATGCTAAAAGGTACAACTTCCTTAAGTTATGTCCATGAGTGTATCTTTCAGAGTTATTGTCTGAATCCCGATATAGATGCTGAAAGGTACAACTTCCTTAAGTTTTGTTCATAAGTGTATCTTTCAGAGTTATTGTTTGAATCCCGATATACATGCTAAAAGGTACAACTTCCTTAAGTTTGCGTGAGCTATGAGGGTACAGGAGAAGCTAGGTGAGGTAGAATATCCTGTAGTACTATAGTAGACGTAGAGAGAACACCAATCAGGAGGTTACAGGGGAAGACACGGGACCGCAATCACCATCCTGTGGTTACATCCCCGCTGCCACTGATGACTCACGGCACTTGGTTTACACTTGTACTTTCCGTTCCGACTCATCAACAGTATCTCAAATAAGCTACCGACAATTCCTTTTGTATCAATCAATGGTTAAAAAAAATCGAATAACAATTCGTCTAATTTATTTTATTTCACAAAGTTTGAAAACAAGCTTTTATACGAAATATACTACACCCATACCTCGCTTTGCGTCGGGGTTACGTTCCAAAAAAAAAAACACGACGCAAAGTGAAAATATGTGAAGGCGCAATCAAAAACAAAGGTGTTGCCATATTTTAGGAAAAAAAAAAAAAAAATCAAAGACTCGAATCCAAAACAACGCAACTTCGAAATTCTAACGACGCACAGTGAAAATCAGTAAAAATTAAGCAGCGACGCAACTTCGAAAAAAAAAAAAAAAACGCAAAACGAAACGACGCAAAGCGAGGTATTGGTGTAAATAAAAAAATGATTTTGTCGTGTTTTCATAATTTTATTCATATAATAAGATTAATAATATCCTCATACATTATCATTATACAAATGATTCTATTTTCATAGTAGTTAATAGTCATTTTCCAATAGTGATCTTTCGGTTTGTCCACCTCTTTTAGAAACAATTCCATCATTCACTTCTGTCCACCACATGGTAAAGAGAATACGAATTTATTTGCATACCATTTTTTATAACTGTCTATACAGCTTGCCTCGTTATGTTATCAGTTTTTAGAAATTCTCTAACTCCTTTCACATAAATATATGTATTCATTTATCTTTTACAATAGCAATTTAAACTGTTAAACTTATATGTCGGCTAAATTGAACTCTTCGAATAAAAAATATCAAAATACACCTATCCCCCGATTTACACGGTACTTGTTTTACACGTTTTCGCTTTTACACGGTTTTCCAAATATTTTTTTTTTGTTTTTTTTTTATCGCACTATACTAAATGCTACTGTGATTGAACACATGCGCTGTGTACACATCTCACGAGGAATCCCTAGCTTATGTGCTGACTACATATTTTAACCTGTCAATGCATTTTATTTTTATTTCTGTGTACACCTATCCCCCGATTTACACGTTTTTCTCAAGAACGTATCTACCGTGTAAATCGGGGGATAGGTGTATAACAAAGATTGAAAGAGGACTTGATAAGAAATTTATTCGCAAGCTTTCTGACGCATGCGTTCTTCTACAGGCTTCACATTTTTGCATATTAATTCACTATATACGAAATTTACCTTTCCACTTTCATTTATATTTATAAATGTTATATTTTTCTCATATGTAATGATATATTGTTCTATTAATACTCATCTCATATTTCTTTTTGTCATAGTAAAGCCTATAGAAGGACGTCTGAAAACTTGTGAATAAAGTTCTAATAAGACACCCCTCTTTAATCGTTGTTATATTTTGCCAAACTGATTTATCATCCAGTACTTTTCCCACTTACAAATTCCAATTACAAAAAAAAAAAACTCAGCTCAAATTCTTTACCCATGATGTCATCTGACTCACAGCTGGTAAACACGTGAATTTAGATATGCGAATAGCGTTCAGAAATACGACGTGATTCGTTTTTACAACGTCGCTCTGATTGGTGGACATCTACTGATCGATTGCCCAGCATTTCAAGATTATAGAATGAAGAATGAACTAGTTGTTTGTGAATTTAACGATTTGATTTCCGATTAAAAAAATCATATTTAAAGTTCAATTCATTTTGTAAATACATTCTAAACTTTCTACAAAATCTGGATCTCTAATGTTTTCATGCGTTGAATAATGTAAATAAATTATGTAAATAAACTTTTCTCCTTGTTTGGCGCAAGTATCCCTTGCGGGATATAGCGCTTTGGAAATAAATACCAAATGCTTAGGCATGCTCTCCGCGGATCATGCGGGCGAGCTGGATGTCCTTTAGGCATAATGGTCACCTTCTTGGCATGGATGGTGCAGAGGTTGGTGTCCTCAAACAGGTGGATTGTGTTGACGGTAGAATTTCTGAGAGACAAGATGTAATAAAGGGTAGATTAAAATGCAGGGAAATATATATACAGTTAAACCTGTCTATAGTACGATGCTATTTACATTAAAAGTGACCTGTCTATAGCACCCCCTCTCTATAGTACCCTATTTTGGTGAGTCCCAAGAGGGAGCGCTATAGACAGGTTTAACTGTAGTTGTATATAGGTAAATATTCTTCAGCAAGAGAGGCTTCCTCACTTAGAGAGAGTCTTTTTCCAGACACAAGGAGGGGGTCTTCTTGAACATTGGCATATAGAATGAGGGAGTCACTATGGAATCATCTATGCGACAACTAACTATGTAAGAAGTGAATACAAACGTCAGTAAGAGACAGAGTTATGGGAAGATCCTGATTGATCACGTCACGTTAGATGCCGAGCGGAAATTTCCCGCTGGAAATAAAGAGGCAAATCAAAAGAGGCGCACGTATACCGGGGCGGATCAAATGCCAGACGTACACATGCATGACCTTCACCAGAAACTCTATATCGTCTACCACACGGATATATCACAAGAACTAATATTCATTTAACATAGAGTTCCGGGAGGATTGTATTCATACAGCTAGAGAGGCATATCTTCCTTTTATTATACATCAGAGAACAATGCATTATATTCATCACCCTGGTAAAAACTTGATTAGTCTTCATCTTTCTTATCTCCACACTGGATGAAGTAGAATGCCTTTGTCATCAAGACTGGAAGCACTACTCAGTGGCAGGCCGACTTAGCTAAAAAAAAGGTAGCTCTGACATGAAAAACAGATGTCATGTGCAGCCGCTCCTAACATGGAGTACAAACGCTGCATCCCTGTATCCCTGGATTAGAAGCCCTTACAGGGTACTATCAGCTGGGCCAGCTGAGCCCAGGTTTTTTAGTGAGCTTGTTACTGCTCCCCCTCCTCCTTTTACATCCGGGCTTGGGACTGGCAAAGGCGGAGTTACTTTATCAGTGATGATGAAGAATGAGGCAAAACACCAGTTTTAGCAAAATCAGACAAAAAGCTAACAACCAGTATACCATAGTTTCTGGCTATGACCCTCATCAGTACAGGGGCGGTTTCGTTTTCATAACATACTATGAGTGGGTTATGAAATTGGCCGAATTTACCAAACAGGTGTTTAAACTTATACAGGTTGACCTTTTGTCTGAATTCGCAAATACCGGTATTGTTACTCATTCTTCTTCATAGGGGGTCGGTGGAAGGATGGTCTAAACTGTTGGTTTTGACCGCTGCGTTCCGGGATCCAATCCCGCATTGGACACTTTTTTCTAATTAAAAAAAAAATGCTCCAATGGCCCCCGATTCTTGCGAAAGTCTAACCTCACCAGCGAGTGCAAGTAACTAAACGGGGTCCTGGCACATTTGTAAGTGCAAAGTCGAACTGATTTTCACATGTGTAGTCATGTGGTGCACTTACAGTAAAAGCAGTCCTCTATTACTACCCACCATGATTATCATGGCCTGTACCACGTATACTAGGGATAATAATAAAAAAATTCTTCGTCACTAGTAAAGTGGACTTTTATTTTTCCGTTCGTCATTACTCTTCATAATTCACCCTTCCATACTTCATCCAAAAAGGTTTAAAATAGTCGATATTTTACCTTGAAATAAAATGTTAATTTTTCGTTGAAAAGAAACTCATGCGGTGTAACTTCAAGTGTCGTTTTACAATCACAGGCCGCAGTGTATTATATTGTATTAAAAGTGTTTTACTGGGTGATGCATAGTACATCGTCTGATGTACAATTAAAGAGAAAGATGCATTTCTAGGTACAGGATTATCATTATCTCGTAACTTCGTGTTATAAATATCTCTTTATTATGTTTCAGAACACACCCACTGTGAATTATGTTTATCACCACTAGTAAAAAAAACTTCAACATCTGTTTGGTAAATTCAACCGATTTCATGTAAAATATAATGAAATCGAAGCCGTCCCTATACTGGTGAGTGCCATTGCCAGAAACCATAGTATACAGGGGGAGGTCGGTGGAAGGATGGTCTAAACCGGTTTACGAACGCTACGACCCGTATTCGATTCCCGCATTGGGGCACTTTTTTATGTTAAAAAAAATACTCCAATGGCTCCCGAAACTTCCAAAATTCCAACCCTACCAACGAGTGCAAGTAACCAAACGGGGCTCTGGCACATTTGTAAGTGCAAAGTCGAACTGCGTTTCATATGTGTAGATATGTGGTGCACTTAAAGTAAAAGCAGTCGCCTGCTTCTACCTACCATGATTACCATGGCCTGTACCAAGTATACTAGGGATAAGCAAAAATATATATTTGGTAAATATTTCGTGTATATATATTATTCCATTATTCTCTGCTCAGACATGTCCTATCAGAGCGGGTTTCAGTCATTCTACAAGTTTAGATAAGTCAATAGTAAGACAACTATATTTTTAGGTAGCACCAACTATGTTTTATTTGTGTAAAATTTTAACGATAGATGGCAATAAAATTTAATTTACTATTATGTTTTATTTGTAAAATCAATCTTTAAAGAAGCATATAGTCAGAATTTTCCCAATACAAATGATTATCAAATAATATACAGTTAAACCTGTCTATAGCGCCCACTCTTGGGACTCACCAAAATAGGATGCTATAGAGAGGGTGTGCTATAGACAGGTCACTTTTATTGTAAATCACATCGTACTACGTATTTAAATCGGGTGCTATAGAGAGGAAGGCGTTATTTAGAGGGGGCGTTATAGACAGGTTTAACTGTATATGTAAAATCTCTGTTATATAAATAAATAACATTGAAATTAATATTCAAATTATTTGAAAATAATATTTTATAAATATTGTTTATAAAAATAGTCGCATCTGAAACCTGATGTAACAATATTTACGTTCAAATATCTGAATTAACACAAAGTAATAACGCGCCATCTATACATATAAAATGAAAGAATTTAAAAGCATGAATGTTTCTTTTATATATAATACAAACTTCTACTGTCCTTACTGCGATGAAAAAATATATTGGGAGGGCTTGTCTCATCAATGGTGAACCCTTCCAGAGGTTTCGCCAATTTAATCTACCAGACCGCTTCTCAGAGCTCTAATACTGTATTGGATCATTCTGTTTATATTTAAAGGGCTCGAACTCTTAGAGGTTATATTCTGCTTCACATTTTTATATGTTTATATAAACACAATTAATATACATTAGCGCGCCATCTGTTATGATAATTCGAAACTATTATAGATATGTATGATTCTTTTAAAAAATTATATTTTATACTGACCTTGCTGCAATGAAAAATTGATGGGATGGCCTGGCTCATCAGTGGTGACCCTCCCAGCGATATCGCCAGTTTAATCTACCATATTATAGACACGTATGATTCTTTTTAAAAATTAAGCAATTTTCTACTGTCCTTACTGCAATGAAAAATTAATGGGAGGGCCTGGCTCATCAGTGGTGACCCTCCCAGCGGTTTCGCCAGTTTAATCTACCATTAATATCTCATACAGTAAGGACATTAGAAATTGCTTAATTTTTAAAAAAGAATCATACGCGTCTATAATAGTTTCGAATTCTCAAAATATTATGTAAATTTCAGGTATTATAAACATTCTTAATTACAGTTAAGCCTGTCTATAGTGCTCCCTCTTGGGATTCATCAAAAATCGGACGCTATAGAGAGGAAGGCGCTATTTAGAGGGGGCGTTATAGACAGGTTTAACTGTTCCTTGTTATATAAATAAACAAATCCGTTTTACAAAAATAAAATCATGTTGATTATATGAATCAGATAGGTTTAAAAAAGAAAAATGGTTTCTTTTCGTAACGGATTTTCTTAATCTCTTGCCTTAGATCAATGTAAACGGAAAGCCATTTTTAGTTCCGGCGGAAGGATCATGATTGGATAGCTCCTGGTGTTAATTTGGGTTGATACTGGAACAATTGCTTCAGTCTGTGAAACCTCCCTTGAGAGACCTATCTGGTGAATGACCATTTTTGTTAAAATGGTTAAGTCAACGTTTTATTTGTAAAATCAATCTTAAAGAGGAATATAGTCACAATGTTCCCAATACAAATATTGACTAATAAACAGTTAAACCTGTCTACAGCGCCCCTTCTTGGGACTCACCAAAATAGGGTGCTATAGACAGGTCACTTTTAATGTAAATCGCATCGTACTACGTATTTAAAATCGGGCGCTATAGAGAGGAAGGCGTTATTTAGAGGGGGCGCTATAGACAGGTTTAACTGTATATGTAAAATCTCTTATCATTGCTCTTCACAATTCACACTTTCACACCTCATCCAAAAGGTTATAAATGATCGCTGTTTCTCCTTGAAATAACTGCTAACGTCTAATCAGACATACACGTCGGTGGATGAGTGGGTAACACCCTCGATTCCCGACAGTCATGAACTGGGATCGAATCCCGTGTTAACATTTTGTTTAATATGTGAATAACCATCACTTATTATTCATTGTAGAATGACATTTGAAAATTATCCCGCATGTGTTTCTTTTGAACGAAAAATCGAAATTTATTTTAAGGAGAAATAACGATTATTTCTAACTTTAGGGATGAAGTATGTAAGGATGAATTGTGAAGAGTAATGGTGAACGGAAAAATAAAAGATTCTAATCCTTGGACACTTTATTTTTCTGTTCATCATTACTCTTCACAATTCATCCTTTCATACTTCATCCCTAAGGTTAGAAATAATCGTTATTTCTTCTTAAAATTAATTTAGATTTTATCGCTCAAAAGAAACACATGCGGGGTAATTTTCAAATGTCATTCTACAATTATAAGCCGCATTATATTGTATTTTATATTATTCATTGTTGCAAATATCATAAACTAGGTTGTTCTTTTTTGAGCGGTACCTAATAAAGTGATTTGGGGGGGATGGGGGGGGGGGGGGTCTAATCAGAGACCATCTCCAGGAGAGACGAGAAGTTTTCATTTGGTCTTTCCTTGAAGGTTCTTCTGTATCTTAAAGAAAGATTTCTGAGATTTATTACAGAGTTTGATTTTATTAAGGTACAAATGGATCTAACAATTTTATCAATACATATACAGTGGCATCTTTCTAAAGATTTTTCTAAGCATATTAACATTTTGGCCTTTTCTTCTTTCTTATCTCCACTCAATCATATCAGGGTATCAAGCTTGTAAAGCTTGTTGATGGTGTCTGCTGGGGATGAGTAGAGCTCATCAATGGATGAGTCAATACAGTCAATAATGTCTTCCTTATCTTTCTTTTCTCCACTCTATCATATCAGGGTATCAAGCTTGTAAAGCTTGTTGATGGTGTCTGCTGGGGATGAGTAGAGCTCATCAATGTATGAGTCAATACAGTCAATAATGTATTCTTCTTTCTTATCTCCACTCAATCATATTAGGGTATCAAGCTTGTAGAACTTGTTGATGGTGTCTGCTGGGGATGAGTAGAACTCATCAATGGATGAGTCAATAATGTCTTCTTCTTCTTTCTTATCTCCACTCAATCATATTAGGGTATCAAGCTTGTAGAACTTGTTGATGGTGTCTGCTGGGGATGAGTAGAGTTCATCAATGGATGACCTAATACAGTGAATGATGATTGGCTTTTTCTGAAGATGGCCATTGAAGATTGAGATATAACAAGAAGACACACGCATTGTATTTTTTGTTGTTGTTGCCATTTCCATAACATCTTCAAATAGAATAGACTAGAATCTTTAATATCTCCAAAGAGAGACAACAACATAAACATAATCTAAAGAGACAAAGGTCGCCTCTCCCGTCAAAATAGACGTCAAAACTAGACGCCATCTATTGACCGTCGCCGCAAACTAGCGTCCTCAGGTCGGTGAAGTCTAGTTTTCAGAGACCATCTTGTTTGCGGCGACGGTCAATAGATGGCGTCTAGTTTTGACGTCTATTTTGACGGGAGAGGCGACCTTTGTTTCTTTAGATCAATATCCTCCCGCAAAAAATTTCCATCAACATAAGCAGAAGTTACGGCTTATTCAATGTTGACAAAGTTTTAAGACAATTTTCTGGTTTAAGTGTATTTTATTGTAATGGATTATGAATGCAAAATCCAGGCCATCTCTATCTTTCACTAACTTTGATATACTTTGAGCGGTGTATCCGACCTGTAGGCAAATTGTAGGCGACAGAAGTAAATGTGACGTTGCCTCACCTGTCAATGAAGATTTAGTAGACGCTGAGAAACAAACGACCGTGTTTGTATTTACAGTACTTTGTTTATGGCCCGCTTGCTTGCTGGCTGACTGGCTGCATTTGCTCTCTTCTGAATGAAAATTGATTCAAATCTCAACGCTACTGTTTATCATTTAAACCTATTTATACCCATATTATACACTGAAATGCTAAATTTATAATGAAAAACATGGTACACATCGGTAGCGTAAACATTTAAAGGTAAAAATTGCTCAATAGTGATATTTTACTTGGATTAGGTAGATAAATTAAGAAAAGAAAGGCATCCCCTGATCGTGCAAGTAAAATTTGATGATGATGGCTTGCGCCATCTGTCGGAATAAATATCAACTAATCTTTGATTTTTAATTATTCCATAATTGACCATGTATACCATTTCTTGATTAATAAATAAAATCTCACCATGTACGTGTTTAAGACGGTTGAAGCTCATTAGTGTGGTGCAAGCTGTACCTTAACGACCGAAAAAGCTGACCATTGGGGCATCCTGAAAAATCATGAAACAGGTATTTAGGATGGAATTCTGATATTCAATTCGACATATAGCGCAAGGCGTTAGCAACTTTTATTTGCACAATCAGGAGATGCCTTTTTTCTACATTTAGAGATATTGCCAAGTAAATCTTCAGATTGCTTTACTATTGTATTAGATTCATTGTATCTTATATAAAGGCTTCGATTCAATAACAATAAACTTTATTAAAAAAAGGCAAAGATTCAAAGTCAACGCTTCATTCAATACAGTGATGTGTTTCTATAGTTAAATCTGCATAGACAGCTTTTTTCATGAAAGCTTTCAGCTGGTCTTAAAATGCTTCTATCCAGAAAATATTTTACAATTCTTCAAAGTCCTTTGGCCCGAAAAACCTATCAACAAATCTTAAAATTGATTTTGGCTCGAAAATATTTCAAAAAGTGCTAAAATTATTCTAGAGCCTGAAAATCTTTCAACAGGTCTTCTCTTTAAAGTGCTTTATTAAAAAACAATAATAAACATTAAGAGGAGCTTCTTGTGTAAATTTCTTTAATACCGCTAGCTTTCGAACAAAACGTTCTTCAACGGGCGTGGATAGTAAAACCGTACTAACAAATTATTAGAGGAGAAAAACTAATATGTACACCAATCAGTTTTAGCTTCCATATACTGTTATATTCTATGTTCTTTTAATGTAAGGATGTCGCCGTTTTAATAATTTTTACCTTAGTTTTTAGTCTCATGCAAAGTTTATTGCATATTTTCGTCGTCACGTTTGTAACATGCAAATTTCAATTTTCAAATATTTATGCTGTATTCTCTTTTACGCTATTATCTCTTTAGTATGTAAATTGAAAGGTGTACATATTAGTTTTTTCTCCTCTAATAATTTGTTAGTACGGTTTTACTATCCACGCCCGTTGAAGAACGTTTTGTTCGAAAGCTTGCGGTATTAAAGAAATTTACACAAGAAGCTCC
Organism: Cordylochernes scorpioides; assembly: GCA_030710605.1. Lineage (NCBI taxonomy): Eukaryota > Metazoa > Arthropoda > Arachnida > Pseudoscorpiones > Chernetidae > Cordylochernes > Cordylochernes scorpioides. The sequence continues at coordinate 10,023,886 of CP092871.1, read as the reverse complement.
TCTTAATGTTTATTATTGTTTTTTAATGATCGTGATTTTAAGAGTTTTAATCCTACAATTTTAAAGTGCTTTAGCCCGAAAATATTTTAACTGGTTTTAAAAGTGATTTTACAACCTAAAACCGTAAAAGTGACCCATAATCTAACCACACCATACAAATTCTAATAAAAATATGATAATTATCTTCTTCTTATTTCTTATATCCACTCAATCATATTAGGGTATCAAGCTTGTGGAGCTTGAGACTTGACAACCATCATGACTGGGTGAAGTAGAATGCGTCTGCCTTTGTCATTAAGACTGGGAGCACTACTCAGTGGCAGGCCGACTTAGCTCCAAAAGAAATGGCCGCCTCTGACATGAGGAACAGACGCCATGTGCAGTGGCTCCTAACATGGAGTACGACTCATCCTGTATACCTGGATCAGGAGCCCTTACAGGGTATTATCAGCCGGGCCAGCTGAGCCCAGGTTTTTTAGTGAGCTTGTTACTGCTCCCCCTCCTCCTTTTTCATCCGGGCTTGGGACCGGCAAAGGTGGAGTTTCTGATATATATATATATTATAAATAAATATTCTCTTATATTCATATATATATAAATTATAATAAAGTTTTTTCATCTTCGCCCCTTGATTTTCTAACAAAGTCTGTATTTACCAACAAAAATATAGAAAAAGGGTGTTAAAAGAAATTAAAAACTTGTATGAATGTACAAATATATACAGAAGTAAACAAGGAAATACTCCCAAACAATGCTCTTCCTTACACAAACAAATCAAATAGTCATCAATCAAAATATCACCATCTAGGTCTCTATGTCGTTTAAAATTACGAAAGCGGAAAGATGGTTATGTAATGGTTCATTGACAGGAATAAGAAGATTTAAAACATTGTTATTTAGTTGGGGAAATGGTTTGATCTAAACCGTTGGTTTTCGACTGCTACGAACTCAGATC
>CP092871.1:9981821-10022831 GCA_030710605.1 Cordylochernes scorpioides | reverse complement strand
AAGTGAGACATTATCTTTGATGTTCGACTTTACTCAACATTGAGTTTTTATTTGTAAAATTTAAGAGCTCATCTAACAGAATTTAGAAATAAGAGAGAACGTATGTTATAGAGATTTTAACAAAATGTATTTTTAGACTATTCAATGTATTATAACAAATATATACTCTTGGACAAAACTTAAGGAAGTAGATCTTGATGTCTGTCTTTTCAAGGAAGATAGGGACAATTTAGTTCACCCTTGGTTATCTCTTGTGTCTTCAATAAAGGTGACTGTGTATCAAATATATTTCAGAGTTATTGTTTAAAAGGTACAACTTCCTTAAGTTTTATCCATGAGTGTATCTTTCAGAGTTATTGTCTGAATCCCAATATAGATGCTAAAAGGTAAAACTTCCTTAAGTTTTGTCCATGAGTGTATCTTTCAGAGTTATTGTCTAAATCCCGATATACATGCTAAAAGGTACAACTTCCTGAAGTTTTGTCCGTGAGTGTATCTTTCAGAGTTATTGTTTGAATCCCGATATAAATGCTAAAAGGTACAACTTCTTTAAGTTTTGTCCATGAGTGTATCTTTCAGAGTTATTGTTTGAATCCCGATATACATGCTAAAAGGTACAACTTCCTTAAGTTTTGTCCATGAGTGTATCTTTCAGAGTTATTGTTTGAATCCCGATATACATGCTAAAAGGTACAACTTCCTTAAGTTTTGTCCATGAGTGTATCTTTCATAGTTATTGTTTGAATCCCGATATACATGGTTAAAGGTAAAACTTCCTTAAGTTTTGTCCATGAGTGTATCTTTCAGAGTTATTGTCTGAATCCCGATATACATGCTAAAAGGAACAACTTCCTTAGGTTTGCGTGAGATATGAGGTTACAGGAGAAGCTAGGTGAGGTAGAATATCCTGTAGTACTATAGTAGACGTAGAGAGAACACCAATCAGGAGGTTACAGGGGAAGACACGGGACCGCAATCACCATCCTGTGGTTACATCCCCGCTGCCACTGATGACTCACATTACTTGAGATTTACACTTGTACTTTCCGTTCCGACTCATCAACAGTATCTCAAATAAGCTACCGACAATTCCTTTTGTATCAATCAATGGTTAAAAAAAATCGAATAACAATTGGTCTAATTTATTTATTTCACAAAGTTTGAAAACAAGCTTTTATACGAAATATACTACACCCATACCTCGCTTTGCGTCGGGGTTACGTTCCAAAAATAAAACACGACGCAAAGTGAAAATATGTGAAGGCGCAATCAAAAACAAAGGTGTTGCAATATTTTAGGAAAAAAAATTCAAAAAAAAAAAAAAAAATCAAAGACTCGAATCCAAAACAACGCAACTTCGAAAATCTAACGACGCACAGTGAAAATCAGTAAAAATTAAGCAGCGACGCAACTTCGAAAAAAACGCAAAACGAAACGACGCAAAGTGAGGTATTGGTGTAAATAAAAAATGATTTTGTCGTGTTTTCATAATTTTATTCATATAATAAGATTAATAATATCCTCATACATTATCATTATACCAATGATTCTATTATCATAGTAGTTAATGGTCATTTCTCAATAGTTTACGTTCGGTTTGTCCACCTCTTTTAGAAACAATTCCATCATTCACTTCTGCCCACCACACGGTAAAGAGAATACGAATTTATTTGCATACCATTTTTTATAACTGGCTATACAGCTTGCCTCGTTATGTTATCAGTTTTTAGAAATTCTCTGACATAATTATATGTATTCATTTATCTTTTACAATAGCAATTTAAACTGTTAAACTTATGTGTCGACTAAATTGAACTCTTCGAATAAAAAATATCAAAATACACCTATCCCCCGATTCACACGGTACTTGTTTTACACGTTTTCGCTTTTACACGGTTTTCCAAATAAGTTTTTTTTTTTGTTTTTATCGCACTATACTAAATGCTACTGTGATTGAACACATGCGCTGTGTACACATCTCACGAGGAATCCCTAGCTTATGTGCTGACTACATATTTTAACCTGTCAATGCATTTTATTTTTATTTCTGTGTACACCTATCCCCCGATTTACACGTTTTTCTCAGGAACGTATCTACCGTGTAAATCGGGGGATAGGTATATAACAAAGATTGAAAGAGGATTTGATAAGAAATTTATTCGCAAGCTTTCTGACGCATGCGTTCTTCTACAGGCTTCACATTTTTGCATATTAATTCTCTATATACGAAATTTACCTTTCCACTTTCATTTATATTTATAAATGTTATATTTTTCTCATATGCAATGATATATTGTTCTATTAATACTCATCTCATATTTCTTTTTGTCATTGTAAAGCCTATAGAAGGACATCTGAAAACTTGTGAATAAAGTTCTAATAAGACACCCCTCTTTAATCGTTGTTATATTTTGCCAAACTGATTTATCATCCAGTACTTTTCCCACTTACAAATTCCAATTACAAAAAAAAAACTCAGCTCAAATTCTTTACCCATGATGTCATCTGACTCACAGCTGGTAAACACGTGAATTTAGATATGCGGATAGCGTTCAGAAATACGACGTGATTCGTTTTTACAACGTCGCTCTGATTGGTGGACATCTACTGATCGATTGCCCAGAATTTCAAGATTATAGAATGAAGAATGAACTAGTTGTTTGTGAACTTAACGATTTGATTTCCGATAAAAAATCATTATTAAAGTTCAATTCATTTTGTAAATACAGTCGAACTTGGATAATTCGAACCCCAAGGGACCATAAAAAAATTCGAATTAAAGATGTTAAATTATTTATATAGGAAATTCTAGGGACCAAGATAAATATTCGAATTAAAGAGGTTTTCGAATTAAAGAAGTTCGAATTATCCAAGTTCTACAAAATCTGGATCTCTAATGTTTTCATGCGTTGAATAATATAAATAACTTATGTAAATAAACTTTTCTCCATGTTTGGCGCAAGTATCCCTTGCGGGATATAGCGCTTTGGAAATAAAATAATTGTAATTGTAATTGGTGGATTGTGAGAGTTACCAAAAGGTTAGGCATGCTCTCCGCGGATCCTGCGGGCGATCTGGATGTCCTTAAGCATAATGGTCACCTTCTTGGCATGTATGGTGCAGAGGTTGGTGTCCTCAAACAGGTGGATTGTGTTGGACGGTAGTAATTCTGAAAGACAAGATGTGTCTCACATTGAAGTTGGAATTTCACACTGACCTCTCTCTAAATCAAGAAAGAAAGTGATCTCAAAGTGATAAAATGAATTAAAATCATTTGACAGTGCAATTGAACGTTCTGGTGACTTGAGCAATCTATAGTAAACATGTTAAAATAAACTTAATTATTTTACAAATATATATTCAAATATAATATTGTACTGGGATAAGGTGCATAAATGATGAAAAAAAAAGGCATCTCCTTATCATGCAACTGAAAGTTGCTGATGGCTTGCACCATCTATCGGGATATATCTAACGAGAATAGTTGTGTGATATTTATTCCTTTCAGTTGCACGATAAGGAGATGCCTTTTTTCAAAATATATATTCGTTATAATTATTTCTTAATTAATTAATTACTACATTCTCTCTGTGTGTGTGGAGAAATCATTGTTGAGATTGGTCAACAAATCAAACTAAAATAATCTATGAGATCAATGTTTTTTTTATTATTTTTGACCAAGTATTTGTTTATTTAAAACAGAAGAAGTAGTGTCTTAAAGTAAATAAAAGTTAAAATACCTTTCGCATTTTTAATGATTTAGTTCAAGCTCTCTTTGTATTTGAATAATAAAATTGTTTAAATTTATAAAGATGTATTTATATAATAAAGGGTAGGTTAAAATGTAAGGAAATATATACAGTTGTATATTAAAAATAAAAAAGGTATATCCTGACCAGGAGCACATGTGCTTTACAGAAGGCAGAACGCCATCTGGTGGAACAGAAATCAACTAAACATTGATTTAGCTTGTTCCCAAAAAATGCATTTCTTCTGATAAATTCACTACTTTATTCTTAACAGGCAAAGGACCCTTCTTAAGTTTCCTATTCAAACTGAATGTTATCAATGATTCAACATGTGAATACCGCTTAGATGTTGAATCACCAGAGCATCTTCTTTTAACTTGCCCTCTGACTAATCAAATTGTATGTAGATACTTTGAAACATTACCAAATTCTCTTTGTGTATATACTCTATCTTATGAAAACTTTGTTAAGTTTAGAACTATTTGTACAATAATTTACAAAACAATACTAATCCATCGTGTAAATAATTAATCATATATTGGTAAATAATACTAGCACAGAACAATAGTCCCTTGGACCTCGTGCTTTTGTATAAATAAAAATGTTCCCTGATATTTGGCCAACCCAATTTCTTGATAAATCAAGAAAAGCCATCCATGAACGCGTTTCGCGCTTTTTGGCGCTCTTCAGCGTGGAGTAAGCTGTACCACTGCAATCAAAAATATTTTTTGGTCCCAGAGGCTTCTTGAGAAACCAAGAAATGGGTATTTAAGGCCAAACTTGCGTAAATACGCTTAACACATGAAAAAATGAAAGAAAAAAAAAAAGATAAAAAGATCAGGTGTTGAAATCAAAAATAAAAATGGCATATCCTGACTAGTTGTATATGTAAAATTTCTTCAGCAAGGGAGGTTTCTTACCTAGAGAGAATTCTTCTCCAGACAAGGTCTTCTTGAACATGGACATATAGAATGAAGGGGGGGTCGGTGGAAGGATGGTCAACACCGTTGGTTTTCGACCGCTACGACCCGGGATTGAATCCCGCATTGGGCACTTTTTTCTCATAAAAAATTATCCAATGGTTCCCTAATCTTCCAAAAATCCAACCCCAACAGCGAGTACAAGTTACCAAACGAGGCTCTGGCATATTTGTAAGTGTAGAAGTCGAGCTGCTTTTCACATGTGTAGATATGCAGTGCACTTACAGTAAAAGAAGTCACCAACTTCTACACGCCATAATTATCATGGCCTATACCACGTGTACTAGGGATAAACAAAAGAAAATATGAATTCATATAATAAAGGGTATATTAAAATGTAGGGAAATATATATACAGTTAAACCTGTCTATAGCGCTCCCTCTAAATAGCGGCTTTTTTTCTATAGGGCCCGATTTTAAATACATATTACAATGCGATTTACATTAAAAGTGACCTGTCTATAGCACCCCCTCTCTCTATAGTACCCTATTTTGGTGAGTCCCAAGATGGGGCGTTATAGACAGGTTTAACTGTAGTTGTATATATGCAAATATTCTTCAGCAAGAGAGGCTTTCACTCTTAGAGAGAGTCCTCCTCCAGACACAAGGAGAGGGTCTTCTTGAGCATGGACATATAGAATGAAGCCGTCACTATGTGATCATCTATGCGACAAATAACTACGTAAGAAGTGAATACAAACGTCCGTAAGAGACAGAGTTATGGGAAGATCCTGATTGATCACGTCACGTTAGATGCCGAGCGGAAATTTCCCGCTGAAAGTAAAGAGGCAAATCAAAAGAGGCGCACGTATACCGGGGCGGATCAAATGCCAGACGTACACATGCATGACCTTCACCAGAAACTCTATATCCGTCTACCACGCGGATATATCACAAGAACTAATATTCATTTAACATAGAGTTCCGGGAGGATTGTATTCATACATCTAGAGAGGCATTTCTTCCTTTTATTATACATCAGAGAACAATGCATTGTGTTCATTACCCTGGTAAAAACTTGATTAGTCTTCTTCTTTCTTATCTCCACACTGGGTGAAGTAGAATGCCTTTGTCATCAAGACTGGAAGCACTACTCAGTGGCAGTACGACTTAGCTGCAAAAAAAAAAATGGCCAGCTCTGACATGAGGAACAGACACCATGTGCAGCCGCTCCTAACATGGAGTACAAACGCTGCTCATCCTGTATCCCTGGATTAGGAGCCCTTACAGGGTACTATCAGCCGGGCCAGCTGAACCCAGGTTTTTTAGTGAGCTTGTTACTGCTCCCCTTCCTCCTTTTTAATCCGGGCTTGGGACCGGCAAAGGCGGAGTTACTTTATCAGTAATGATGAAGAATAAGCTAAAACACCAGTTTTGACAAATTCAGACAATATATACCATACTGTATACCATAGATTCTGGCTATGGCACTCATCAGTACAGTTGCGGTTTCGTTTTCATACCATCCAACGAGTGGGTTATGAAATTGGCCGAATTTACCAAACAGGTGTTTAAACTCATACAGGTTGACATTTTGTCTGAATTCGCAAATACCGGTATTGTTACTCATTCTTCTTCATAGGGGGTCGGTGGAAGGATGGTCTAGACCGTTGGTTTTGACCGCTACAACCCGGGATCCAATCCTGCATTGGGCAATTTTTTCTAATTAAAATAAAATGCTCCAATGGCCCCCGATTCTTGCAAAATTCCAACCCCACCAGCGAGTGCAAGTAACTAAACGGGGCACTGGCACATTTGTAAGTGCAAAAGTCGAACTGCTTTTCACATGTGTAGTCATGTGGTGCACTTACAGTAAAAGTAGTCGCTAACTACCCACCATGATTATCATGACCTATACCACGTGTACTAGGGATAATAATAAAAAAATTCTTCGTCACTAGTAAAGTGGACACTTTTATTTTTCCGTTCGTCATTACTCTTCATAATTCACCCTTCCATACTTCATCCAAAAAGGTTTAAAATAGTCGATATTTTACCTTGAAATAAAATGTTAATTTTTCGTTGAAAAGAAACTCATGCGGTGTAACTTCAAGTGTCGTTTTACAATCACAGGCCGCAGTGTATTATATTGTATTAAAAGTGTTTTACTGGGTGATGCATAGTACATCGTCTCTGATGTACAATTAAAGAGAGAGATGAATTTCTATGTACAGGATTATCATTATCTCGTAACTTTGTGTTATAAATATCTCTTTATTATGTTTCAGAACACACCCACAGTGAATTATGTTTATCACCACAAGTAAAAAAAAGACTTTAACATCTGTTTGGGAAATTCAACCGATTTCATAATTCCTTATGTAAGATATAATGAAATCGAAGCCGTCCCTATACTGGTGAGTGCCATTGCCAGAAACCATGGTATACAGGGGGGGGGGGGGGTCGGTGGAAGGATGGTCTAAACCGTTGGTTTACGAACGCTACGACCCGTACTCGATTCCTGCATTAGGCACTTTTTTCTGATTAAAAAAAAAAAAAATGCTCCAATGGCTCCCGAAACTTCCAAAATTCCAACCCTACCAGCGAGTGCAAGTAACCAAACGGGGCACTGGCACATTTGTAAGTGCAAATTCAAACTGCTTTTCACATGTGTAGACATGTGGTGCATTTAAAGTAAAAGCAGTCGCCTACTTCTACCCACCATGATTATCATGGCCTGTACCACGTGTACTAGGGTTAAGCAATATATATATATTTGGTATATATTTCGTGTATATATATTATCTCTTTATTTTCTGCTCAGACATGTCTTGCCAGAGTGCGTTTAAACCATCCTACAAGTTTAGATAAATCAATAATAAGACAACTATATTTTTAGGTAGCACCAACTATGTTTTATTTGTAAAATCAATCTTTAAAGAAGCATGTAGTCAGAATGTTCCCAATATAAATGATTATTAAATAATATACAGTTAAACCTGTCTATAGCGCCCACTCTTGGAACTCACCAAAATAAGGTGCTATAGAGTGGGTGTTGCTATAGACAAGTCACCTTTAATGTAAATCGTATCGTACTACGTATTTAAAATCGGGCGCTATAGAGAAGGAGGCGCTATTTAGAGGGGGCGCTATAGACAGGTTTAACTGTATATGTAAAATCTCTGTTATATAAATAAATAACATTGAAATTAATATTCAAATTATTTGAAAATAATATTTTATAAATATTGTTTATAAAAATAGTCGCATCTGAAACCTGATGTAACAATATTTACGTTCAAATATCTGAATTAACACAAAGTAATAACGCGCCATCTATATAATGCCATTCGTGCTTTTAAATCCTTTCATTTTATATATTATATAAAATGAAAGGATTTAAAAGCACGAATGTTTCTTTTATATATAATACAAACTTCTACTGTCCTTACTGCGATGAAAAAATATATTGGGAGGGCTTGTCTCATCAATGGTGAACCCTCCCAGAGGTTTCGCCAATTTAATCTACCAGACCGCTTCTCAGAGCTCTAATATTGTATTGGATCATTCTGTTTATATTTAAAGGGCTCGAACTCTTAGAGGTTATATTCTGCTTCACATTTTTATATGTTTATATAAACACAATTAATATGCATTAGCGCGCCATCTGTTATGATAATTCGAAACTATTATAGATATGTATGATTCTTTTAAAAAATATATTTTATACTGACCTTGCTGCAATGAAAAATTGATGGGATGGCCTGGCTCATCAGTGGTGACCCTCCCAGCGATATCGCCAGTTTAATCTACCATATTATAGACACGTATGATTCTTTTTAAAAATTAAGCAATTTTCTACTGTCCTTACTGCAATGAAAAATTAATGGGAGGGCCTGGCTCATCAGTGGTGACCCTCCCAGCGGTTTCGCCAGTTTAATCTACCATTAATATCTCATACAGTAAGGACATTAGAAATTGCTTAATTTTTAAAAAAGAATCATACGCGTCTATAATAGTTTAGAATTCTCAAAATATTATGTAAATTTCAGGTATTATAAACATTCTTAATTACAGTTAAGCCTGTCTATAGTGCTCCCTCTTGGGATTCATCAAAAATCGGACGCTATAGAGAGGAAGGCGCTATTTAGAGGGGGCGTTATAGACAGGTTTAACTGTTCCTTGTTATATAAATAAACAAATCCGTTTTACAAAAATAAAATCATGTTGATTATATGAATCAGATAGGTTTAAAAAAGAAAAATGGTTTCTTTTCGTAACGGATTTTCTTAATCTCTTGCCTTAGATCAATGTAAACGGAAGGCCATTTTTAGTTCCGGCGGAAGGATCATGATTGGATAGCTCCTGGTGTTAATTTGGGTTGATACTGGAACAATTGCTTCAGTCTGTGAAACCTCCCTTGAGAGACCTATCTGGTGAATGACCATTTTTGTTAAAATGGTTAAGTCAACGTTTTATTTGTAAAATCAATCTTAAAGAGGAATATAGTCACAATGTTCCCAATACAAATATTGAATAATAAACAGTTAAACCTGTCTACAGCGCCCCTTCTTGGGACTCACCAAAATAGGGTGCTATAGACAGGTCACTTTTAATGTAAATCGCATCGTACTACGTATTTAAAATCGGGCGCTATAGAGAGGAAGGCGTTATTTAGAGGGGGCGCTATAGACAGGTTTAACTGTATATGTAAAATCTCTTATCATTGCTCTTCACAATTTACACTTTCACACCTCATCCAAAAGGTTATAAATGATCGTTGTTTCTCCTTGAAATAACTGTTAACGTCTAATCAGACATACACTTCGGTGGATGAGTGGGTAACACTTTCGATTCCCGACAGTCATGAACTGGGGTCGAATCCCGCGTTAACATTTTGTTTAATATGTGAATAACCTTCACATATTATTCATTGTAGAACGACATTTGAAAATTATCCCGCATGTGTTTCTTTTGAACTAAAAATCGAAATTTATTTTAAGGAAAAATAACGATTATTTCTAACCTTAGGGATGAGGTATGAAAGGATGAATTGTGAAGAGTAATGGTGAACGGAAAAATAAAAGATTCTAATCCCTGGACACTTTATTTTTCTGTTTATTATTACTCTTCACATTTCATCTTTTCATACTTCATCCCTAAGGTTAGAAATAATCGTTATTTCTCCTTAAAATGAATTGCGATTTTTCGTTCAAAAGAAACACATGCGGGATAATTTTCAAATGTCGTTCTACAATTATAAGCCGCGTTATATTGTATTTTATAATTTCATTGTTGTAATTATCATAAACTAGGTTGTTCTTTTTTGAGCGATACTTAATAAAGTGATTTGCGGGGGAGGGGTCTAATCAGAGACCATCTACAAGAGAGACGAGAAGTTTTCTTTTGGTCTTTCTTTGAAGGTTCTTCTGTATCTTAAAGAAAGAAAGATTTCTGCTATTTATTATAGAGTTTGTTTTGATTAAGAGACAAATTGAATTAACAATTTTATCAATACAAATACAGTAGCATCGTTCTAAAGAGTTTGCCTAAGCATATTAATATTTTGGTCTTTTCTTCTTCTTCTTTCTTATTTCCACTCAATCATATCAGGGTATCAAGCTTGTAGAACTTGTTGATGGTGTCTACTGGGGATGAGTAGAGCTCATCAATGGATGAGTCAATACAGTCAATAATGTCTTCTTCATCTTTCTTATCTCCACTCAATCATATCATGGAATCAAGCTTGTAGAACTTGTTGATGGTGTCTGCTGGGGATGAGTAGAGTTCATCAATGGATGACCTAATACAGTGAATGATGATTGGCCTTTTTTTAAGATGACCATTGAAGATCAGAATATGATAAGAAGACACACGTGTTGTAATGTTTGTTGTTGTTTCCATTTCCATACATCTTCAAATAGAGTAGACTAGAATCTTTAATCTATACAAAGAGCGACAACAACATAGACAGAATCTAAAGAGACAAACGTCGTCTCTCCCGTCAAAATAGACGTCAAAACTAAACGCCATCTATTGACCGTCGCCGCAAACTAGCGTCCTCGGGTCGGTGAAGTCTAGTTTTCAGATACCATCTTGTTTGCGGCGACGGTCAATAGGTGGCGTCTAGTTTTGACGTCTATTTTGACGGGAGAGGCGACCTTTGTCTCTTTAGATCAATATCCTCCCGGAAAAATATCCATCAACATAAACAGAAGTTACGGCATATTCAACACAGATAATGTTTTTAAAACAATTTTCTGGCTTAAGTGTATTTTATTTTAATGCATTATGCATGCAAAAGCCAGACAACCTCTATCTTTCACCAACTTTGATATACTTTAAGCGGTGTATCCGACCTGTATGCAAATTGTAGGCGACAGAAGTAAATGTGACGTTGCCTAACCTGTCAATGAAGATTTAGTAGACGCTGAGAAACAAACGACCGTGTTTGTATTTACAGTACTTTGTTTATGGCCCGCTTGCTTGCTGGCTGCATTTTTTCTTTTCTGAATGAAAATTGATTCAAATCTCTCAACGCTAGTTTATCATTTAAACTTATTTATACCCATCTTACACTTAAATGATAAATTTATAATGAAAAATATGGTATACATCGGTAGCGAACACATTTAAAAGGGAAAAATAGTAAAATAGTGAAATTTTACTTGTATTAGGTGGATATATTAAGAAAAGAAAGGTATCTCCTGATCGTGCAAGTAAAATTTGCTGATGATGGCTTGCGCCATCTGTCGGAATAAATATCAACTAATCTTTGATCATTAATTATTCCATAATTGACCATGTATACCATTTCTTGATTAATAAACAAAAGCTAACCATGTACGTGTTTAAGGCGGTTGAAGCTCATTAACGTGATGCGAGCTGTACCTCAACGACCGAAAAAGCTTGTCTATGGGTCATCCTGAAAATTCATGAAACAGGTATTTAGGCTGGAATTCTGATATTCAATTCGACAGATAGCGCAAGCCATTAGTAACTTTTAGTTGCACAATCAGGAGATGCCTATTTTTATATATTTAGAGATATTGCCAAGTAAATTTACAGGTTGATCTACTATTGTATTAGACTGATTGTCTCTTATAAGATCAAAGAACTTGCGCATAAAATTAAATCCAAAAGACAAAAAACCTCTCGCAATTAGTATCTAAGATACTAATTGCGAGAGGTTTTTTGTCTTTTGGATTTAATTGTCTCTTATATAAAGGCTTCGATTCCAAAACAATCAACTTTATTTTAAAAAAGGCAAAGATTTATAGTCAACGATTAAATACAGTGATGTGTTTCTATAGTGAAATCTGCATTGACAGCTTTTTGCTTAAAAGCTTTCAGCTGGTCTTAAAATGCTTTTATTCAGAAAATACTTTACAATTCTTTAAAGTCCTTTGGCCCGAAAAACCTCTCAACAAATCTTAAAAGTGATTTTGGCTCGAAAATCTTTTTAAAAGTCTTAAAATTATTCAAGATCCCGAAATTCTTTCAACAGGTCTTCAAAGTGCTTTAGCCCGAAAATATCTTAACTGATTTTAAAAGTGATTTTAGACCTAAAACCTTTTTTAACAGGTCTTAAAAGTGACCCAAATTCTAACAAACACACACACACATCACAAATTATAATAAAGATTCTTTTCTTATCTGGTAGAAGTAGGCGACTGCTTTTACTGTAAATGCACCACATGTCTACACATGTGAAAATAAAGAGATTAATAAAGATTCTAATAAATATATATTGAAATATTCTTATGTAATTTCTAATAATTTTTCCACCCACTTGATTGTCTAATAAAGACTGTATTTAGAAAAATAAAACGAAGCTCGAAATTACGAGATCGAAAAAGCCTGTAGAAGGACGTCCAAAAGCTTGCTAATAAAATTCGAACAAGAAACTCCTCTTCAATCTTCGTTTAATTTTTCTATTTTAACTCGAAGAGTTTATTTTAGTCAAAGTCTGTAGTTACTAACAAAAATACAGAAAAAGTGTGTTTTCAAACATATTATAAAATTATATAAATGTACAAATATATACAGAAGTAAACAAGGAAGTGTAAATCGAGTATTATTCTTTCTCATACAAATAAGTTACATAGTCATCAATCAAAATACCATCATCTAGGTCTCTATGTCGTTTAAAATTACGAAAGCGGAAAGATGATTATGTAATGGTTCATTGACAGAAATAAGAAGAATTAACAAAACATTGTTATTTAGATGGGGAAATGGGTTAGTCTAAACCGCTGGTTTTTAACTGCTACGAACTCAGATCGATTCCCGCATTAGGCACTTTTTTCTAATTAAAAACAACGCTTTAATGGCCCCTGATTCTTGAAAAAGTACAATTCCACTTGCGAGTGCAAGTAACCAAAGGGAGCTTTGGGTCATTTGTAAGTGCAAATGTCGAGCAGATTTTCACATGTGTAGACATGTGGTGTTCTTACAGTAAAAGCAATCGCTTACTACCCCCCCATCATGATTATCATGGCCTGTAACACGTGTTTAGGGATAATAAAAAAATTGGATCATTTGTAAGTGCAAAAGTCGAACTGCTTTCCACATGTGTAGACATGTGGTGGTGGTGTCTTATCCATCTTCATGGAAAGGGAGATGCCATTGTCCCGTTAGTCAGCCACATTTCAGAGTTCCCTGTTCACGGTTACCGTAGCGGCTCACGACACCGTACTACAGGGTAGTCCCTTACTTGTGCTGCTTCTCCTGCCTGCTACGTAGAGGAGGACTTCTGGGCAGGGTATACATGTGGTACATTTACAGTAAAAGCAGTCGCTAACTTCTACCCATAACTCCGCCTTTGCCGGTCCCAAGCTCGGATGAAAAAGGAGGAGGGGAAGCAGTAACAAGGTCATTAAAAAACCTAGGCTCAGCTGGCCTGGCTGATAGTACCCTGTAAGGGCTCCTAATCCAAGGATACAGGATGAGCATCGTTTGTACTCCATGTTAGGAGCGGCTGTACATGGCGTCTGTTTCTCATGTTCCATTTCTTTTGGAGCTAAGTCGGTCTGCCACTGAGTAGTGCTCCCAGTCTTGTTGACAAAGGTAGATACCTACTACTTCACCCAGTCATGAAGATAAGAAAGAAGAAGGAAGATGATTATCATGGCCTGTACCACATGTACTAGGGATAATAATACAAAAAAAAGAGATAATAACGGAGGATGAAATGATAGGAAGACAACTGAAGGAAAATGGTGAGAATTCAAAGAACTACTGAATACATCTGGGATGGTAGATGGCAGACAGAGACATTTAAATTCTGGAAACGTGCGGCGTCAATTTAAGATGATCTTTTGGCAACGCGGTTACCATGGCAACAGCATCCATTATTGGCAGTAGTCGGCTGCTACCATTTGGAAATTCAAGCCCAGACGACACTTAAGTTGATTACTACGGGTTGAATTTCTTCAATTTCTTAATTCCTGTATATGAAGACAAACTATCAAAATCTTGACATAAATCCTACTCAAAATAATTAGAAAGTTATCTTGAATCAATGTTGTTTTGTTTTTATTCTGAATTCCCAATATTTCGTTCATAAATTCAACCATCTTCTGCAGATTTATTTTGAATTTTATAAGAAACTACTAAATTCCATTGGAACGCTTTTATTTAGAAATTAAATCTTTTTAGTATTGTTTTAATTGAATAAATCTCTAATATCTAGCATATTTTCATTCTAAAATGTTTCTTAAAACTTTTTTTTAATCTGTAAATTGCTTTTCTCGAATACACACAATACTTTACACAATTTGATTTCATTTAACTAAATTTGCATACCAACCCTTTGTACATATATCAATTGTGTTGATATTTTTTCTCTTTTCATCCAACTAACTTGAATACTAGTTCTGTACATATTTAAATATCTTTCTTTCTTTTCTTTCAAAATATTTTGTTTATCTTTAAAGTGCAAGTGTCCCTAGGGGGAGATAGCGCTATAAGTCGAATAATAAAGAAATCTTCTGTGAATGTTTAGAATAAATAATATTGACCAACACAAGATAAGAAATTTTCTCTACCTCATAATTTAATATATATTTTTTATTTAGTGTTTATCAACAACAACAGCTTTATTAGGACATTTCCGTCCTGTAAGGACTCGCCATACATCATTTTCATGGAGAAAGAAAAAAAGAAACATAAACAAAGGAGAGAAGGGAAAATGTAAAGGAAATCAAAGTATTCAACATAACTATACAAATTAACTATGGAAGGAAATTGTTCTGTAATTTTAGTTCTTAGAGATTACCTTGTTCTCTGACACTTTATGAAAGTTAAACAATTCTATCGCTATTTTTCTCGGACATTATTCTGATTAGCTGAACTGGGTATTTAGTGTTTATATATTTTTAGAATATAATCCTTTGATAGCAATTTTAGATAAAAAACGTTTAATTAAAAGGTTCTTATCCATAGACGTTTATTTTTTATCTAAAAAAGTGTTTATATATAAAATGTAAAAAAGACATCTGGGGAAACCCCAGGACTATAATAGAAAAGCTGAGACAATGGAACCTAATGGAGATTGTTTAAACAACTTGAGGAATAAGCAACAACAACAACATACACTTGTATATAAAATGTGTTTATAATACTATTTTTTTTAGGTAAAGATAGAGGCTGCCTGGCCGGTATTCATAATTCTTAAAATTATATTTTAGATTAAAGATTAATGTAAATATTTACTGGCCGAAGAATCTTTAATTTTGATAATTATAATGAAGTGTCAAAAGGAATATATTTTATATGGAGAAGAATAAATCTGAATGATATAAAGGGAGAGAAAAGGAATGTAACAATGGTATTGGAATAATTGTACAGTCACGTGCCCTTCAACCAAGGAAAGTTGGCGTATGGATTACAGACGCTGTGCATCCTGCCTTTGTTGCTTCACTGAGCCATCTGGTCAAATACTGGTAGAATGGGCGTATGGTCAAACACTGACTGCTACTGTAGCTGGTGTATAGGCTGCCAATATCGTAGATAGAACGTACGTTTCGTAAAATATACTCATGGACAAAACTTAAGAAAGTTGAATCTTTAAGCGTGTATATTGGGATTCAGACAATAACTCTGAAAGATACACTCATGGATAAAACTTAAGGAAGCTGTATCTTTTAGCATGTATATCGGGATTCAGACAATAACTCTGAAAAATAAACTCATGGATAGAACTTAAGGAAGTTGTACCTTATAGCATGTATATCGGGATTCAGACAATAACTCTGAAAGATACACTCATGGATAGAACTTAAGGAAGTTGTACCTTATAGCATGTATATCGGGATTCAGACAATAACTCTGAAAGATACACTCATGGATAGAACTTAAGGAAGTTGTACCTTATAGCATATATATCGGGATTCAGACAATAACTCTGAAAGATACACTCATGGATAGAACTTAAGGAAGTTGTACCTTATAGCATGTATATCGGGATTCAGACAATAACTCTGAAAGATACACTCATGGATAGAACTTAAGGAAGTTGTACCTTATAGCATGTATATCGGGATTCAGACAATAACTCTGAAAGATACACTCATGGATAGAACTTAAGGAAGTTGTACCTTATAGCATGTATATCGGGATTCAGACAATAACTCTGAAAGATACACTCATGGATAGAACTTAAGGAAGTTGTACCTTATAGCATGTATATCGGGATTCAGACAATAACTCTGAAAGATACACTCATGGATAGAACTTAAGGAAGTTGTACCTTATAGCATGTATATCGGGATTCAGACAATAACTCTGAAAGATACACTCATGGATAGAACTTAAGGAAGTTGTACCTTATAGCATGTATATCGGGATTCAGACAATAACTCTGAAAGATACACTCATGGATAGAACTTAAGGAAGTTGTACCTTATAGCATGTATATCGGGATTCAGACAATAACTCTGAAAGATACACTCATGGATAGAACTTAAGGAAGTTGTACCTTATAGCATGTATATCGGGATTCAGACAATAACTCTGAAAGATACACTCATGGATAGAACTTAAGGAAGTTGTGCCTTATAGCATGTATATCGGGATTCAGACAATAACTCTGAAAGATACACTCATGGATAGAACTTAAGGAAGTTGTACCTTATAGCATGTATATCGGGATTAAGACAATAACTCTGAAAGATACACTCATGGATAGAACTTAAGGAAGTTGTGCCTTATAGCATGTATATCGGGATTCAGACAATAACTCTGAAAGATATACTCATGGATAGAACTTAAGGAAGTTGTACCTTATAGCATGTATATCGGGATTAAGACAATAACTCTGAAAGATACACTCATGGATAGAACTTAAGGAAGTTGTACCTTATAGCATGTATATCGGGATTCAGACAATAACTCTGAAAGATACACTCATGGATAGAACTTAAGGAAGTTAATGCGTGCTAATGCATCATAATATATATACAGTTAAACCTGTCTATAGCGTCCCCTCTTGGGACTCACCAAAATAGGGTGCTATAGAGAGGGGGTGCTATAGACAGTTCACTTTTAATGTAAATCGCATCGTACTACGTATTTAAAATCGGGCGCTATAGAGAGGAAGGCTCTATTTAGAGGAGACGCTATAGATAGGTAGACTGTATTTATAGTTGGAGTTATTTGGTATATATTAATTGTAAAATCATTTACAGGAACCAATTTTTTATTAATGCATCATACATATAAATATCAACCATTTCTGAAATTCCTTTATTTCAGAACCACTCGGTGACTTATTGTCAACCTATGTTTAGTGTGAGAGTGGATAGTTTCAATTGTCCATGTTCCAGAGGTCCGTATGTAGATCTGGGAGGCCATTGTAGTACTTATCTCCAACGTTATCTGGGAGATAGGAACATGATAGAGATTAAAACATATGACCCCGTGTTCTGCCGTGTGTGATTTGATGATATTTCTCTTCAATTTGATTCTCTTTTCCGCCTCTGATTATTCAAAATACAACAACAACAATAAAATTCATTATTTTTTCACATTGTGTAGCGTTCTCGCGCAATTCTGGCCTTAACTACCCGTTTCATGATTTGTTAGGATGCCTTAATGACCATTATTTTGGTCGTTAAGGTACAGCTTGCACCACATTGATGAGGGCCAACAGCCCGAAACGCGTCCGTGGTTAGCCTTTCTTGATTAATCAAGAATGGGTATATGGACAATTCTGGAATAATTAAAAATCAACGAGAATAGTTTATATTTATTCGGATAGATGGCGCAAGCCATCAGCAACTTTCAGTTGCACGATAAGGAGATGCCTTTTTCTAAATAAAATTCATCGTGAAGATAAAGGTTGCCTGGCTTGCATTCATAGTTATAAAACTAAAAGAAACTTCGGTCAGTAAATGTTTTTTATATTTTATTTTTTCCTGACATTTTATTTTTTTATTTTATTATTACAGAAGCACGAAGTCTATCAGACTATTGTGCTATATTAGAATTATTTACATATATATCTTTAATAATTTACACGATGAATTAGTAGTGATTTATAAATCTGTGTACAAATAGCTCTAAACTTACCAACGTGTTCATAAGATTGAGTAAATACAGAAAGATGGCATTGTGTCAATGTAAGCAAGTACAATTTGGTTAGTCAGAGGGCAAGCCAATACTCTGGTGTTTCAACATCTAGACAGCATTCACATGTTGGATCATTTATAACTCTCAAGTCAAAGAGAAAACTTAAAACATTGACATGGACAAAAGATAGTTGTCGAAACTTCGAGAGAATGAAAAAAGGTTTACTTGCCGAAGTATCTTTTAATTCTAAGAACAGAAAGCTTATAAAGACCTTTTAGTCTTATACAGATTCTCTGAGTAGAAGAGGGTATGAACAATAATAACAGTAATAAATATTTCCAATATGCCGTCATTTACAGTACTGTAAATTACTTTGCTAACTATGTTATATATTGAAATGAAATATTTGCCCTTTTATTGAATACTTGAAGAATGTGTGACCCCCAGGTTTACTTCGGGATCTTACCAAGTGTAGGTTTGCACATACTATAACGTTTTTCATGTGTTAAGCGTATTTACGCAAGTTTGGCCTTAAATACCTAAATTTCTAAAGAAGTGTCTTCAATAAAGGTCATTGTAATATCTTTCAGAGTTATTGTCTGAATCCCGATATACATGCTAAAAGGTACAACTTCCTTAAGTTTTGTCCATGAGTGTATCTTTCAGAGTTATTGTCTGAATCCCGATATACATGCTAAAAGGTACAACTTCCTTAAGTTTTGTCCATGAGTGTATCTTTCAGAGTTATTGTCTGAATCCCGATATACATGCTAAAAGGTACAACTTCCTTAAGTTATGTCCATGAGTGTATCTTTCAGAGTTATTGTCTGAATACCGATATACATGCTAAAAGGTACAACTTCCTTAAGTTTTGTCCATGAGTGTATCTTTCAGAGTTATTGTCTGAATCCCGATATACATGTTAAAAGGTACAACTTCCTTAAGTTTTGTCCATGAGTTTATATAGATAAAGGACTACTGTACTATATTTAAATGTGTATTAAGCTATGGTACGTACTAAGTAATCTTTCTGAAGTAGAAGCTGATTTTTAACTATGGATCGTCTCTATGAATCGACTTTGAGCCAAGTACAAACATGAGGTTACAATTACGCCAATCCTACGTCATGTTGTACTATTCAAATGTACAGTGGATGCAACAGAATGCTGCGACAAGTGAAGGGACATAATTAGAAGGCGGTCCCACGCAATGGGCTCGTTGACCGTGACCTTTGGCGCACAGATTTCCCGCCCGTATTGACTGTCCAGCTTGGAGCCCTGATTTCATTCTTGTTGCTGTGTTCAATGGCGGCCTGTATAGACTACATGGCACTTCGGTAGTTCCATGTTTAGATTACAGAATTTCGTAGTGGAATTTCGTGATAGGGAATTCCTTTTCTATCTCACACATAAACTATTAAAGCTTTTTATTGGGTTGATGAACGTAATACATTATTCTAATGTATTTTTAAAGGGAGAGGTGTCTCTTTTGATACATGAATAATATCCATCCGCAACTACACTACTCTCTTTATGTTATATATACAAATTTATATATAACTTCATATGTACAATACTTATATTAAATTATTATACATCTATTTTTTTTTTTATAATATAAAGGACGGATAAATACAATATGTGAATTAAAGATTAAAATATTGTTATTTTACGATGATGCACTCGCGCGATAAAATAGTTAAACTTTTTCTAAACTTTCTAACCATATAGTTTAGTGGTACTAAAATATACTCATGGATAAAACTTAATGGAGTGTAAATGTCTTTGCTTTCGCTGGTTATCTGTTTTTTTTTTAAGTAAACACAAAAGCAATTTTTATCCCACTTGGTTATCTCTTGTGTCTTCAATTAAGGTAACTGTAATATACTTCAGAGTTATTGTCTGAATCCCGATATACATGCTAAAAGGTACAACTTCCTCAAGTTCTGTCCATGAGTGTAATGCCAGGTTTATAGAAACTCTACCACAGAAGGAAGGGTCATAAAGACATTAAGTGGTTGAAAGAAGAATATCATTTTATCAAAAGATCGTCCAAAGAAAGTATTTATATTTCACGAAGAAGTACCAAGTTGTTCGTATAAAAAGGAAGGATATGAAGCCAGAAAGATAAAGAAACAAATGAAGATATTTAGGTGAAACATATTGCTGATTCATTCAACGCCAGACCAACTCTACACTCTAGGAATATTGATGGCTGCTGATGAGGTCAATGACATAGCTGTGGTTTGGGATGGAGGACCACGTTGTTGAGAATGACACTTCCAATAAATTCCATCAGTTGAATATTCAAATTAAAACTCTCAGTTTTATTTAACACAAGCCCTTGTGTTGTCGTGTTCAATGAAGAACCTCAGATGTCTCCATGCATCTCTATCACAGCAGTCGCTATGGCTTCTATCTTGGAAGTGTAAAGCTGCTGCTCTGAGTCCATGTCAATTTTCTGATGTTGTAGTGTCCAATGAAGAGCCTCAGATGTCGCCATGCATCTCTATCCGAGCAGTCGCAATGTTCTCTATCTTGGGTGTGTAAAGGAGATGTTCTGGGTCCATCTCAATTTTCCGCTGTTGTTGTTGTGTCTAATGAAGAGCCTCAGATATCTTCATGCATCTCTATCACAACAGTAGCAATGTCCTCTATCACACCCAAGAGGATATGTAAAGCTGCTGTTCTGGGTTCATGTCGATTATCTGCAAGGCTGCGGCCATTTCTGGACATGAGAATATGTGGGTAGGTGTTAGTTCCACACCAGTACAGTTTCACATCCTTATACAACGTGTGGTCAATAATTTCCAGGAATGAACTGGATCACGTAAAATATTCAAAATAATGAAATAATTCCATAAGATCCTTATAGATAAAACATTTATCAACACGTTGAAATAAAAATTGATCACATAGACGCACGCGCTCACGTTTTATCGAATTTATAAGCTCGAGTATATCAGAACATTTTCGAATATCAGTATGGACTGTATTGAAAAACAGCGAGTCTGCAAAGGGTTTTGCTTTAAATTAGGGAAAACAGCTCCCGAATCATTCAAATTCTTGAAGCAGGCTTTTAAAGAAGATGCCCTATCACAATCGAGGACATTCGAATGGTTTGCACGATTAAAAGCTGGTCGAATAAGCAAGAGAAATCAAGGATGTTCAAATCGAAGCTTAAGTGTCTTCTTATCACTTTATTTGATGTAAAGGGGTTGGTACACTATGAATTCGTGCCCGAAGGTCAGACCATTAATCAACATTACTATCTTGATGTATTGCGATCTTTGAGGAAGGCTGTGCGTCAGAAACGACCCGAAAAATGGCATAAGAAAAATTGTCTCTTGCATCATTACAACGCACGGCCACATACGGCCGTCAGTGTACAACTCTATTTGGCTAAACACGGAATTGCTTTACTACCCCAGCCACCCTATTCTCCTGAAATTGCTCCCAACGACTTTTTCGTTTACCCTAAAATTAAAAAGTCTTAAAAGGACGTCGATTTGATTCAATATCCGAAATAAAGAAGAATTCGAAGAATATTTTGAAAAGCCTGGAAGATGAGGATTTTCAGAGGTGTTTTGATATCTGGAAAAAAAAGATGGAACAAGTGTATAGATAGTGACTGTCATTATTTTGAGAATTTTTAAATAAAACTTTATTATATTTTTGTATTTCTTTAAATATTTAGCATTCCTGGAAATTATTGATCAGGCTATGTATACCCACACAAACAAAACCTTATCAACATATATAGTCACGACCGTCTTTCCACCGTCAATTCCTCATGTCACGGATGCGCGCGCATCATCATTATGATCATTATCATTATCTAATGATAATAATAATAATAATTATTATTATATTATTATTATTATTTTATTATTTTATTATCAACATATATAGTCACGACCGTCCTCAATTCCTCATGTCACGGATGCGCGCGCATCATCATTAGATCATTATCATTATCTAATGATAATAATAATAATAATAATATTATTATTATTTTATTATTTTATTATCAACATATATAGTCACGACCGTCTTTCCTCAATTCCTCATCGCTGTCACGGATGCGCGCGCATCATCATTATGATCATTATCATTATCTAATTATAATAATAATAATAATAATAATAATAATTATTATTATTATTATTATTATATTATTATTATTATCCATCCATCAACATATATAGTCACGACCGTCATGGGCTGGTCGGTTCTGTCACGGATGCGCGCGCATCATCATTATGATCATTATCATAATGAAAATTATATTTAAAAAAAAGAAAAAAACATTTTAAAATTAAAAACTTTATTTTAAAAATAAATATATATTTTAAAATAACAGAATATTTTATATTGAATAGTAAATATAATATAAAAGCCAACAATGAAGAATGAATGTAAGATAAAAAGCCAACAATGAAGAGTAAATATAATATAAAAAGCCAACAATGAAGAGTGAATGTAAGATAAAAAGCCAACAATGAAGAGTAAATGTAATATAAAAAGCCAACAGAGTGAATGTAAGATAAAAAGCCAACAATGAAGAGTAAATCTCTATATATATAAAAATGAATGTTTGTATGTTTGTTTGTATGTCCGGTATACAAATTCGCAGTAGTTCACTAATTCAAACCAAAATTTCCATACATAGGTAAAAAAATACGGGGAAGACGATAGGCTATTTAAAAATATATGTAAATCAATTATTAAAACTATATATTTTTAGTCAGAAAATGATGATGACGATATTGCTGTATCATGTTTGATTATCAGATACAAAATTATATCGGGAAAAATTCCAAAAAGCAGAGACCACGGGTGAAACCAGTTCATTATTTTGTACGCAGGAACAAAATTCTAACAGAAAAACATTCATTCGAGCAGAAAACAAAAGCCAGATCATCTTTCTATAAAAATATCGCTTCTCAGACACAAAGTTTGCAGCGGGACGTTTCACAAGTGTGACATCCACGGCGCCAATTTATAATTGTAACGAATAGTATTTGAATAAAAACATTTAATCGGGTAAAACCCGGGCGTTGCCCGGGTCATTCGTCAACATTAATATATAGTCACGACCGTCTTTCCTCAATTCCTCATCGCTGTCACGGATGCGCGCGCATCATCATTATGATCATTATCTTCTATAGAAGCTTCTATCTTTATAATTATGTATATTTACAAAAGTCAATTCGCTCGCGCCTCTAGCGGTGAAAATGAGGGGTAATACCAGCTGACCTAATGTACATGTAAAGTTTGGAGCGGGACGTTTCACAAGAGTGACATCCACGGCTCCAATTTATAATTGTAACAAATAGTATTGGAATAAAAACATTCAATCGGGTAAAACACGGGCGTTGCCCGGGTCATTCGTCTATATATATATAGTCACGACCGTCATGGGCCGGTTCTGTCACGGATGCGCGCGCACAGGGTGGTCACGTGCTCGCCGGCAGCCAACGGGCGCGCGCCGCCGGCATTACGTCATAGATTATAAACACAAGGTAATAAGGCCAAATAAAAAAATAGTGTGTGATAAGGCACAATTTGGATTATCTACTTATATAATTGCCTTATTCTCTCTGTGTGAAGTTCACGGATAGATTTTGGTCAGAATGGATAAAATAAAAAAGTGTCAAGGGATGGGAATCGAACCCACGACCTTCCGCTTACCGGGCAGATGCCATGACCACTAGGCTACCCTGGACATATTTTTCCGTTCACATTTTTATTTTATATTTTCAAGACACACACAGTTTGGGGCGGGACGTTTCACAAGAGAGACATCCACGGCGCCAATTTATAATTGTAACGAATAGTATTTTAATTAAAACATTTTTAAAATATATACGCACTCGGGTAAAACCCGGGCGTTGCCCGGGCCATTCGTCTAGTCAACATATATAGTCAAGACCGTCATGGGCCGGCCGGCCGGTTCTGTCACGGGCGCGCGCGCATCATCATTATGATCATTATCATTATCTAATGATAATAATGATAATAATAATAATAATAATAATAATAATAATTATTATTATTATTATTATTATATTATTATTATTATCCATCCATTATATATATAGTCACGACCGTCATGGGCCGGCCGGTTCTGTCACGGATGCGCGCGCACAGGGAGGTCACGTGCTCGCCGGCAGCCATACTACTAGCATATGAACTATTTCTGAAAATTATTCTGCAGTCATATTATGTTTAAATGTAAAGCAATAACGCGCCATCTATATATCTTCATACATTTATATATATCTCCATATACCTCCATAATGTCTTTGTATTATGAATTATTATGTATTCGCTGTAATAATATTATTTGCCAAGTAATAAGAAAAACACGAACTTTTGGTAGAATCTTATAAAAAAAAAACCATCTCTATAATCCATAATCATCTTGCTAATCTAAATGTAATCCCAGAGATTAAGATAGTGTTTTAATCTCTAAGCTGAAACGTTTATCCATCTGACTCAGCTGAGACAGGAAAAAAACGTGAAGATTATATTAATAGAAAGTGTGTGTGTATTTAAATTCACACTTTCATCAATAAAGTTTATTTTAATAAGTCAATATCAAATTTTTTCGTTAAGTTTCAAGCTTAGGAGATCTTTCCCAGATGTGCATCTCTATAAAATATTTATATGTCTAAAATGGCTTTAAAATACACTCATAGACAGAACTTAAGGAAGTTGTACCTTTTACCATGTATATCGGGATTCAGACAATAACTCTGAAAGATACACTCATGGACAAAACTTAAGGAAGTTGTACCTTTTAGCATGTATATCGGGATTCAGACAATAACTCTGAAAGATACACTTATGAACAGAACTTAAGAGAGTTGTACCTTTTAGCATGTATATCGGGATTCAGACAATAATTTTGAAAGATATTACAGTGACCTTTATTGAAGACACACGAGATAACCAAGTTGTTAAAGAAGCTGAGGAATGCTTGAAATCTTTATAACTCTAATATATATTGATAATACACTAGCAGAGTTTTCAGTTGTAAAGTTTTAAACAATCTCCTCCAAAGATACTGTACTATACATAGCGATTTCTATGCTAAAACTAGCCGAATGAGCCGGGCAACGCCCGTGTTTTACCCGATTGAATGTTTTAATTCAAATACTATTTGTTACAATTATAAATTGGCGCCTTAAATAAATGCATATTTTAGTTAATAACTATAGCCTATGTGCTTTATCTGTCTATGTACTGTTGGCTTCCGTAGGCGTCTCTTACTGGTTATTAACTAAAAGGTTGGTTATTAACTAATATATGCATTTATTTAAGGAGCGACCCGCTCCAACACAATAATTACATAAACGAAAGGGCGAGTGGGGGGGGGGGGGCAAAGGTGGCGTGAGCGTAGCCAACCAATAGGAGGGCGCCATTCCAAAAAAAAGCAAACGGTGACAGAGACGAAAACTGACTGATGATTAAGAGATGAAGAATGACGCTCGTAACTGTATATAGAATATTCGTTTTTTTTTTTCACTTCGTGAGTAACACTTATTTTGATTCTTTAAATATATTAGTAATTATAGTTATTTTTAATTTATTTAATTTTCCAATCATAGATTTTTTTTACTTTCAAATTTTACGTTAATCATTTATCATCACCAGGTTGTTTTGTTTACAAAATATATGCGAGTTTGTATTATTGAATTATATTAATTTATAATGGTAGATATATTACATGTTTTTAATATGATTGTTATTTGATTTTATCAAAATTGTTATAATAGTTTTGTTTCAAATTTTTCATATTTTAAAATTTACTAGAAAACGTGAGTTGTCATTTTATTTGCATAATCATTTAATGTTAGCAGCTGGTATTATTGTAAGCTTTCTTATGAAAGTGCATTTTTTAGGATGACTTAAATGTCGAAGACAAATATTTTTTTTTACTTTTAAAAGATAAGCAAATCCTTTGATAAGTACTTATAAAGAAACATGATAATACCCTACGTTAAGGTAAGATTAAAGTATTTCTATTTAGACAACACACAAATAAGCGGCGAATATACCATTTAACGTTGATTACATGTTGAATGTATTGAGGTAAATCTTTTGTATTTATTTCAAATTTGTTTATGTGAGATTACATAACACTTTTATAGATATAAAGTTATAGAATTGTATTATTAAAAAAATGCTTATCAAAAATGCTAATTGTAACAATATGTTATTTTTACATAGTGTATAAATATCTCGTTGAATATTTAAGACATTTAAAGATTTTAAGATGCGAATGTTTCTTTTTACAAATAAATAAATATTTTACTGTATTTACTGCGATGGTTTGATTTATTTGTGAAAAGAAACATTCGCGTCTTAATGTCTTCATTCTTTATATATTAATGTGCGTTATTGGTTTACATTTAAAGATAATATGTCTGCAGAATAATATTCAGAAATAGTTCATTTGCTAGTATTCTTTAAGGTTGAAATAGACCATAGAGGTTAATATGACTTCTGATTCCTACCGTTTTTTTATACATTGCTGGTTGAAGCTGCTAATTTTGGTTAGGTTTAGGTTAGTTACAGGTTAAAATAGGTTACATTTCTTTTGGTAATAAAAGAAAATAAGACCTAATCCAAATAAATTAATAGTGTGTGACGTTTCAGCAACAACATTGTCACCATCATCAGACAAAAAAATAAATGAGAAAAAATATTACAGCAATTTCTTAAATAGTACTGTAGTAAGAGTACTTTTTTCTCATTTATTCTTTTGTCTGATGATGGTGACAATGCTGTTGCCGAAACGTCACACACTAATAAATTATTTGGATTAGGTCTTATTTTCTTGTATTATAATCTATAATCCAAATTGTGATTTATCATTTCTTTTGGTAAATAATACGGGGTATCTCTATGATTCCTTTGGTCTTCCAATGTCAATATATATCCGAAAGGAAGTAAGAGTTTCTAACCAATCTCACAGAGAGGTTTTGACAGATATTCATAGCTAGAAATGTGTTGTGATACTTATCTCAAAATTTCACATTATTGGATTGATGTAGCTTTAAATGAGATTTCTTGAAACATTTTACATTATTCTGATAGCATAGCTAAGGATCTATAAACGCTCACTAGTACTTTACTGAGAAGTTTCTTTTTGAAGTAGTAACATATTGGTACAAAGCTTACGAACTAAACTGTTCTTTCCCATCCCTGGACACTTTTATTTTTCCGTTTATCATTACTCTTCACAATTCACCCTTTCATACCTTATCCAAAAGGTTAGAAATAATCGTTATTTCTCCTTGAAATAAATTTTGATTTTTCGTTGAAAAGAAATACATGCGGAATAGTATTTCAAATGTCGTTTTAAATTGTTCTTTGTCAACTACTCCCAAGGATTTATATATGTCGTATTATGGCTATATAGAAAATGTTTTATTCTCTCGACGTTTCGATATTTTCGGGCCATAGTGTCTTTTAATTTGAACTAGTTGACAAAATGAATAAGGTATCTAAGGCTAGGTCTCTTTTACAATTTTTTATTTATTTATCGAGCTTTCGGGATAACATGCTCTTCAATACGGAAACCTAGATGGTAGTACTTCTAGGTTTCCCTGTGTTGAAGGGAATGTTATACAGGAAAGAACAAGAATTAAATTGTAAAAAGAAAACAAACCATTGATGACTTATTGGTTGTGTCAAAGTGGAAAAGCAGGGAGGAATCTTTAATAAAGAACTAGGAATGCTTTGGTCAGGCAACCTCAATCTTCAATATACATCTTCTTGGATCATGGAATACGTGGTGTCGCTGGAGACCTGCTGGTGATTCTCCACCAAACTCTGCAGTAGTGGCAGAGACGCCATATTTATTGTACATAGTATATTTTTAAATAGTGAAGACTGTTCACTTTTGCATGTTTGTGTTTACACCTATCCCCCGATTTACACGGTAGATACGTTTCTGAGAAAAACGTGTAAATCGATTTTTTTTTAATTAGAAATACAGACACAGTGTGCGTGTGCAGCAAGTCATCACATAAGTTTGGGATTCCTCGTGAGATGTGTACACAGCGCATGTGTTCAATCACAGTAGCATTTAGTATAGTGCGATGAAAAAACTTATTTGGAAAACCGTGTAAAAGCGAAAACGTGTAAAACAAGTGTGTTGTTATCCAAGACGAGGCAAGATTAACTAAGCATTAGTTTATTTCCTATTATATTATATTATATTATATACAAGTCAAAAAGAGATCACTAGCAGAGTATTATTCCTTTTGGTTTCCAGAGCTCAACAATCTATGAGCCTAATACTCTGCACATTTCCTCCCTTAACTTTACAGGGACCTTCGAGGTATCTTGACTGCCCTTCCATCTTGTATGCACGGCTGGCATTGAAGGGAGGCTCTTCTCTGGATCCTGGTCTTGGTTGTCCCTCTGCATCCTTCCATCTCTTGTAGATGAGGCCGTTGGTGTAGGGCAATCCTCCTCGGTCTCTTGCTCCTGGTCATCCTTGCATCTCCTTGAGAGCCAGGTTGATGTCGAAGTGGGGATATCCTCATTTCTCTGCTCCTGGCGCTTTCCAGGGGCATCGTCCTATATGCTTGAAGAGTCAGATAGCAATCTTCTTCTTTCTTCTTGGACTTGGGCTTCTTAGATTTCTTCTTGGGAGGTTCTTCAGCTTCTACTTCCTCCTCCTCACTGTCCTCAGCTTGCTTCCTCTTCTGGGGAGTCTCTTCCTCCTCATTGTCAGAGGACTCCTCCTCATCTCCGGACTCTTGAGTTCCAGATTTGGGGCAGTCGTCCTTCTTATGGCCAAACTCCCCACAGGTGTAGCAAGCCTTCTTGGACTTGCGCTGGTTCTCCTCCTGTCCTCCATCTTCAGCCGTGTTGTTGGTACACTCATATTTACGGTGGCCAACTTCTCCGCAGTTGTAGCAGGTGTTGTTGCTGCCTCCATCACGGCTCTGTCCACGGCCACGTCCCCCACCACGGGCAGGTTTGGTACATTCAAACTTGCGGTGGCCTTCTTCCCCGCAGTTGTAGCAGCCTCTGTTATCTCCACTTCCGAGTCTACCACGCTGTCCGCCGCGGCCTCCTGATGATAATTGCTGAATCATTCTCACAATGTTTAATTTTTCACTTGTCTCCCCAGAGAGAAGTGGCTGCTTTAGTTTATCAACAATGTATATTTTCGAGTTTAAGTGCTGGCCTTTATTTTGAAGTTTTACGTGGATCATTCCAACTGTTTCCAAGGGTATTCCATTTGGACCTTGTAATATTTTATCAGATTTTTCCAGTTTTATTCTTTGGAAACTTTGATAATAATTTTGTAGGGGGAGCACGTTGACATCAGCTCCGGTGTCAATTTTAAAATTAATTTGTCTATTATTTACACCTTAATTGGTACTATCCATTTCTTGGAATTATCCTCTACAGATCCCAAAAAAGCTATCTCTGATTTTATTTCATTTATGGCTTCTGATCTACATACTTTGGCATAATGGCCCTTTTTCTTGCATTTATTACAATACGAGTTCATAGCTGGACAATTTTTCCAATCATGATTATTTGAATTGCCACACCTGGTGCATCCATGTGATGACCCTCCCAACTGGTTTGACTTGAATTGTCTTATTTTTGGTTCGTGCCTTTTTGCTTCTTTTATATCATTAGGCATTTTCTTTATTTGATCTACAGAATCTTGTTGGTAAAGGCTAGACTGCTGTTCTTTGACACTTTCTAATTGCTTTGCCATTAGTGTGGCTTTTACTAAGGTCAAGTCTGTATCAAGTTGCATTCTTTCAGATAATGCTCTATCCCTTACTCCAACAACTATCCTATTCCTAATCAACTCATCATGTAACATCCCAAAATTGCAGTGCTCAGCTAGGCTATGGAGTGCTGTGATAAATTCATTCACCTTTTCCCCTTCCTGCTGACATCTTTGATTAAATCTTGCCCTTTCATAAATTATATTACGTCTTGGAATAAAGTGACTTTCAAAGCATTCAATAACTTTACCATAATTTTCTAGTTGGTCACTTGCTATTTTACATGACAACAAAATGTCATCTGCATTATCACCCATGCAGTACACGAGCATATTAACTTGCTCATTTTCTGGGTTGTTAATTAACCCGCTTGCCTGCCTAAAACGTTCAAATCTCCTAATCCATTTTGGCCAATCACCTGGATTTGAAAAATTAAAAGGTTCTGGGGCTACACAATTATAATTTTGGGACATTATAAAGATTTACTTATAATATAATATAACTTACCAAAAAGTTTGCTTGATGTCAAGTTTCAAATTTTCTTCGAACAACGACTTTCTTTATGAATTCAGTTTACCGCTTCTAAGCTTGCTTGATGTCGAATTTCAAATTTTCTTCGAACAACGACCTTCTTTATGAATTCAGTTTACCGCTTCTAAGCTTGCTTGATGTCGAATTTCAAATTTTCTTCGAACAACGACCTTTTTTATGAATTCAGTTTACCGCTGCCACCATGTGTTGTTATCCAAGACGAGGCAAGATTAACTAAGCATTAGTTTATTTCCTATTATATTATACTAGACGAATGGCCCGGGCAACGCCCGGGTTTTACCCGAGTGCGTATATATTTTAAAAATGTTTTAATTAAAATACTATTCGTTACAATTATAAATTGGCGCCGTGGATATCTCTCTTGTGAAACGTCCCGCCCCAAACTGTGTGTGTCTTGAAAATATAAAAATAAAAATGCGAACGGAAAAATATGTCCAGGGTAGCCTAGTGGTCATGGCATCTGCCCGGTAAGCGGAAGGTCGTGGGTTCGATTCCCATCCCTTGACACTTTTTTTATTTTATCCATTCTGACCAAAATCTATCCGTGAACTTCACACAGTGAACTTCACACAGAGAGAATAAGGCAATTATATAAGTATATAATCCAAATTGTGCCTTATCACACACTATTTTTTTATTTGGCCGTATTACCTTGTGTTTATAATCTATGACGTAATGCCGGCGGCGCGCGCCCGTTGGCTGCCGGCGAGCACGTGACCTCCCTGTGCGCGCGCATCCGTGACAGAACCGGCCGGCCCATGACGGTCGTGACTATATATATAATGGATGGATAATAATAATATAATAATAATAATAATTATTATTATTATTATCATTAGATAATGATAATGATCATAATGATGATGCGCGCGCATCCGTGACAGAACCCATGACGGTCGTGACTATATATGTTGATTATATTATATACAAGTCAAAAAGAGATCACTAGCAGAGTATTATTCCTTTTGGTTTCCAGAGCTCAACAATCTATGAGCCTAATACTCTGCACAACAAGTACCGTGTAAATCGGGGGATAGGTGTAATAGTTACCTAGAAATTATTCGAAAAAGAAAAAATAAACAATATTAAGGTAAAGGGTTTCTTTTAATTTTGATTTTCGTAAGTTTTCGATAAAAATATCTGCTCTTCAACGGGCATATACTTCAATATACATTATCAAGATGAACTTTGTACAGTAATAATTGTATTATTGGCATGTGTGGGCGTGCATCAAACTGTTTACAGCTAAAATATTAGATATTATAATGGGATGAAATATATATTAATTTATAGATAATTTGCCAGTACTTTTGCATGTATTGACAAGATGTCAATAAAATCAATTTATCGTTTTTTTATATGTCAAGAATCTGTTCATATTATTTATTGTCTTCTTTCTTATCTAAAAGCCATGACCATTGTGGATAGTTTATTACCAGTTGCAAATAAGACACGCTATATCCGATCTGGATAATTACGTTTGAAACTATTTACAATAATTGAAGTAGAATAGGTAACAGAATTGTCAAAAAGAAAATAAACAATTAAGAAAAAGAGAATTAAATAAATATATACATTAAACAAATAAGCAACAACATAAGCAGATAGAAGAAATCGCAAGGTAGTTATTTACAATATGCTAAGCAATGATGGAAGTTGATGAAGTTATCTGTAATAATTAGTATCGTGGAGAGAGAAAGTTGATCAAGTTGAGTTAGCGACTGCTTTTACTGTAAGTGCACCAGTCTACACATGTGAAAAAACAGTTCGACTTTACACTTTAATGTGCAAGAAAACGGTTTGATTACTTGCACTCTTTGTTGGGGTTTGACTTTTGCAAGATTTTAAATTGTAATTTGAGGTAGATTCTGAGGATTTCTGAGTTCTGAGCAATGTTACTTCCACTCGATTTATTTGATGTTCCTTCGCTAACCTTGAGTTAGTTACACCACCTGATTTACATTTCAATAGAATTTGTGTTGTTCAGAATGTTGCTGGTAATCTGTTGGTTTGTCATTTGTCTTCTTTCATATACCATTTCAAGGACGAATCCTATTTTAAATGCTTAGATGGCCTATTACAAATTGTTAGCTAATGTATGTAATCAGGGGTAACAAACTATTGTACACAGATGTTAGATTGTTCAATAGTATTAGAGTACTGACAGCTGTATCAATACATTGGTTTATATTCCACTAATGTGTAGCGAGGTTATTGTTTAATTATAATACCTTGCGATATATAATTTGTCTAAAATCATAAAGAGAAATATTTCTTAAATACAAATTCACAAAAATCTTGAAGTTACAGGTTGCCTGTCCGGCATTTAGTTCTTAAAATTACGAGACACTTCGGTGAGAAAAGGGTCGACGTTTCGACAAAAATCTTTTATAGCAAATTAAAACAATAAGACGCTAATGTTTCTTTCACAAATAAATCAAATACCTACCCTCCATACTGCGATGAATAAATAATGGGGTACTACTGATGTGCCAAGCCCTTCCAATATATTTCCATCGCAGTAAGGACAGTCAAAGTTTGATTTATTTGTGAAAAGAAACATTCACGTCTTAATGTTTTCATTTGTTTTATATAGATGGCGCATTATTGCTTTATAAAATCTTTTATCCTGACGAGGACAACAGATTTTTGTTGAAACGCCAAGAAAATAAAAATCCCTTTTCTGGCCGAAGCGTCTCTTAAGTTTAAGAATCGTAAACATCTCTAGCTTCAAGAATACTCCTGTAAAAGGGCGTTAAAGCCTGAAAGCTATATTAAAAAATGTGTTTAAGAAACCTATTTCTTTATGATTGTCTGGCAAATAATGAAGCGAGACTATACTAGGTAAGCCACATTGTGTATTTGCAAATCTCGGGTGAAACTTATTCTTAAATTTCCTACTTGGTAGCTAAAGAGATTCCAGGGTAGATCTATCATTATTGAAAAACTATATTAATGCGACGCGTTGATTATTCATTAAAACAAATGTAAACAACCAAAGAACTTTATTTAATTTTAAAACATAATTTATTGGCGTATTAACGATGTAAAATATTTTCTCCCGTAGAAGGACTTTCTTGCCTGAAAGCTCGAGAGATTTTTAAATAAAAAATATTTTGAAAAGAAATATTTCCCTGGATGGTTAATGTTCTTATTTTAATATTGCTTCAAGGGATTATTTTATCTAACTTTTTAATTTAATAATTAAAAAAGACCTACCTAGATCTGTGATGGACAATGTTTTCATAGACCCAGGTATTCTTTTTTTTTTGGATAGCTTCTTAGAATCGTTTATATAATTAATACATTTTGACTGTTAACCATGGGTAGTTTAGATTTAGTAGAGTGAAGTTATAGCTAGATTAAGGAGCACTAGTTTAGTGCCAATTCCATTGTCAAGTACAGTATCTAGATGATGATAAACTGATGATATGCCTTTTGTCATGGAAGACATCGAAGATTACCTGATATAAAGGTCAAGATATTAGGTCAGGTTATCTACACCTTTCGTCTTTTGTTTAAGAAAAAAAAACATAGAAGATATTAATATTCCTTATTAAAAACTAGAAGACCTGGAATTTTATTTATCTTTTTATTACGAATATATTATGATTCATTAGCACGCCATCTATTATGAAAATTCGAAACTATTATAGGCACGTATGATTCATTTAAAATTTAAACAATTTATACTGTCCTTAATGCAATAGAAAATTAATAGGAGGGCCTGAATCATCAGTGGTAAATTCTCCCAGCGATTAAACTGGGAAACCGCTGGGATGGTTCACCACTGATGAGACTGACCCTCTCATTAATTTTGCCATTGCAGTAAGGGCAGTAGAAATTGTTTAATTGTTAAAAAAGAATCATACACGTCTATAATAGTTTCGAATTTTCATTACGAATATAGGCTACGTTTAGAAAAAGATGACTTTGATTGACATCTAAATCTCATTTCAAAGGTAAAAAATGTGCACATTCGATTTTTATAAAAGTCCAAATTAATTTTATCATCATTCTGTTTATCTTAGAATGACATTTCGAATAAAAAATTAATAGTTAAACTGGTTCAAAATCACATTAATAGGTACCGCTCAGCAAGAGCAACCTAGTTCATGATAATTGAAACAGTGAATAATATGTGAAGGTTATTCAAATATATAACAAAATGTTAACGTGGGATTCAATCCCGGTTCATGACTGTCGGGAATCGAGCGTGTTACCTTCTCATCCACCGACTTATTTTTCTAATAGTTAACTATTTGAAAAAACGTGCATTAGATTTTTTTAAATGTATACGTATTTTATTTTAAAAATATATATATTTAATAGATAAAGGGTTTCGATTCTAAAAATTTGAGTTTAAACAAAATAACTTTTGTACAATTGAAAAATTATTTTATCATTATTTTTTATAAATATAAAATAATTAGTACCTTTCGAAAACTATATATCTGTTAATTTCCATAATATTTTGGTTTTTGGCTATTGCCATTTTAAACAAAGGTATATAATACAATACAATATAATGCGGCTTGTGATTGTAAAACGACATTTGAAATACTATCCCGCATGTGTTTCTTTTCAACGAAAAATCAAAATTTATTTTAAGGAGAAATAACGGTTATTTTTATCCTTTAGGATGAGGTATGAAAGAGTGAATTGCGAAGAGTAATGATAAACGGAAAAATAAAAGTGTCCAGGGATGGGAAACGAACCCACAGTGTTCCGCTTACCGGGCTGTGGGTTCGTTTCCCATCCCTGGACACTTTTATTTTTTCGTTTATCATTACTCTTCGCAATTCACTCTTTCATACCTCATCCTAAAGGATAAAAATAACCGTTATTTCTCCTTAAAATAAATTTTGATTTTTCGTTGAAAAGAAACACATGCGGGATAGTATTTCAAATGTCGTTTTACAATCACAAGCCGCATTATATTGTATTGTATTTGTGTGTGTATTGATTTAAAGAAACATCATTCGATATGTTTGGACATGAGCTTTGTTAGAAGAACAATAACTTTTCGTTAGTTAAAATTCCTGATGACATTTTCACCTCTCTCGATTGTTAGCTTCTTCATACATAAATATTTTTATGACGAAATTAAATTGGCAAAACTGCAGGGAGGGTTCACCACTGATGAATCAAGCCCTTTCAATATATTTTCATAGCAGTAAGGAGAGTTGAAGTTTGTTTTATGTGTAAAAGAAACATTCGTGTTTTTAATGTTTTCATTTATTATATATAGATGGCGCTTTATTGCTTTAAAATCTTTTTATTCCTTCATCCTTATATAGTTTTTCAACTAATATTTATATCAAACATTGATATTTTATTTTAAAAGATTTTCAATATACACGGAGCGCGCGCGGATGCGAATAAGACATTGTTTTGATCCCAATTATCCAGTAAAAAGACTAGGGTCGAATTTTGCCAAACACGACTCTAAATAGAATCCTGCATTGAGCATCTTTTCTTCAGAAATGTTCTTGTTTCTTGCAAAATTTCAACTTAATCAGTTATCTCAAGTAACCAAACTGGACTCAGGATAATTGTGAGGACAAAACCAAACTGCTTTCTCAATGTGGAGATATGTGGTACTCTTAATAGTGTAGAAACATCTGTTAACAGCCCCCAATGATTATCTTGGTCCGTATTATACATATATAATGTAAGTGAAAAATACCTCTGAGGTTTAATGACAGATACGCTAGTTATACAAAAGGTCGCTACAGAGTGAAACTGAGAGATGCACGGAGGATAGACAATGACATATCCACGGATTATCCATGAGACATCGGCACAGAGAGACTGTGGATTGAGAGGTGCACGGAGAATTGATAGACAATGACACATCCACGGGTTCTCCATAAGACATCGGTACAGAGAAAGACAGAAGTGCACGGAGGATAGATAGACAGTGACATCCACGAATTCTCTATTAGACATCGTCACAGAGAGAGACAGAAGTACACGCAGGATAGATAGACAGTGACATCCACGAATTCTCTATTAGACATTGGTACAGAGAGACTGTGGTCTGAGAAGGGCACAGAGGATAGACAATGACACATCCACGGGTTCTCCATAAGACATCGGCACAGAGAGACTGTAGACTGAGGGGTGCATTTAGGATATAGAGACTGACATCCACGAGTTCTCCATTAGACATCGGCACAGAGAGAGAGGGACAAGAAGGATAGACATGGTGCCGGGGTTATCTCTCCATTGTCCAGCAGATACAACTGCCGCCACTGATAACTCAGACAGGCAATTAAATCCCTTCAATCGGCTGCTGTGTATTTACTTGGTTTCAATATGACTTCACACACCTCAGTTGATAGGTCATCTCCCTCCTGTCGACATAGACGTCACGTCAGTGACAAACCACCAGCTTTGACAAATTATAAACACCCACCTGGAGACCATTACTTCGGGCTAATGCCTCTAACAGCTGAACACCTCTTTGGCAAATGCTGATTTCACTAATCTCCTCTGAAGCTATCATGAATTCGAAATCAAAGCATGTCCTGGACTGAAAAGATCATTAACTTGAAACTATGGTCACTGAAGACGCTGAGAAGTATTTCGGAAAAGAAAAATATAGCAATAGAACTCTATAATTTCTACAGATCAATTGTAAATAGATTCATACACAAAAGAGGTAGTGAGGAAAGTTTTAGAACAGATGTGTAAATCCTTTTCAAACAAAGACATGGGGAAAGGGAGAAAAAAAAACTGTATTATTTTTTTGTAGTATGGCGAATCCATACAGGGCAATGGGCCCTAATAAAAGCCTTTTTGTTGTTGTTGTTGAAACTATGGTCACCAGATCGCTTTCTGAATTGGCTAGAGCTTGTGCCATAGCTTTGTCATCGACCTTACTCTGAGAGCTTGCAGAGACTGCAGGTTGAGAAATGATGTTTGAATTTTGCGTCTATATTTTGATGGGGGATGTTATCCTTTACTTTTATAAATCAATTTTATCCCGATACAAATTGTATCTTATGTTTTCAGTTTCTTTCCTTTTTATAATCAAAATCTACTGTTCTGAAAGCTTATGTTCATAGTTTGCTTGAATACCATTTATAAGATTCTACCCTTCAGTACAACTTATATAAGCAGAATCGTCTAATACAGTATTTGAACTCTAAAAAGCTGTCTGGGAAACCGCGGGGAACTTGGTGAAACCGCTGGGATTATTTATTGAGGATATATAATCATATTCTAAACTATTATAGACGCGTATGATTCTTTTAAAAATTAAACAATTTCTACTGTCCTTACTGCAATCGAAAAATTAATGGAAGAGCAGTTAGGGCAGGAAAAATTGTTTAATTTTCAAAAGAATCATACATGTCTATAATAGTTTCGAATTTCTAAAGCTAATCATATGTTTTATGTACTATATGTGTGATAAATACAGTTATCGATGAATAGAATCCATTTCTATAG
The DNA here is from genome assembly GCA_030710605.1 of Cordylochernes scorpioides. Classification (NCBI taxonomy): domain Eukaryota; kingdom Metazoa; phylum Arthropoda; class Arachnida; order Pseudoscorpiones; family Chernetidae; genus Cordylochernes; species Cordylochernes scorpioides. The sequence continues at coordinate 9,984,805 of CP092871.1, read as the reverse complement.
TATAAAATACTATAATACAATTCAATACACTGCGGCTTGTGATTATAAAACAACACTTGAAGTTACACCGCATGAGTTTCTCTTCAATGAAAAATCAAAATTTATTTCAAGGTGAAATATTGACTATTTCTAACCTTTTTTTTTCATACCTCATCCAAAAAGTTAGAAATAGTCAACATTTCACCTTGAAATAAATTTTGATTTTTCATTGAAAAGAAACTCATGCGGTGTAACTTCAAGTGTTGTTTTATAAAATACTATGTTTCAGCTATAAATGGGTGTTATAAAAATCTGAAATTGATACTCAGCAGATAAAGTAACAATAGAGGGCGGACTAAATTTAGAATGAACCAACCAACCGTAGCATTCAGTAGGCCATGTAGAGATTGTGTATGACATAGAGGATTGATGTTTTACATTCTTTCTTTATTTTATTCTTGCTTATCCCTAGTACACGTGATACAGGCCATGATAATCATGATGGGTAGAAGTAGGCGACAGCTTTTACTGTAAGTAAACTACATGTCTACACATGTGAAAAGCAGTTCGACTTTGCACTTATAAATGTAAAATAAAAGGATTTAAAAGCGCGAATGTTTCTTTTATACATAAAACGAACTTCTGCTGTCCTTACTGCGATGAAAAAAATATATTGGGAGGGCTTGGCTCATCAGTGGTGAACCCTTCTAATGGTTTCCGCCAATTAAATCAGCCATACAGTTTTTTAGAGCAGTAGTATTGCGTGTTGGACGATTCGGCTCGTACAACCGACATTGTATTTCGGCTGTGTTATTTAGTCACATATGGTATATGCCTTGAAGACAGTCATATAAATATTTACTTCGAGATATGCTATTCCACAAACAATATTCATACAAGGTCAGTTTGGCATAGATTAAACATAGATCAATAACGCGATTTTCTATATACACATCTCTATGTCTTGAAAATAAAGATACTTCGGCCAGTAAATCTTTTTATTACCTCGACGTTTCGACAAAATTCTTCTGTCCTCGTCAGGGACTTTCAGTCAACATCAAAACAAAGTTACAACAAGATTACAGCTATCAGAAATATAGATTATATATTGACATCAGACTCGAGGTCTTCCCCGAGGGACATCTAGATTACATCAAGAGCTACAAGCCGCCCTGAGTCCGAATAGGTTCTTGACCATAATGGAGTTGTTGTTCCCTACATGTTTAATTGCCTTGTTGAAGAATTTACACGGAATGGTTTTCTGGCGAGAGCTAGGCGGCTAGAATATTTAGCAAGGCGTTTAAAATCATTCAAACATTATAATACACCTTTCCCCCAATTTACACGGTACTTGTTTTACACGTTTTCGCTTTTACACGGTTTTCCAAATAAGTTTTTTTTTTTTGTTTTTATCGCACTATACTAAAATGCGATATTCTACTCTATACTACCTATGTTGAAAAGAATATTGGGAGGCTCTGATTCATGAGGGGGCGAACACCTATTCAGATTTGACAGTTCAATATACACCTATCCCTCGATTTACACGTTTTTCTCAGGAACGTATCTACCGTGTAAATCGGGGGATAGGTGTACTTACATTCAGAATAATTTTTAACGGATTGCTTAATTTTTTAATTTTTGTTTGCTCCTGACGAGGACAAAAGCATTTTGTCGAAACGTCGAGGTAATAAAAAGATTTACTGGTCGAAGTATCTTTATTTTCAATAAATATGAATACAGGCCAGGCAGCTTCTATATTTACGACACCTCTATGTATTTTTCAACAAAGAGTAAATACACTAAAAAGTTTGCGTTATTTGAAAATGAGAAATTCATAGATAAGTTTAATTTCGGGGTAGATTTACTGATGAGCATAAGCCCTTACAATATTTTTTCATCGCAGTAAGGACAGTAGAAATTTGATTTATTTGTGGAAAGAAATATTAGCGTCTTAATGTCTTGATTCGTTATATACCAATACCTCGCTTTGCGTCGTTTCGTTTTGCGTTTTTTTCGAAGTTGCGTCGCTGCTTAATTTTTACTGATTTTCATTGTGCGTCGTTAGATTTTCGAAGTTGCGTTGTTTTGGATTTGAGTCTTTAATTTTTTTTTAAAAATATTTTTCCTAAAATATGGCAACACTTTTCTTTTTGATTGCGCCTTCACATATTTTCACTTTGCGTCGTTTCAATTTGCGTCGTGTTTTTTTGGAACATAACCCCGACGCAAAGCGAGGTATGGGTGTATATAGATGGGGCGTTATTGCCCAGATTTGAGCACATAACTGAAGGCTACTATACGGAACTAGAAAGGAGCAGCAGCTAGACTCAATGGTTGAGGACCGTTACTGTCCAATTCCAGCAAGTCATGCCGTGAGGCTGTCATCTGTAATTGCCTCAAGGACCCGTCTTCTAGACCCAAGGACACTCGGGGAAACACAGGGACATTATAAACTGAATATATTCCGTGTAAATATAGGACATCAACCTTGTACACTGAATACATTTACCTTTTAAATAGAGTAAAGTCGTTGCCTTTTTTTAAAAAACCATTTTCAGATAGTGCATATATGTATGATTTGAATGTGTCCTAATATATATATGAAAATAGAGCAATCCATAAATAAACTTTGAATAAAAAGGCATATATTGGATCAAAATATCATTTATTTTACCAATATTTCAGTTGGCTGATCGCCAATATGTTATAATACATTGATAAAGGTTGACGTTCAGCCAACTGAAATATTGGTAGAATAAATGATATTTTAATACAGTATATGTCTTTCTAATTAAATATATATAACTATATTCATATGCAGATGTTAAGGAACTTGCAATAAAAATTATTATTCATAGAGAAAAACACAGCTACATCAACTAATAGTTTATTTCAACTCCTGACGTTTTAGTGACTTCCTGTTCAGTGACATTCCACTGAAGAAAGTGGTAGGAAGTCATTGAAATGTCAAGAGTTAAACTATAGGTTGATATGGCTGTGTT
>CP092871.1:9942186-9981721 GCA_030710605.1 Cordylochernes scorpioides | reverse complement strand
GATTTTCGCATTGGGGACTTTTTTCTAATTAAAATAATGCTTCAATGGCACCCGGTTCTTGCAAAGTACAATTCCATTAGCGATTGCAAGTCATCAAAGGGAGCTTTGGATCATTTGTAAGTACAAAAGTCGAGCTGATTTTCACATGTGTAGACATGTGGTGTATTTATAGTAAAAGCAATCGCTTACTACCCCCCATCATGATTATCATGGCCTGTAGCACGTGTTTAGGGATAATAAAAAAATTGGATCATTTGTAAGTGCAAAAGTCGAGCTGATTTTCACATGTGTAGACATGTGGTGTATTTATAGTAAAAGCAATCGCTTACTACCCCCCATCATGATTATCATGGCCTGTTTCACGTGTTTAGGGATAATAAAAAAATTGGATCATTTGTAAGTGCAAAAGTCGAGCTGATTTTCACATGTGTAGACATGTGGTGTATTTATAGTAAAAGCAATCGCTTACTACCCCCCATCATGATTATCATGGCCTGTTTCACGTGTTTAGGGATAATAAAAAAATTGGATCATTTGTAAGTGCAAAAGTCGAGCTGATTTTCACATGTGTAGACATGTGGTGTATTTATAGTAAAAGCAGTCGCTTACTACCCCCCAACATGATTATCATGGCCTGTAGCACGTGTTTAGGGATAATTAAAAAATTGGATCATTTGTAAGTGCAAAAGTCGAACTGTGGTGGTGTCTTGTCCATTGTTGCTCCATGGAAAGGGAGATGCCATTGCCCCGTTAGTCAGCCACATTTCAGAGTTCCCTGTTCACGGTTACCGTAGCGGCTCACGACACCGTACTACAGGGTAGTCCCTTACTTGTGCTGCTTCTCCTGCCTGCTACGTAGAGAAGGACTTCTGGGCAGGGTATACATGTGGTGCATTTACAGTAAAAGCAGTCGCTAACTTCTACCCATAACTCCGCCTTTGCCGGTCCCAAGCTCGGATGGAAAAGGAGGAAGCGGAGCAGTAACAAGCTCATTAAAAAACATAGGCTCAGCTGATCCGGCTAATAGTACCCTGTAAGGGCTCCTGATCCAGGGATACAGGATGAGCAGCGTTTTTACTCCATGTTAGGAACGGCTGCACATGGCGTATGTTCCTCATTGTCAGGGGCGGCCATTTCTTTTGGAGCTAAGTCGGCCTGCCACTGAGTAGTGCTTCCACTCTTAATGACAAAGGCAGACGCATTCTACTTCACGCAGTCATGATGGTTGTCAAGGCTTGATACCCTGATATGATTGAGTGGAGATAAGAAGGAAGAAGGAAGATGATTATCATGGTCTGTACCACATGTATTAGGGATAATAATACAAAAAAAAAGATAATAATGGAGGATAAAATGATAGGAAGACAACTGAAGGAAAATGGTGAGAATTCAAAGAACTTCTGAATACATCTGGGATGGTAGATGGCAGACAGAGACATTTAAATTCTGGAAACGTGCGGCGTCAATTTAAGATGATCTTTTGGCTAGGCGGTTACCATGGCAACAGCATCCATTATTGGCAGTAGTCGGCTGCTACCATTTGGAAATTCAAGCCCAGACGACACTTAAGTTGATTGCTACGGGTTGAATTTCTTCAATTTCTTAATTCCTGTATATGAAGATAAACTATTAAAATCATGACATAAATCCTACTCAAAATAATTAAAAAGTTATAATGAATCAATTTTGTTTGGGTTTTATTCCGAATTCCCAATATTTCGTTAATAAATTCACCCATTTTCTGTGAATATCTAGAATAAATAATATTGAGAGACCAACACAAGATAAGAAATTTTCTTCATCTCATAATTTAATATATATTTTTATTTAGTGTTTATCAACAACAACAGCTTTATTAGGACATTTCCGTCCTGTAAGGAATCGCCATACATCATTTTCATGGAGAAAAGGAAAAAAGAAACATAAACAAAGGAGAGAAGGGAAAATGAAAAGGAAATCAAAGTATTCAACATAACTATACAAATTAACTATGGAAGGAAATTGTTCTGTAATTTTAGTTCTTAGAGATTACCTTGTTCTATAACGCTTTATGAAAGTTAAACAATTCTATCGCTATTTTTCTTGGACATTATTCTGATTAGCTAAACTGGGTATTTAGTGTTTATATATTTTTAGAATATAATCCTTTGATAGCAATTTTAGATGATAAACGTTTAATTAAAAGGTACTTATCCTTAGACCTATACTTTATTATCTAAAAAGTGTTTATATATAAAATGTAAAAAAAAAGACCTCTGGGAAAACCCCAGAACTATAATAGAAAAGCTGAGACAATGGAACCTAATGGAGATCGTTTAAACGACTTGAGGAATAAACAACAACAACAACATACACTTGTATATAAAATGTGTTTATAATACTATTTTTTTAGGTAAAGATAGAGGCTGCCTGGCCGGTATTCATAATTCTTAAAATTAGATTTTTTATTAACTGTGCTTCACTTCCATCAATAATTGACAATATGACCCAGAATAAGTACATTGCTACGGCGTTTTATGGTTTCCACAAGTCCATATCTCAGAAGAAGGCCAAGTGACACTCACTCCTCACTTTCTTACTGCTACTCTTTTTGTGTTGTTTTTCTTGCTTCCCTCTTTCTCTTTCTTTTTTTTTTCTTCTGTTTATATTGTTGTTTCCTTTGTCTCACTGCTCTGTTCTTATGCATACCTCTGGTGAATCCTGTATAGGGTCAGTGACCCTAAATAAAGGCTTTTTGTTGTTACAATAGAGTCAATGGGAGAAAAATATTTACAATAGACTTGACTCCGTCAGAAGCTCAGAGCCAGCCTGAGCTCGTATATTCCCCTTTGAATTAAGGGGTGGTGGTCGTGAGCGTGCTCAGCGACAGTGCCGAGAAACTCGGCGAGGGTGGCTTTGTGTCTGGTTCTATGTGAGAGAGTCTCGACGAGATATTCCCTACTTTCGAGCCACATGATCGCAGTTGAGAGGCCTTGTAAATCTAGCCCTTTCCTTATTAGGGGCCTTAAGGCCCGTTGAAAGTCCAGCTCCTCGAGTAGGTCACGTGTTTGGCGTTCGCAGAGTAAATATTTAATGAACGAAAGTATTTTTAATTTTAAGAAATATAATAAGGTGTCAAAATAATATATATTTTAGATAGAAGGAGAATAAATCTGAATGATATAAAGGGAGAGAAAAGGAATGTAACAATGGTATTGGAATAATTGTACAGTCACGTGCCCTTCAACCAAGGAAAGTTGGCGTATGGATTACAGACGCTGTGCATCCTGCCTTTGTTGCTTCACTGAGCCATCTGGTCAAATACCGGCAGAATGGGCGTATGGTCAAACACTGACTGCTACTGTAGCCGGTGTATAGGCTGCCAATATCGTAGATAGAACGTATGTTTCGTAAAATATATACACTCATGGACAAACTTAAGTAAGATGTACCTTTTAGCATGTATATCGGAATTCAGACAATAACTCTGAAAGATACACTCATATACAAAATTTAAGGAAGTTGTATCTTTTAGCATGTATATCGGGATTCAGACAATAACTCTGAAAGATACACTCATGGACAAAACTTAAGGAAGTTGTACCTTTTAGCATGTATATCGGGATTCAGACAATAACTCTGAAATATACACTCATGGACAAAACTTAAGGAAGTTGTACCTTTTAGCATGTATATCGGGATTGAGACAATAATTCTGAAAGATACACTCATGGACAAAACCTAAGGAAGTTGTACCTCATAGCATGTATATCGGGATTCAGACAATAACTCGGAAAGATATTTAATACACAATGATCTTTATTGAAGACATGAGATAACCATGTGTGAGCAACCTCTGTCTCCTTCAAAAATATATTATTGGCGATGTTAAAGACATTCTACTTCCTTAAATTTTGTCTATTGAATGTATTTTTTATATTTCACTAGACAAATATATGAGGCCTAGCTTTTCACTAAAGTACTACCTGAGTAAATAGTAGTAAAAATTATAAAAACATATGCGGGGAAAACTGGACTATACAAATTAGGTTGATTTGCATACCTCGGCGTTGAACCAAAGGTAATCACTACAACTATGCGAACTCCGAATATATAACTATGTTTTTTTAACCGTGTTAAGGAGATAGTAGAAGATAGAGAGAATTTGTTTTTGTGTAAAAGAAACTTTGGTGCTTTAATAGTTTTATTTCTTAAATATAGATGGAGCTAATTACCTTATAATTAAACTGGCGAAACCGCTAGGAGGGTTCACCACTGATGAGCCAGGCCCTCCTATTAATTTTTCATTTCAGTAAGGGCAGTAGAAATTGTTTAATATTTAAAAAAGAATCATACGTGTCTATAATAGTTTCGAATTTTTATAACAGTTGTCTCGCTAATGCATCATAATATATACAGTTAAACCTGTCTATAACGCCCTCTCTTAGCACTCACCAAAATAGGGTGCTATAGAGAGGGGGTGCTATAGACAGGTCACTTTTAATGTAAATCGCATGTTACTACGTATTTGAAATCGGGCGCTATAGAGAGGTAGGCGCTATTTAGAGGGGGCGCTATAGACAGGTTAAATATCATCAAATATTATCTCTACAGACCTTACTGAAATGATATAAGTTATTGAATGAGAGGGCTTGGTTCATCAGTAGTGAACCCTCTCGGCGGTTTCACTAAATTAACGATAGATGGCAATTAAATTTATAAATTTAATAGACAGGTTTAACTGTATATATAGTTGAAGCTATTTGATATATATTAATTGTAAAATCATTTACAGGAACCGATTTTTTATTAATGCATCATACATAGAAATATCAAACATTGCTGAATGTATTTATTTATTAACCACTCGGTGACTTACTGTCAACTTATGTTTAGTGTGAGAGTGGATAGTTTCAATTGTCCATGTTCCAGAGGTCCGTATGTAGATCTGGGAGGCCATTGTAGTACTTATCACTAACGTTATCTGGGAGATAGGAACATGGTAGAGATTAAAACATATGACCCCGTGTTCTGCCGTGTGTGATTTGATGATATTTCTCTTCAATTTGATTTTCTCTCATCCGCCTCTGATTATTTAAAATACAACAACAACAACAATAAAATTCATTATTTTTTCACATTGTGTAGCGTTCTCGCGCAATTCTGGCCTTAACTACCCGTTTCACGATTTGTCAGGATGCCTTAATGACCATTATTTTGGTCGTTAAGGTACAGCTTGCACCACATTGATGAGGGCCAACAGCCCGAAACGCGTCCGTGGTTTGCTTTTCTTGATTAATCAAGAATGGGTATATGGCCAATTCTGGAATAATTAAAAATCAACGAGAATAGTTTATATTTATTCCGATAGATGGCGCAAGCCATCAGCAACTTTCAGTTGCACGATAAGGAGATGCCTTTTTCTAAATAAAATTCATCGTGAAGATAAAGGTTGCCTGGCTTGCATTCATAGTTATAAAACTAAAAGAAACTTCGGTCAGTAGATGTTTTTTATATTTTATTTTGTTTCCTGACATTTCATTTTATTATTACAGAAGCACGAAGTCTATCAGACTATTGTGCTATATTAGAATTATTTACATATATATCTTTAATTATTTACACGATGAATTAGTAGTGATTTATAAATCTGTGTACAAATTGCTCTAAACTTGCCAAAGTTTTCATAAGATTGAGTATATACAGAAAGATGGCATTATGTCAAAGTAAGCAAGTACAATTTGGTTAGTCAGAGGACAAGCCAACACTCTGGTGTTTCAACATCTAGACAGCATTCACATGTTGGATCATTTATAACTCTCAAGTCAAAGAGAAAACTTAAAACATTGACATGGACAAAAGATAGTTGTCGAAATATCGAGAAAATGAAAAAAGGTTTACTTGCCGAAGTGTTTTTTAATTCTAAGAACAAAAAGTATATTAAGACCTGTAGCGGCTCCCAAATATTAACTTTTCATTATAAGTTTTAATTTGTTTAATAAATATTTAATTCAAATATTAAGTTAAATTATCTTTTAAATATATAATGCTCATAAAATATACTTTATTAAAATTATATGAATTAACATTAATATCATATTAATTGTTGTCATATATCAATATAATAAAATAATTATACATCATTCTAAATATAAATCATAAATCATATAAAATGTAAATATTTATCTATAATATATCAAAAACACATATATCTAACATTTTATAATCTAGAAATGATATTTGACCACACACACAGATACAAAAAGAACTTCAACATGTAGTATACAACAATACTTCTGATAATTTGTATTAAATAAATGCAATTCAAAGTTGATTTTACAATAAATAATTTGTTGTCTGACTCCACCTAGAATTCCATGCCGACCACAGGCCGTTTAGTCTTATACAGATTATCTGAGTAGAAGAGGGTATAAACAATAATAACAGTAATAAATATTTCCAATATGCCGTCATTTACAGTACTGTAAATTACTTTGATAACTATGTTATATATTTAAATGAAATATTTGACCTTTTATTGAATACTTGAAGAATGTGTGACCCCCAGGTTTACTTCGGGATCTTACCAAGTGTAGGTTTGCACATACTATAGTGTTTTTCCATGTGTTAAGCGTATTTACGCAAGTTTGGCCTTAAATACCTAAATTTCTAAAGAAGTGTCTTCAATAACGGCCATTGTAATATCTTTCAGAGTTATTATCTGAATCCCGATATACATTCTAAAAGGTACAACTTCCTTAAGTTTTGTCCATGAGTGTATCTTCCAGAGTTATTGTCTGAATCCCGATATACATGCTAAAAGGTACAACTTCCTTAAGTTTTGTCCATGAGTGTATCTTTCAGAGTTATTGTCTGAATCCCGATATACATGGTAAAAGGTACAACTTCCTTAAGTTTTGTCCATGAGTGTATCTTTCAGAGTTATTGTCTGAATCCCGATATACATGCTAAAAGGTACAACTTCCTTAAGTTTTGTCCATGGGTGTATATAGATAAAGGACTACTGTACTATATTTAAATGTGTATTAAGCTATAGTACGTACTAAGTAATCTTTCTGAAGTAGAAGCTGATTTTTAACTATGGATCGTCTCTATGAATCGACTTTGAGCCAAGTACAAACATGAGGTTACAGTTACGTCAATCCTACGTCATGTTGTACTATTCAAATGTGCAGTGGGTGCAACAGAATGCTGCGTCAAGTGAAGTAACATAATTAGAAGGCGGTCCCACGCAATGGGCTCGTTGACCGTGACCTTTGGCGCACAGATTTCCCGCCCGTATTGACTGTCCAGCTTGGAGCCCTGATTTCATTCTTGTTGCTGTGTTCAATGGCGGCCTGTATAGACTACATGTCACTTCGGTAGTTCCATGTTTAGATTACAGAATTTCGTAGTGGAATTTCGTGATAGGGAATTCCTTTTCTCTCTCACACATAAACTATTAGAGCTTTTTATTGGGATGATGAAGGTAATACATTATTCTAATGTATTTTTAAAGGGAGAGGTGTCTCTTTTGATACATGAATAATATACCACCGTAACTACGCTACTCTCTTTTTATGTTATATGTACATATTTATATAATTTCACATGTGCATTCCTTACATTAAATTATTATACGTTCTCTTCTTTTATTTAAAGGATGAATATATACAATTTGTGAATTAAAGATTAAAATATTGTTATTTTACGAAGATGCACTCGCGCAATAAAATAGTTAAACTTTTTCTAAACTTTCTAACCATATAGTTTAATGGTACTAAAATATACTCATGGATAAAACTTAATGAAGTGTAAATGTCTTTGCTTTCGCTGGTTATCTGTTTTTTTTTTTTAAGTAAACACAAAAGCAATTTTTATCCCACTTGGTTATATATCTCTTGTGTCTTCAATTAAGGTAACTGTAATATACTTCAGAGTTATTGTCTGAATCCCGATATACATGCTAAAAGGTACAACTTCCTCAAGTTCTGTCCATTAGTGTAATGCCAGGTTTATAGAAACTCTACCACAGAAGGAAGGGTCATAAAGACATTAAGTGGTTGAAAGAAGAATATCATTTTATCAAAAGATCGTCCAAAGAAAGTCTTTATATTTCACGAAGAAGTACCAAGTTGTTCGTATAAAAAGGAAGGATATGAAGCCAGAAAGATAAAGAAACAAATGAAGATATTTAGGTGGAACATATTGCTGATTCATTCAACGCCAGACCAACTCTACACTCTGGGAATATTGATGGCCTTTGATGAGGTCAATGACATAACGGTGGTTTGGGATGGAGGACCACGTTGTTGAGAATGACACTTCCAATAAATTCCATCAGTTGAATATTCAAATTAAAACTCTCAGGTTTATTTAACACAAGCCCTTGTGTTTGTCGTGTTCAATGAAGAACCTCAGATGTCTCCATGCATCTCTATCACAGCAGTCGCTATGGCTTCTATCTTGGAAGTGTAAAGCTGCTGCTCTGAGTCCATGTCAATTTTCTGATGTTGTAGTGTCCAATGAAGAGCCTCAGATGTCCCCATGCATCTCTATCCGAGCAGTCGCAATGTTCTCTATCTTGGGTGTGTAAAGCAGATGTTCTGGGTCCATGTCAATTTTCCGCTGTTGTTGTTGTGTCCAATGAAGAGCCTCAGATTTTTCCATGCATCTCTATCACAACAGTAGCAATGTCCTCTATCACACCCAAGAGGATATGTAAAGCTGCTGTTCTGGGTTCATGTCGATTATCTGCAAGGCTGCGGCCATTTCTGAACATGAGAATATGTGGGTAGGTGTTAGTTCCACACCAGTACAGTTTCACATCCTTATACAACGTGTGGTCAATAATTTCCAGGAATGAACTGGATCACGTAAAATATTCAAAATAATGAAATAATTTCATAAGGTCCTTATAGATAAACATTTATCAACACGTAGAAATAAAAATTGATCACATAGACGCACGCGCTCACGTTTTATCGAATTTATAAGCTCGAGTATATCAGAACATTTTCGAATATCAGTATGGACTGTATTGAAAAACAGCGAGTCTGCATAGGGTTTTGCTTTAAATTAGGGAAAACAGCTCCCGAATCATTCAAATTCTTGAAGCAGGCTTTTAAAGAAGATGCCCTATCACAATCGAGGACATTCGAATGGTTTGCACGATTAAAAGCTGGTCGAATAAGCAAGAGAAATCAAGGATGTTCAAATCGAAGCTTAAGTGTCTTCTTATCACTTTATTTGATGTAAAGGGGTTGGTACACTATGAATTCGTGCCCGAAGGTCAGACCATTAATCAACATTACTATCTTGATGTATTGCGATCTTTGAGGAAGGCTGTGCGTCAGAAACGACCCGCAAAATGGCATAAGAAAAATTGTCTCTTGCATCATTACAACGCACGGCCACATACGGCCGTCAGTGTACAACTCTATTTGGCTAAACACGGAATTGCTTTACTACCCCAGCCACCCTATTCTCCTGAAATTGCTCCCAACGACTTTTTCGTTTACCCTAAAATTAAAAAAGTCTTAAAAGGACGTCGATTTGATTCAATATCCGAAATAAAGAAGAATTCGAAGAATATTTTGAAAAGCCTGGAAGATGAGGATTTTCAGAGGTGTTTTGATATCTGGAAAAAAAAGATGGAACAAGTGTATAGATAGTGACTGTCATTATTTTGAGAATTTTTAAATAAAACTTTATTATATTTTTGTATTTCTTTAAATATTTAGCATTCCTGGAAATTATTGATCAGGCTATGTATACCCACACAAACAAAACCTTATCAACATATATAGTCACGACCGTCTTTCCACCGTCAATTCCTCATGTCACGGATGCGCGCGCATCATCATTATGATCATTATCATTATCTAATGATAATAATAATAATAATTATTATTATATTATTATTATTATTTTATTATCAACATATATAGTCACGACCGTCCTCAATTCCTCATGTCACGGATGCGCGCGCATCATCATTAGATCATTAGATAATGATAATGATTATTATTATTTTATTATTTTATTATCAACATATATAGTCACGGCCGTCTTTCCTCAATTCCTCATCGCTGTCACGGATGCGCGCGCATCATCATTATGATCATTATCATTATCTAATTATAATAATAATAATAATAATAATAATAATAATTATTATTATTATTATATTATTATTATCCATCCATCAACATATATAGTCACGACCGTCATGGGCCGGTCGGTTCTGTCACGGATGCGCGCGCATCATCATTATGATCATTATCATAATGAAAATTATATTTAAAAAAAAGAAAAAAACATTTTAAAATTAAAAACTTTATTTTAAAAATAAATATATATTTTAAAATAACAGAATATTTTATCAAATTATAAAACTATTTTTTTTTTTTTATATTATATATATATACAAAATATATAATTATATTTTATATTGAATAGTAAATATAATATAAAAGCCAACAATGAAGAATGAATGTAAGATAAAAAGCCAACAATGAAGAGTAAATATAATATAAAAAGCCAACAATGAAGAGTGAATGTAAGATAAAAAGCCAACAATGAAGAGTAAATGTAATATAAAAAGCCAACAGAGTGAATGTAAGATAAAAAGCCAACAATGAAGAGTAAATCTCTATATATATAAAAATGAATGTTTGTATGTTTGTCTGTTTGTATATTTGTTTGTATGTCCGGTATACAAATTCGCAGTAGTTCACTAATTCAAACCAAAATTTCCATACATAGGTAAAAAAATACGGGGAAGACGATAGGCTATTTAAAAATATATATAAATCAATTATTAAAACCATATATTTTTAGTCAGAAAATGATGATGACGATATTGCTGTATCATGTTTGATTATCAGATACAAAATTATATCGGGAAAAATTCCAAAAAGCAGAGACCACGGGTGAAACCAGTTCATTATTTTGTACGCAGGAACAAAATTCTAACAGAAAAACATTCATTCGAGCAGAAAACAAAAGCCAGATCATCTTTCTATAAAAATATCGCTTCTCAGACACAAAGTTTGCAGCGGGACGTTTCACAAGTGTGACATCCACGGCGCCAATTTATAATTGTAACGAATAGTATTTGAATAAAAACATTTAATCGGGTAAAACCCGGGCGTTGCCCGGGTCATTCGTCAACATTAATATATAGTCACGACCGTCTTTCCTCAATTCCTCATCGCTGTCACGGATGCGCGCGCATCATCATTATGATCATTATCTTCTATAGAAGCTTCTATCTTTATAATTATGTATATTTACAAAAGTCAATTCGCTCGCGCCTCTAGCGGTGAAAATGAGGGGTAATACCAGCTGACCTAATGTACATGTAAAGTTTGGAGCGGGACGTTTCACAAGAGTGACATCCACGGCTCCAATTTATAATTGTAACAAATAGTATTGGAATAAAAACATTCAATCGGGTAAAACACGGGCGTTGCCCGGGTCATTCGTCTATATATATATAGTCACGACCGTCATGGGCCGGTTCTGTCACGGATGCGCGCGCACAGGGTGGTCACGTGCTCGCCGGCAGCCAACGGGCGCGCGCCGCCGGCATTACGTCATAGATTATAAACACAAGGTAATAAGGCCAAATAAAAAAATAGTGTGTGATAAGGCACAATTTGGATTATCTACTTATATAATTGCCTTATTCTCTCTGTGTGAAGTTCACGGATAGATTTTGGTCAGAATGGATAAAATAAAAAAGTGTCAAGGGATGGGAATCGAACCCACGACCTTCCGCTTACCGGGCAGATGCCATGACCACTAGGCTACCCTGGACATATTTTTCCGTTCACATTTTTATTTTATATTTTCAAGACACACACAGTTTGGGGCGGGACGTTTCACAAGAGAGACATCCACGGCGCCAATTTATAATTGTAACGAATAGTAATTTAATTAAAACATTTTAAAAATATATACGCACTCGGGTAAAACCCGGGCGTTGCCCGGGCCATTCGTCTAGTCAACATATATAGTCACGACCGTCATGGGCCGGCCGGCCGGTTCTGTCACGGGTGCGCGCGCATCATCATTATGATCATTATCATTATCTAATGATAATAATGATAATAATAATAATAATAATAATTATTATTATTATTATTATTATTATATATTATTATTATTATCCATCCATTATATATATAGTCACGACCGTCATGGGCCGGCCGGTTCTGTCACGGATGCGCGCGCACAGGGAGGTCACGTGCTCGCCGGCAGCCATACTACTAGCATATGAACTATTTCTGAAAATTATTCTGCAGTCATATTATGTTTAAATGTAAAGCAATAACGCGCCATCTATATATCTTCATACATTTATATATATCTCCATATACCTCCATAATGTCTTTGTATTATGAATTATTATGTATTCGCTGTAATAATATTATTTGCCATGTAATAAGAAAAACACGAACTTTTGGTAGAATCTTATAAAAAAAACCATCTCTATAATCCATAATCATCTTGCTAATCTCAATGTAATCCCAGAGATTAAGATAGTGTTTTAATCTCTAAGCTGAAACGTTTATCCATCTGACTCAGCTGAGACAGGAAAAAACGTGAAGATTATATTAATAGAAAGTGTGTGTGTATTTAAAATTCACACTTTCATCAATAAAGTTTATTTTAATAAGTCAATATCAAATTTTTTCGTTAAGTTTCAAGCTTAGGAGATCTTTCCCAGATGTGCATCTCTATAAAATATTTATATGTCTAAAATGGCTTTAAAATACACTCATGGACAGAACTTAAGGAAGTTGTACCTTTTACCATGTATATCGGGATTCAGACAATAACTCTGAAAGATACACTCATGGACAGAACTTAAGGAAGTTGTACCTTATAGCATGTATATCGGGATTCAGACAATAACTCTGAAAGATACACTCATGGACAAAACTTAAGGAAGTTGTACCTTTTAGCATGTATATCGGGATTCCGACAATAATTCTGAAAGATACACTCATGGAAAGAACTTAAGGAAGTTGTACCTTGTAGCATGTATATCGGGATTCAGACAATAGCTCTGAAAGATACACTCATGGACAGAACTTAAGGAAGTTGTACCTTTCAGCATGTATATCGGGATTCCGACAATAATTCTGAAAGATACACTCATGGACAAAACTTAAGGAAGTTGTACCTTTTAGCATGTATATCGGGATTCCGAAAATAATTCTGAAAGATACACTCATGGACAGAATTTAAAGAAAGTTGTACCTTTTAGCATGTATATCGGGATTCAGACAATAACTCTGAAAGATACACTCATGGACAGAACTTAAGGAAGTTGTACCTTTTAGCATGTATATCGGGATTAAGACAATAACTCTGAAAGATACACTCATGGACAAAACTTAAGGAAGTTGTACCTTTTAGCATGTATATCGGGATTCAGACAATAACTCTGAAAGATACACTCATGAACAGAACTTAAGGAAGTTGTACCTTTTTTCATGTATATCGGGATTCAGACAATAATTTTGAAAGATATTACAATGACCTTTATTGAAGACACACGAGATAACCAAGTTGTTAAAGAAGCTGAGGAATGCTTGAAATCTTTATAACTCTAATATATATAGATAATACACTAACAGATTTTCAGTTGTAAAGTTTTAAACAATTTCCTCCAAACATATTGAACTATACATAGCGATTTCTATACTAAAATATTCGTTTTTTTTTTCACTTCGTGAGTAACACTTATTTTGATTCTTCAAATATATTAGTAATTATAGTTATTTTTTATTTATTTAATTTTCCAATCATAGATTTCTTTTTGCTTTCAAATTTTACGTTAATCATTTATCATCACCAGGTTGTTTTGTTTATAAAATATGTGCGAGTTTGTATTATTGAATTATATTAATTTATAATGGTAGATATATTACATGTTTTTAATATGATGTTTGATTGATTTTATCAAAATTGTTATAATAGTTTTGTTTCAAATTTTTCATATTTTAAAATTTACTAGAAAACGTGAGTTGTCATTTTATTTGCATAATCATTTATTTTAGCAGCTGGTATTATTGTTAGCTTTCTTATGAATGTGCATTTTTTAGGATGACTTAAATGTAGAAGACAAATATTTTTTTACTTTTAAAAGATAAGCAAATCATTTGATAAGTACTTATAAAGAAACATGATAATACCCTATGTTAAGGTAAGATTAAAGTATTTCTATTTAGACAACACACAAATAAGCGGCACATATACCATTTAACGTTGATTACATGTTGAATGTATTGAGGTAAATCTTTTGTATTTATTTCAAATTTGTTTCTGTGAGATTACATAACACTTTTATAGATATAAAGGTATAGAATTGTATTATTAAAAAATGCTTATCAAAAATGCTAATTGTAACAACATATCATGTTATTTTTACATAGTGTATAAATATTTCGCTAAATATTGAAGACATTTAAAGATTTTAAGACGCGAATGTTTCTTTTTACAAATAAATAAATATTTTACTGTATTTACTGCGATGGTTTGATTTATTTGTGAAAAGAAACATTCGCGTCTTAATGTCTTCATTCTTTATATATTAATGTGCGTTATTGCTTTACATTTAAAGATAATATGACTGCAGAATAATATTCAGAAATAGTTCATTTGCTGGTAATGTTACACGTTAAAATAGACTATAGAGGTTAATGTGACTTCTGATTCCTCCCGTTTGTTTATACATTGATGGTTGAAGCTGCTAAGTCTGGTTAGGTTAGGTTTAAGTTAGTTATAGGCTAAGATAGGTTACATTTCTTTTGGTAATAAAAGAAAATAAGACCTAATCCAAATAAATTAATAGTGTGTGACGTTTCAGCAACAACATTGTCACCATCATCAGACAAAAGAATAAATGAGAAAAAATATTACAGCAATTTCTTAAATAGTATTGTAGTAAGAGTACTTTTTTCTCATTTATTCTTTTGTCTGATGATGGTGACAATGCTGTTGCCGAAACGTCACACACTAATAAATAATTTGGATTAGGTCTTATTTTCTTGTATTATAATCTATAATCCAAATTGTGCTTTATCATTTCTTTTGGTAAATAATGGGGTATATATCTCTGATTCTTTTCATCTTCCAATGTCAATATATCCGAAAGGAAGTAAGAGTTTCTATCCATTCTCTCAGAGGTTTTGATAGATATTCATAGCTAGAAATGTGTTGTGATTCTTGTCTCAAAATTTCACATTATCGGAGTGATGTATCTTTAAATGAAATTTTTCTTGAAACATTTTACATTATTCTGATAGCCTGGCTAAGGATCTATATACGATCGCTAGTACTTTACGGAGAAGTTTATTTTTGAAGTCACATATGGTAAAAGCTTATGAACTAAACTGTTCTTTCCCATCCCTGGACACTTTTATTTTTCCGTTTATCATTACTCTTCACAATTCATCCTTTCATACCTCATTCCTAAGGTTAGAAATAATCGTTATTTCTCCTTGAAATAAATTTTGATTTTTCGTTGAAAAGAAACACATGCGGAATAGTATTTCAAATGTCGTTTTAAATTGTTCTTTGTCAACTACTCCCAAGGATTTATATATGTCGTATTATGGCTATATAGAAAATGTTTTATTCTCTCGACGTTTCGATTTTTTCGGTCCGTAGTGTCTTTTAATTTGAACTAGTTGGCAAATTGAATAAGGTATCTAAGACTAGGTTTCTTTTTACAATTTTTTATTTATTTATCGAGCTTTCGTGCTAAAATACTATTCAACACGGAGACCTAGATGGTAGTACTTCTAGGTTTCCGTGTGTTTAAGGGAATGTTATACAGGAAAGAACGAGAATTAAATTGTAAAAAGAAAACAAATCATTGATGACTTATTGGTTTTGTCAAAGTGGAAAAGCAGGAAAGAATCTTTAATAAAGAACTAGGAATGCTTTGGTCAGGCAACCTCAATCTTCAATATACATCTTCGTGGATCATGGAATACGTGGTGTCACTGTAGACCCGCTGGTGATTCTCTACCAAACTCTGCAGCGGTGGTAGAGGCGCCATATTTATTGTACATAGTATCTTTTTAAATAGTGCAGACTGTGCACTTTTGCATGTTTGTGTGTACACCTATCCCCCGATTTACACGGTAGATACGTTCCTGAGAAAAACGTGTAAATCGATTTTTTTTTTAAATTAGAAATACAGACACAGTGTGCGTGTGCAGCAAGTCATCACATAAGTTTGGGATTCCTCGTGAGATGTGTACACAGCGCATGTGTTCAATCACAGTAGCATTTAGTATAGTGCGATAAAAAAAAACTTATTTGGAAAACCGTGTAAAAGCGAAAACGTGTAAAACAAGTGTGTTGTTATCCAAGACGAGGCAAGATTAACTAAGCATTAGTTTATTTCCTATTATATTATATTATATTATATTATATACAAGTCAAAAAGAGATCACTAGCAGAGTATTATTCCTTTTGGTTTCCAGAGCTCAACAATCTATGAGCCTAATACTCTGCACATCTCCTCCCTTAACTTTACAGGGACCTTCGAGGTATCTTGACTGCCCTTCCATCTTGTATGCACGGCTGGCATTGAAGGGAGGCTCTTCTCTGGATCCTGGTCTTGGTTGTCCCTCTGCATCCTTCCATCTCTTGTAGATGAGGCCGTTGGTGTAGGGCAATCCTCCTCGGTCTCTTGCTCCTGGTCATCCTTGCATCTCCTTGAGAGCCAGGTTGATGTCGAAGTGGGGATCTCCTCATTTCTCTGCTCCTGGCGCTTTCCAGGGGCATCGTCCTATATGCTTGAAGAGTCAGATAGCAATCTTCTTCTTTCTTCTTGGACTTGGGCTTCTTAGATTTCTTCTTGGGAGGATCTTCAGCTTCTACTTCCTCCTCCTCACTGTCCTCAGCTTGCTTCCTCTTCTGGGGAGTCTCTTCCTCCTCATTGTCAGAGGACTCTTCCTCATCTCCGGACTCTTGAGTTCCAGATTTGGGGCAGTCGTCCTTCTTATGGCCAAACTCCCCACAGGTGTAGCAAGCCTTCTTGGACTTGCGCTGGTTCTCCTCCTGTCCTCCATCTTCAGCCGTGTTGTTGGTACACTCATATTTACGGTGGCCAACTTCTCCGCAGTTGTAGCAGGTGTTGTTGCTGCCTCCATCACGGCTCTGTCCACGGCCACGTCCACCACCACGGGCAGGTTTGGTACATTCAAACTTGCGGTGGCCTTCTTCCCCGCAGTTGTAGCAGCCTCTGTTATCTCCACTTCCGAGTCTACCACGCTGTCCGCCGCGGCCTCCTGATGATAATTGCTGAATCATTCTCACAATGTTTAATTTTTCACTTGTCTCCCCAGAGAGAAGTGGCTGCTTTAGTTTATCAACAATGTATATTTTCGAGTTTAAGTGCTGGCCTTTATTTTGAAGTTTTACGTGGATCATTCCAACTGTTTCCAAGGGTATTCCATTTGGACCTTGTAATATTTTATCAGATTTTTCCAGTTTTATTCTTTGGAAACTTTGATAATAATTTTGTAGGGGGAGCACGTTGACATCAGCTCCGGTGTCAATTTTAAAATTAATTTGTCTATTATTTACACCTTAATTGTACTATCCATTTCTTGGAATTATCCTCTACAGATCCCAAAAAAGCTATCTCTGATTTTATTTCATTTATGGCTTCTGATCTACATACTTTGGCATAATGGCCCTTTTTCTTGCATTTACTACAATACGAGTTCATAGCTGGACAATTTTTCCAATCATGATTATTTGAATTGCCACACCTGGTGCATCCATGTGATGACCCTCCCAACTGGTTTGACTTGAATTGTCTTATTTTTGGTTCGTGCCTTTTTGCTTCTTTTATATCATTAGGCATTTTCTTTATTTGATCTACAGAATCTTGTTGGTAAAGGCTAGACTGCTGTTCTTTGACACTTTCTAATTGCTTTGCCATTAGTGTGGCTTTTACTAAGGTCAAGTCTGTATCAAGTTGCATTCTTTCAGATAATGCTCTATCCCTTACTCCAACAACTATCCTATCCCTAATCAACTCATCATGTAACATCCCAAAATTGCAGTGCTCAGCTAGGCTATGGAGTGCTGTGATAAATTCATTCACCTTTTCCCCTTCCTGCTGACATCTTTGATTAAATCTTGCCCTTTCATAAATTATATTACGTCTTGGAATAAAGTGACTTTCAAAGCATTCAATAACTTTACCATAATTTTCTAGTTGGTCACTTGCTATTTTACATGACAACAAAATGTCATCTGCATTATCACCCATGCAGTACACGAGCATATTAACTTGCTCATTTTCTGGGTTATTAATTAACCCGCTTGCCTGCCTAAAACGTTCAAATCTCCTAATCCATTTTGGCCAATCACCTGGATTTGAAAAATTAAAAGGTTCTGGGGCTACACAATTATAATTTTGGGACATTATGAAGATTTACTTATAATATAATATAACTTACCAAAAAGTTTGCTTGATGTCAAGTTTCAAATTTTCTTCGAACAACGACTTTCTTTATGAATTCAGTTTACCGCTTCTAAGCTTGCTTGATGTCGAATTTCAAATTTTCTTCGAACAACGACCTTCTTTATGAATTCAGTTTACCGCTTCTAAGCTTGCTTGATGTCGAATTTCAAATTTTCTTCGAACAACGACCTTCTTTATGAATTCAGTTTACCGCTGCCACCATGTGTTGTTATCCAAGACGAGGCAAGATTAACTAAGCATTAGTTTATTTCCTATTATATTATACTAGACGAATGGCCCGGGCAACGCCCGGGTTTTACCCGAGTGCGTATATATTTTAAAAATGTTTTAATTAAAATACTATTCGTTACAATTATAAATTGGCGCCGTGGATGTCTCTCTTGTGAAACGTCCCGCCCCAAACTGTGTGTGTCTTGAAAATATAAAAATAAAAATGCGAACGGAAAAATATGTCCAGGGTAGCCTAGTGGTCATGGCATCTGCCCGGTAAGCGGAAGGTCGTGGGTTTGATTCCCATCCCTTGACACTTTTTTTATTTTATCCATTCTGACCAAAATCTATCCGTGAACTTCACACAGTGAACTTCACACAGAGAGAATAAGGCAATTATATAAGTATATAATCCAAATTGTGCCTTATCACACACTATTTTTTATTTGGCCGTATTACCTTGTGTTTATAATCTATGACGTAATGCCGGCGGCGCGCGCCCGTTGGCTGCCGGCGAGCACGTGACCTCCCTGTGCGCGCGCATCCGTGACAGAACCGGCCGGCCCATGACGGTCGTGACTATATATATATAATGGATGGATAATAATAATATAATAATAATAATTATTATTATTATTATTATTATCATTAGATAATGATAATGATCATAATGATGATGCGCGCGCATCCGTGACAGAACCCATGACGGTCGTGACTATATATGTTGATTATATTATATACAAGTCAAAAAGAGATCACTAGCAGAGTATTATTCCTTTTGGTTTCCAGAGCTCAACAATCTATGAGCCTAATACTCTGCACAACAAGTACCGTGTAAATCGGGGGATAGGTGTAATAGTTACCTAGAAATTATTCGAAAAAGAAAAAATAAACAATATTAAGGTAAAGGGTTTCTTTTAATTTTGATTTTCGTAAGTTTTCGATAAAAATATCTGCTCTTCAACGGGCATATACTTCAATATACATTATCAAGATGAACTTTGTACAGTAATAATTGTATTATTGGCATGTGTGGGCGTGCATCAAACTGTTTACAGCTAAAATATTAGATATTATAATGGGATGAAATATATATTAATTTATAGATAATTTGCCAGTACTTTTGCATGTATTGACAAGATGTCAATAAAATCAATTTATCGTTTTTTTATATGTCAAGAATCTGTTCATATTATTTATTGTCTTCTTTCTTATCTAAAAGCCATGACCATTGTGGATAGTTTATTACCAGTTGCAAATAAGACACGCTATATCCGATCTGGATAATTACGTTTGAAACTATTTACAATAATTGTAGTAGAGTAGATAACAGAATTGTCAAAAAGAAAATAAACAATTAAGAAAAAGAGCATTAAATAAACATATACATTAAACAAATAAGCAACAACATAAGCAGATAGAAGAAACTACAAGGTAGTTATTTACAATATGTTAAGCAATGATGGAAGTTAATGAAGTTATCTGTAATAATTAGTATCGTGGAGAGAGAAAGTTGATCAAGTTGAGTTAGCGACTGCTTTTACTGTAAGTGTACCACATGTCTACACATGTGAAAAACTGTTCAACTTTGCATTTACAAATGTGCCAGAAACCAGTTTGATTACTTGCACTCTCTGTTGGGGTTTGACTTTTGCAAGATTTTAAATTGTAATTTTAGGTAGATTCGGAGTATTTCTGAGTTCTGGGCAATGTTGCTTCCCCTCGATTTATTTGATGTGTCTTCGCTAACCTTGAGTTAGTTACACCACCTGATTTACATTTCAATAGGATTTGTGTTGTTCTGAATGTTGCTGGTAATCTGTTGGTTTGTCATTTGTCTACTTTCATGTACCATTTCAAGGACGAATCGTATTTGAAATGCTTAGATGGTCTATTACAAGATGTTAGCTAATGTACGTAAACAGGGGTAACAAACTATTGTACACAGATGTTAGTTTGTTCAATAGTATTAGAGTACTGACAGCTGTATCAATACATTGGTTTACATTCCACTAATGTGTAGCGAGGTTATTGTTTAATTATAATACCTTGCGATATATAATTTGTCTAAAATCATAAAGAGATATATTTCTTAAATAAAAATTCACAAACATCTTGAAGTTACAGGTTGCCTGTCCGGCATTTAGTTCTTAAAATTACAAGACACTTCGGTGAGAAAAGGGTCGACGTTACGACAATATTTTATAGCAAATTAAAAGAATAAGACGCTAATGTTTCTTTCACAAATAAATCAAATACCTACTCTCCTTACTGCGATGAATAAATAATGGGGTACTACTGATGTGCCAAGTCCTTCCAATATATTTCCATCGCAGTAAGGACAGTAAAAGTTTGATTTATTTGTGAAAAGAAACATTCACGTCTTAATGTTTTCATTTGTTTTATATAGATGGCGCTTTATTGCTTTATAAAAATCTTTTATCCTGACGAGGACAACATATTTTTGTCGAAACTGCGAGAAAATAAGACCCTTTTCTGGCCGAAATGTCTCTTGGGTTTAAGAATCGTAAACATCTCTAGCTTCAAGAATACTCCTGTAAAAGGGCGTTAAAGCCTGAAAGCTATATTAAAAATTGTGTTTAAGAAACCTATTTCTTTATGATTGTCTGGCAAATAATGAAGCGAGACTATACTAGGTAAGCCACATTGTGTATTTGCAAATCTCTGGTGAAACTTATTCTTAAATTTCCTATTTGGTAGCTAAAGAGATTCCAGGGTAGATCTATCATTATTGAAAAACTATATTAATGCGACGCGTTGATTATCCATTGAAACAAATGTAAACAACCAAGGAACTTTATTTAATTTTAAATCTTATTTTATTGTGGCGTATTAACTATGTAAGATATTTTCTCCCGTAGAAGGGCTTACTTGCCTGAAAGCTTGAGAGATTTTTAAATAAAAAATATTTTAAAAATAAATATTTCTCTGGATGCTTAATGTTCTTATTTTAATATTGAGTCAAGGGATTTTTTTTTTCTAACTTTTTAATTTAATAATTAAAAAAGACGTACCTAGATCTGTGATGGACAATGTCTTCATAGACCCAGATATTCTTTTTTTTTTTTGGATAGCTTCTTAGAATCGTTTATATAATTAATACATTTTGACTGTTAACCATGGGTAGTTTAGATTTAGTAGAGTGAAGTTATAGATAGGTTAAGGAGTACACTGGTTTAGTGCCAATTCCATTGTCAAGTACAGTATCTAGATGATGATAAACTGATGATATGCCTTTTGTCATGGAAGACATCGTAGATTACCTGATATAAAGGTCAAGATACTAGGTCAGGTTATCTACACCTTTCGTCTTTTGTTTAAAAAAAAAACATAGAAGATATTAATATTCCTTATTAAAAACTAGAAGACCTGGAATTTTATTAATCTTTTCATTACAAATATATGCGTTAGTGCTCCATCTGTTATGAAAATTCGAAACTATTATAGACGCGTATGAATCTTTTTTAAAAATTAAACAGTTTCTACTGTCTTTAATGCAATGGCAAAATTAATGGGAGGGCCTGACTCATCAGTGGTAAATTCTCCCAGCGATTAAACTGGGAAACCGCTGGGATGGTTCACCACTGATGAGACAGGCCCTCCCATTAATTTTGCCATTGCAGTAAGGGCAGTAGATATTGTTTAAGTTTTAAAAAAGAATCATACGCGTCTATAATAGTTTCGAATTTTCATAACGAATATATGATACGTTTATAAAAAGACGTATTTGATTGATATCTAAATCTCATTTAAAGGTAAAAAAAGTGCATTCGATTTTTATAAAAGTCCAAATTAATTTTACCATTATTCTTTTTATCGTAAAATGACATTTCGAATAATAAAATTAATCTATATATATAATTGCCTTATTCTGTCTGAAGCTCACGGATAGAATGCGCGCCCATTGGCTGCCGGCGAACACGTGTCCTCCCTGCCCCCCTCTAGACAACCCTGTTATCAGCTGTGTGATACACACACCTGTCTATAGCGGCCATTCTAGACAACCCTGTTATCAGCAGTGTGTTACATCCACCTGTCAATACAGACCACCCTGTCTATAGCGACCACCCAAGACAACGTTTTTAAAATATATTCGCACTCGGGTAAAACCCGGCCGTTGCCCGGGCCATTCGTCTAGTAGTTAAATATTTAAAAAAAAACGTGCATTAGATTTTTTTTAAATGTATACGTATGTTATTTAAAATATATATATTTATTAGATAAAGGGTTTCGATTCTAAAAATTTGAGTTTAAACAAAATAACTTTTGTACAATTGAAAAATTATTTTATAATTATTTTTTATAAATATAAAATAATTAGTACCTTTCGAAAACTATATATCTGTTAATTTCGATACTATTTTGGATTTAGCTATTTTAAACTAAGGTATACAATAAACTCTCCTATAACGCGATTATTGTGTTCCGTGTTGTATAAAATCGCGTTATAGGAATTCGCGTTGTACGAAATAAAACTTGTATAACGCGAATGTTGTTAGGGTAAATTGTTTTATTTTATAACGCGTTATACGAAAATTCGCGTTGTATAAATAAATTTGTCGCAATTTTTTGATCGCGTTGTACGAAATCGCGTTGTAAAAACTCGCGTTATAGGAGAGTCTACTGTATAATCTTATGCCACTATGATGCCAATTTGCATAAGAGAATTTGAAAACTTTGCATATTTAAGATAAGATATTTGTAAGCCAAACAAATGTTTGTTATCAATATTTGTGTATGTGTTGATTTAAAGAAACATCCTGAACATTTCTTCGATATGTTTGGACATGAGCTTTGTCAGAAGAACAAAAAAGAACTCTTTTCGTCAGTTAAAATTCCTGATGACATTTTCACCTCTCTCGATTGTTAGCTTCTTCATACATAAATATTTTCTTATTTTTAATTAAAAAGGCCTATATTGGATTTTAAAAAATCATTTATTTCACCAATATTTCAGTTGGCTGAACGCCAACCTTTATCAAGGTATTATAACATATTTAATGTGTGTCAACAACATTAAATAATAACACACATTAATATGTTATAACACCTTGATAAAGGTTGGCGTTCAGCCAACTGAAATATTGGTAAAATAAATGATATTTTGATCCAATATATGCCTTTTTAATAAAGAATTATGGATTGCTCTATTTTCAAAATAAATCTTTTTATGACGAACTTAAATTGGCAAAACTGCAGGGAGGGTTCACCACTGATGAATCAAGCTCTTTCAATATATTTTCATAGCAGTAAGGACAGTAGAAGTTTGTTATATGTGTAAAAGAAACATTCGTGATTTTAATGCTTTCATTTATTATATAGATGGCGCGTTATTGCTTTAAAATATTTTTATTCCTTCATTCTTATATAGTTTTTCAACAAAATTTATATTAAACAATGATATTGTATTTTAAAAGATTTTCAATATACACGGAGCGCGCGCGGATGCGAATAAGACATTGTTTTAATCCCAATTATCCAGTAAAAAGACTAGGGTCGAATTTTGCCAAACACGACTCTAAATAGAATCCTGCATTGAGCATCTTTTCTTCAGAAATGTTCTTGTTTCTTGCAAAATTTCAACTTAATCAGTTATCTCAAGTAACCAAACTGGACTCAGGATAATTGTGAGGACAAATTCAAACTGCTTTCTCAAAGTGGAGATATGTGGTACTCTTAATAGTGTAGAAACATCTGTTAACAGCCCCCAATGATTATCTTGGCCCGTATTATACATATATAATGTAAGTGAAAAATACCTCTGAGGTTTAATGACAGATCCGCTAGTTATACAAAAGGTCGCTACAGAGTGAGACTGAGAGATGCACGGAGGATAGACAATGAGATATCCACGGATTATCCATGAGACATCGGCACAGAGAGAGACAGAAGTACACGGATGATAAATAGACAGTGGCATCCACGAATTCTCTATTAGACATCGGCACAGAGAGACTGTGGATTGAGAGACACACGGAGAATTGATAGACAATGCCACCTTCACGGATTCTCCATAAGACATCGGTACAGAGAGGGACAGAAGTGCACGGAGGATAAATGGAAAATGACATCTACGGGTTGTCCATAAGACATTGGTACATAGAAACTGTGTGCTGAGAGGTGCAGTTAGGATATAGAGACAGGGACATCCACGAGTTCTCTATAAGACATCGGTACAGAGAGACTGTGAACTGAGACTGAGAGGTGTACGGATGATAGACAGTGACACATCCACGGGTTCTCCATAAGACATCGGTACAGAGAGAGACAGAAGTACACGGAGGATAGACAGTGACAATTCCACGAGTTCTCTATTAGACATCGGCATAGAGAGAGAGAGACAGAGAGGGACACGAAGGATAGACATGGTGCCGGGGTTATCTCTCCATTGTCCAGCAGATACAACAGCCGCCACTGATAACTCAGACAGGCAATTAAATCCCTTCAATCGGCTGCTGTGTATTTACTTGGCTTCAATATGACTTCACACACCTCAGTTGATAGGTCATGTCCCTCCTGTCGACATAGACGTCACGTCAGTGACAAACTACCAGCTTTGACAAATTATAAACGCACACCTGGAGACCAAGACTTCGGGCTAATGCCTCTAACAGCTGAACACCTCTTTGGCAAATGCTTATTTCACTGATCTCCTTTGAAGCTATCATGAATTCGAAATGAAAGCATGTCCTGGACTGAAAAGATCATTAACTTGAAACTATGGTCACTGAAGATGCTGAGAAGTATTTCAGAAAAGAAAAATATAGCAATAGAACTCTATAATTTCTACAGATCAATTGTAAATAGTTTCATACACAAAAGAGGTAGTGAGGAAAGTTTTAGAACAGATGTGTAAATCCTTTTCAAACAAAGACATAGGGAAAGGGAGAAAAAAACTGTATTATTTTGTTGTAGTATGGCGAATCCATACAGGGCAATGGGCCCTAATAAAAGCCTTTTTGTTGTTGTTGAAACTATGGTCACCAGATCGCCTTCTGAATTGGCTAGAGCTTGTGCCATAGCTTTGTCATCGACCTTACTCGGATAGCTTGCAGAGACGGCAGGTTGAGAAATGATGTTTGAATTTTGCGTCTATATTTTGATGGGGGATGTTATCCTTTACTTTTATAAATCAATTTTATCCCGATACATATTGTATCTTTGTTTGCAGTTTTGTTTCCTTTTTATAATCAAAATCTACTGTTCTGAAAGCTTATGTTCATAGTTTGCTTGAATACCATTTATAAGATTCCATCCTTCAGTACAACTTATATAAGCAGAATCGTCTAATACAGTATTAGAACTCTAAAAGGGTGTCTGGGAAACCGCGGGGAACATGACGAAACCGCTGGGATTATTTATTGAGGATATATGATTATTCTAAACTATTATAGACGCGTATGATTCTTTTAAAAAATAAACAATTTATATTGTCCTTACTGCAATGGAAAAATTAATGGGAGGGCAGTAAGGGCAGTAAAATTGTTTAATTTACAAAATAATCATACATGTCTATAATAATTTCGAATTTTTAAAACTAATCATATGTTTTATGTACTATATGTGTGATAAATACAGTTAACAATGTATATAATCTATTTCTATAGTATAAAACACTATAATATAATATAATACACTGCGGCTTGTGATTATAAAACAACACTTGGAGTTACACCGCATGAGTTTCTTTGAAAAATCAAAATTTATTTCAAGGTGAAATATTGACTATTTCTAACCTTTTTATTTTCATACCTCATCTAAAAAGGTTAGAAATAGGCAATATTTCACCTTGAAATAAATTTTGATTATTCATTGAAAAGAAACTCATGCGGTGTAATTTCAAGTGTTATTTTATAAAATACTATGTTTTAGCTATAAATGGGTGTTATAAAAATCTGAAACTGATACTCAGCAGATAGAGTAACAATAGAGGGCGGACTAAATTTAGAATGAACCAACCAACCGTAGCATTCAGTAGGCCATGTAGAGATTGTGTATGACATGGAGGATTGATGTTCTACATTCTTTCTTTATTTATTTTTCTTTCTTATCCCTAGTACACGTGGTACAGGCCATGATAACCATGATGGGTAGAAGTAGGCAACTGTTTTTACTGTAAGCGCACCACATGTCTACATATTTGAAAAACAGTTCGACTTTGCACTTACAAATGAGTCAGAGCCCCGTTAGTTACTTGCACTCGCTGGTGGGGTTGGACTTTTGAAAGAATCTGGGGCCATTGGAGCTTTTTTTTTTATCAGAAAAAAGTGCCCAAGGCGGGAATCAAACCCGGGTCGTAGTGGTTGAAAACCAAACGGTTTAACCAGCCTTCCATCGACCCCTACAAACAATATTGATACAAGGAAAGTTAGGCATAGATTAAACATAGAGCAATAACGCGCTTTCTACATACACACCTCTATGTCTTGAATACAAAGATACTTCGACCAGTAAATCTTTTTATTACATCGACGTTTCGACAAAAATCTTTTGTCCTCGTCAGGATTTCCAGTCAACATCAAAACAAAGTTACAACAAGATCACAGCTATCAGAAATATAAATTAAATATTAACATCAGACTCGAGGTCTTCCCCGAGGGACGTCTAGATTACATCAAGGGCTACAAGCCGCCCTGAGTCCGGATAGGTTCTTGACCATAATGGAGTTGTTGTCTCCAACATGTTTAATTGCCTTGTTGAGGAATTTACACGGAATGGTTTTCTGGCGAGAGATAGGCGTCTAGAAAATTTAGCAAGGCGTTTAGAATCATTCAAACATTATAATACATCTATCCCCCAATTTACACGGTACTTGTTTTATACGTTTTCGCTTTTACACGGTTTTCCAAAAAAAATTTTTTTTGTTTTTATCGCACTATACTAAAATGCGATATTCTACTCTATACTACCTATGTTGAAAATAATATTGGGAGGCTCTGATTCATGAGGGGGCGAACACGTATTCAGATTTGACAGTTTAATATACACCTATCCCTCGATTTACACGTTTTTCTCAGGAACGTATCTACCGTGTAAATCGGGGGGGGGGGGGGGGGGGGATAGGTGTACTTACATTCAGAATAATTTTTAACGGCTTGCTTAATGTTTTAATATTTTTGTTTGCTCCTGACGAGGACAAAATATTTTTGTCGAAACGTCGAGGTATTAATAAGATTTATACTGGCCGAAGTATCTTTATTTTCAAGAAATATGAATGCCGGCCAGGCAGCTTCTATATTTACGACACCTCTATGTATTTTTCAACAAAGTAAATACACTAAAAAGTTTGCGTTATTTGAAAATTAAAAATTCGTGGATAGGTTTTAATTTGGTATATTTACTGATGAGCATAAGCCCTCCCAATATTTTTTTCATCGCAGTAAGGACAGTAGAAATTCGATTTATTTGTGGAAAGAAACATTCGCGTCTTAATGTCTTGATTCGTTATATATAGATGGGGCGTTATTGTCTAGATATGAGCATAGAGTTGACAGCTACTTTACGGAACTAGAAAGGAGCAGCAGCTAGACTCAATGGTTGAGGACCGTTACTGTCCAATTCCAGCAAGTCATGCCGTGAGGCTGTCATCTGTAATTGCCTCAAGGACCCGTCTTCTAGACCCAAGGACACTCGGGGACACACAGGGACATTATAAACTGAATATATTCCGTGTAAATATAGGACATCAACCTTGTACACTGAATACATTTACCTTTAAATAAAGTAAAGTCGTTGCCTTTTTGAAAACCCTTTTCAGATAGTGCATATATGTATGATTTGAATTTGCCCTAATATATATATGAAAATAGAGCAATCCATAAATAAATCTTTAAATAAAAAGGCATACATATTGAATAAAAATATCATTTATTTTACCAATATTTCAGTTGGCTGAACGCCAACAATGTTATAATACATTGATAAAGGTTGACGTTCAACCAACTGAAATATTGGTAGAATAAATGATATTTCAATACAGTATGTGTCTTTCTAATTAAATATATATAACTATATTCATATGCAAATGTTAAGTAACTTGAAACGAAAATTATTATTCAGAGAAAAACACAGCTACATCAACTAATAGTTTATTTCAACTTCCGAAGTTTTAGTGATTTCCTGTGAAGTGACATTCCTCTGAAGAGAGTGGATAGGAAGTCATTGAAATGTCAGGAGTTAAACTATAGGTTGATGTGGCTGTGTTTTTGTCCTGAATCTACTTCCAACCAACACAAAGGATCTTCATAAAAATATTATATTTAAGAGAATTTAAGAAATATTATTAAATGAAATTTGTATATATACAGTTAAACCTGTCTATAGGCCCCCTCTAAATAGCGCCTCTTTCTCTATAGCGCCCACTCTGTGGAAAATAACTCTCGCAGTTCATCGGTGGCGGAGTCTTTCCTTCGGTGGGCGCCACCCATGAAGACTATATATATTATATATATATATATATGTATATGTTGCAATATAATAATAATGTGGGGAAAGAGAAATAATCACACCACAATTTGGTAGAGAAATTTGGAAGGCAACCAGAGAGAGAGACGGGCCCGGCAACCGCCGGGCGTCCGTTCGAGTCGAACACAATCACCCAACTGTCTTAATTAGTCCTGAGGTTCCAAGTAACGCCCCTGTGGTCGCCCCCTGGAATGTCGCTGATATCTCAAGTGACCGTACTTTAGCTGCTTGTCTCTCTCTGGGTTGACTGTAGGTCTGTTTTATTATTCCTGGAAGAGTATATATTATGACATATTTATTAATTATTTTATATTTATATATATGTATATGCATATTTTATCATTATTAATCATATTTATATTTTATCTGTATTTAACCTTATACAGTAGAACTTGGATAATTCGAACTTCTTTAATTCGAAAACCTCTTTAATTCGAATATTTATCTTGGTCCCCAGAATTTCCTATAATTATAATTTCCGTTTTTAATTCGAATTTTTGGATAATTCGAATTTTTTTATGGTCCCTTGGGGTTCGAATTATCCAATTTCGACTGTATAATCTTATATGGACATTGAAATAAAGTAGTTTCTTCTCCTCTCTATAGCGCCCTATTTTAAGTACATAGTACGATGCGATTTACATTAAAAGTGACCTGTCTATAGCACCCCCTCTCTATAGCACCCTATTTTGGTTAGTCCCAAGAGGGGGCGCTATAGACAGGTTTAACTGTATCTTGAGAGCTGGTTATATGTAAATTACAAATCTCTCGGTCTGGTTGTATTTTACTAATTTATAAGAATGTTATCTTTAATTTTGCTTAGGATGGATATAATACAAAGCATAATAAGGTATAACATTTGTACAAAATATGGTCAAGTTTAATTATTTTAATTCAATAAAGTCATTTTGTTCTTTAATATTTGCATATCATAGTAAAAAATAGATTTATAATACAATAGTATTCCAATCCCTGGATACTTTTATTTTTCTGTTTATCATTACTCTTCACAATTCATCATATCATACTTCATCTCTAAGGTTAGAAATAATCGTTATTTCTCCTTAAAATAAATTTCGATTTTTCGTTCAAAGGAAAAATTCGCGATATAATTGCAATTTTCGTTCTACAAAAAATATATTATTAAACTTTAATTTTATCGACAAACACAATACAGTAAATATATTTAAAATGAATAAACCCATAGCATATGTTTACGTGTGTATTTGATCTTTATTTTTTACATAATTTGACGTTTGTTGAAAATTATCGCTATCGGTAAACAAAATTTGTAGTTGAATCTCCAAACTTTCATGTTAGTTCGTTAAAAAAAATGTAGATATGACAGAGAGACAAGGTATACAATTTTAAACTATTTCTGATCACGTTATTCCAAAGTGTGATTCTGATTGGCCCATAGGAGTCACGTGAGAGTAAAACATCTACGGCCGAACACGTCTGCCAATCGTCTGCCAATTTTAAAAAATTTGCACGTATGAAAATATTATAGAAAGGAACATATATAGATCAGAGACTATAGATTACGAAAAGGACTTCTTAGAATGCTCAAATTTAATAGAAAAATTTAATAGAAAAATCAAAACATTTACGAAATTTCCCAAATGCAATTCCCAACCAGCCAGTCCTGAACATCTTTTGAATTGTATCAAATCCTCCAAAAAAGACCTCTGGGAAAACCCCAGGACTATAATAGAAAAGCCGAGACAATGGAACTAATGGAGATCGTTTAAGCGACTTGAGGAATAAGCAGCAACAGCAACAACTCCACCTTTGCCAGTCCCAAGCCCGGATTGGGAGAGCAGTAACAAGCTCACTGAAAAACCTGGGTTCAGCTGATAGTACCCTGTAAGGGCTCAAGGGATACAGGATGAGCAGCGTTTGTAATCTATGTTAGGAGCGGCTGTACATGGCGTCTGTTCCTCATATCAGAGGCGGCCATTTCTTTTGGAGCTAAGTCGGCCAGCCACTGGGTAGTGCTCTCAGTCTTAATGACAAAGGCAGACTACTTCATCTAGTACCCTAATATGATTGAGTAGAGATAAGAAAGAAGAAAAACAACAACATATAGGTCAGGAATAAGATTTTGCCATATTAATGCTATCTTTTGTAAATAGAGCAATCCATAAAAATCTTTAGTTAAAAAGGCATATATTGGATCAAAATATCATTTATTTTACCAATATTTCAGTTGGCTGAACGCCAATCTTTATCAAGGTATTATAACATATTGATGTGTGTGAACAACAAAACAACAAAGTATGGCGCTGAGTTTGTTGTTGACACACATCAATATGTTATAATAACTTGATAAATGTTGGCGTTCAGCCAACTGAAATATTGGTAAAATAAATGAAATTTTGTTCCAATATATGCCTTTTTAATTAAATGCTATCTTTGTTAAAGCAATTTCCGGAATTCCAAAAGTTTTAGAGAAAGGTAGAGTTGGTAGTTTGAGGAAGAAATTAATTCCAGCCGCCAGTGTTTGAATAATTACATGTGGGTCCAGTAATTTGGCTCAGTAATTAGGTCACACATGTGGCGCTAAACATTTGGATATGGACTCAGTCCTAGGTAGAAAGTCTGAAATCTTCGTTTTCCAAATTTGGAAGTTCGCCTCGTCTTTGATATGGATTTCTTGTATCTCTTGTATTGGTTTCTTGTATTTTCTATATCGATTGTGATTAGCTTTTACTTTTTTATCTTCATTTGCGGTGAATCCGTGGTAAATCCATGGACAGTTAAACCTGTTTATAGCGCCCCCTCTAAATAGCGTCTTCCTCTCTATAGCGCCCGATTTTAAATAAGTAGTATGATGCGATTTACATTAAAAGTGACCTGTCTATAGCACCCCCTCTAAATAGCGCCTTCCTCTCTATAGCGCCCGATTTTAAATAAGAAGTATGATGCGATTTACATTAAAAGTGACCTGTCTATAGCACCCCCTCTAAATAGCGCCTTCCTTTCTATAGCGCCCGATTTTAAATACGTAGTACGATGCGATTTACATTAAAAGTGACCTGTCTATAGCGTCCCCTCTAAAGAGTGTCTTCCTCTCTATAGCGCCCGATTTTAAATACGTAGAACGATGCGATTTATATTAAAAATGACCTATCTATAGCACCCCGTCTCTATAGCACCCTATTTTGGTGAGTCCCAAGAGGGGGCGCTATAGACAGTTTTAACTGTATAATACATTTCTTAAAGATAGAGGTTGCCTGGCGAAATCCATAGTTCTTAAAAATGAAAGATACTTCGGCCAGTCAATATTTTTTATTATCTCGACAAAATTTGAAATATACCGCGTGAGAACGCCCTTGCAGTCTTAAGAATAATTTTAACTACTCTTTGCCAAATGTTTTAATTTTTGTTCGCTCCTGACGAAAACAAAAGGTTTTTGTCGAAACGTCGAGACAATAAAAATATTTACTGGCTGAATTATATATAATTTTAAGAACAATAAATTTACTTTCCTCCAATTTACCCAGACTAATCTATTAGCTTGATAGTCTTTATATATAGATGGAAATTTTGCCGGAAGGAAATTAATCTAAAGGACGGTCAATAGATGGCGTCTAGTTTTGACGTCTATTTTGACGGGAGAGGCGACCTTTGTCTCTTAGATCAATTTCCTCCCGGCAAAATTTCCATCTATATTCTAGCCATAGATATGGCCCAGCCAATTTGCCAGCTAAACACCTCTTTGGCAGATTGTCAAGATTCCATTAGATCCCGTGTGGATCTCATGGAATAAAGTCCGCCCTAGACTGACGAGGGCCATTAGCCCGAAACCATGGTCTCTAGGTCGACGCTTTTCAGTTTGCCAAAGCTGGTGTTGTGGCTTTGTCACCGACCCGAGGCCGCTAGTTTGCGGTGACGGTCAATAGATGGCGTCTAGTTTTGACGTCTATTTTGACGGGAGAGGTGACCTTTGTCACTTTAGATGTCTTTATATAATTTTTCCTGTATCAAAATATCATATTACCATTAAGGTATTATTACTGTTTTTCCTGTATGTATCCTACATTTTTTGCTTGGAGAATCTGTATAAGACTAAAAGGTCTTAATAAAGCTTTTTGTTGTTGTTTGTATTTGTATTTTCTATTTTTGTATGTTTAAAAAAATGAAAAGAGTTTTTCGCTCGAATGTTTCTGATAGATGCACCAGCTTCTGATAAAGATAAGAGTTGGTAGACCATGTTGTATTTATTGTTCGATTCTGGAATAATATCACAGGTTTCTGGATATGATTTCTTTTTATGCATACATTTTAATTACATTCTTTAATTGTATTGCATGAGATTGCATTAATAAAAAGAAACTCAACTCCAGAAAGCTGTTGTATGATTTGAATCTATATTGTAGCACAATATGTATTTGTATGAAAAAACAAGGGAAAATAAGTGGGTCAGGTGTTGATATTAAAAATAAAGAAAGCTTATCCTGACCAGGAGCACATGTGCTTTACAGAACGCAGAGCGCCATCTAGTGGGACAGAAATCAACTAAACATTGATTTAGCCTGTTCCCTGATATTTGGTCAACCCAATATCTTGATAAATCAAGAAAAGCCAACCACGAACGCGTTTCGCGCTTTTGTCGCTCGTCAGCGTTTGAATAGATTATAAATTATGATATTTATATTTTAATACTCTGTATACTTCCCTTATTGAGCTTCTATTGTATTTTATTTATTTATTTTGCTTATCTCTAGTACACGTGGTACAGGCCATGATAATCATGGTGGGTAGAAGTAGGTGACTGCTCTTACTGTAAGTTCACCACATGTCTACATATATGAAAAGCAGTTCGTCTTTGCACTTACAAATGTGCCAGAATCCCGTTTTGTTACTTGTACTCGCTGGTGGGGTTGGACTTTTGCAAGAATTAGGGGACATTGGAGCATTTTTCAAATAAAAAAAAATCCCAATTCGGGAATCGAACCCGGGTCGTAGAGGTCGAAAACCAACGGTTTAGATCATCCTTCCACCGACCCCTTTGTATTTTATAAATTTTTATTTGTCTTTGTACCTTAAATAGATAAATATGTGTCAGCATGAAGTTTATATTTCTTAATTTTCTACGTGATAATATTTAGAAGATTTGAATATGGTAAATATTTCGATTTTGTTATAATTCCAAGCGATAGTCTATCTGTATCATTCTGATGGTATCATCTGAGGGTTTCTGTCGTTGTCAAGAGAATCTGTCGTTGTAATGTCATCCTCCAAGAGACAGGGAGGGGTGAGGTAAGCCAATGACACGACGTCCTAGTAATGAATGACACCAGAATGACACAAATTTGCATCCCAGCTCAGCATCTTGGACACGGAAAAACCAACATTGTACGCACGAAGATGAATGTAATTCTTGTTGGCTTATAAACACTTCTAACAATATATTAATAGAAATGATTGCAAAAGGTTTCTTTCTTCAATAAAAATGGCAAGCTTTCAAGTGTTAACTTATCATCAGACCAATTGTTTCACAAATTCCTACAATATATATAGAGGTGTAGGAGGTATTTTTACATATTTACACTTATTTACACAAATGAAATTAATCGGGTAATATATTCGTAAAAATGTTCTTGTTATAGTTCCATTTTAGAGATATTTCATTGAAGAAACCGAAAATATAGTTCCATTTTATGAAATATTACAGTAAAATAGCTCAGGTAGTTAACATACTATCATTTTGGTGTTTGGAATGGGTTGTTAACTGTGAGATTTTCTATGTCATCGACAATGAGATGAAACAAGATTATCTGTATTGCTGATATCTATGAAAATATGGTGAGGATAGTAGTGATATTGGTTCGTGAAATCAATACTTCACACTTCTTATATTTATAATCAAGTTTAATAGTTTATGTGTGTACACCCATGAACAAAACTTAAGGAAGTTATACCTTTTAGCATGTATATCGGGATTCATACAATAACTCTGAAAGATACACTCATGGACAAAACTTAAGGAAGTTGTACCTTTTTAGCATGTATATCGGGATTCAGACAATAACTCTGAAAGATATTATAGTGACCTTTATTGAAGACACACGAGATAACCAAGTCTGAACAAAATTGCCTCTGTATCCTTCAAAAAACAGAAAACCGGCGACAACGACTTTTCACTTTCTTAAGTTTTGTCCATGAGTGTAGATATCGCATTCAATATAGATTTAAAGTGGTTCTAAAACTAATCTCAAGTATGATTTATAATAAAAATATTACACCAAAAATTTCGCAATTCGTTTCTTCTAATTGAATCTGAACTAGCTTTCAAGAATCTTTCTCAGGCCACACACTACCTCGAGTAGGTTTAAATAGAACGTCAGGATGTGACTGAGGCACTTGAAAGTTAATAATATATTTTAATAAAGAAATTTGTTGCGTGAATGTTGTAGAATAGTTTAACGGACAGTTTTTGTAACTTTATTCAAGTTTACATTGCCATCGCAATGTTAGCACTGTGTCAACTCTTGGCGGCTGGAAGGCTGGAAGATTTCCGCAGAAGTTGCAATGAGGGAAGATTGTCCTTACTCACTCTGCACCATCAATAATGCCAGGACAGATGTTAGCGCCTGTCAGGAATGCCTCGACATGGCGTAGCTCATCTTTCTACGACACTACTTTATTTCTCCGCACTTCTATATCGCCGTCGTATTCTTGGATTTAGCAGTGTCTTGTCAAATCTTATTTAACGCAATAGCCCTCACGTGATCTACGGTGCTAGTTTGTAGCTAGGACATAGCGAATAGGGATTGTCGTATTCTTGGACTTACCAGTATCTTGTCAAATCTTTTTTATGCAATACCTCTCATGTGATGTACGGGGCTAGCTTGTAGCTAGGACTCTAACACTAGGCTTTGT
Source organism: Cordylochernes scorpioides (assembly GCA_030710605.1). Classification (NCBI taxonomy): domain Eukaryota; kingdom Metazoa; phylum Arthropoda; class Arachnida; order Pseudoscorpiones; family Chernetidae; genus Cordylochernes; species Cordylochernes scorpioides. Next base: position 9,945,630 of record CP092871.1, on the reverse strand, counting down.
CGTATTTTTGAACCTAGCAATGTCTTGTCAAATCTTGTTTGAAGCGATATTTCTCTCGTGATCTATGGTGCTAACTTGTAGCTAGGACCTCCACGACTAGGAATTGTCGCATATTTGGATTTAGCTTGCAGTGTATTGTCAAATCTTGTTTAACGCAATATCTCTCACGTGATCTACCGTGCTAACTTGTAGCTAGGACCTCCACTACTAGGGATTGTCGTATTCTTGTATTTAGCTAGCAATGTCTTGTCAAATCTTGTTTAACGTAATTCTCCTCACTTAATCAGCGGTACTAACTTGCAGTTAGGACTTCTTCGACTAGAGATTTTCGTATTATTCGACCTAGCAATGTCTTGTCAAATCTTGATTGACCCATTTCCCTCTTTTGGAATAATTAAAATAAAGCAATAATTAGTTGATATTTATTCCGATAGATGGCGTAAGCCTCAGCAAATTTCAGTTCAAAGATCAGGAGATGACTTTAACATTACAGAAATCTGTATTCAATCGTGTCTGTAATTACAGAAAGATATATTAGAATAATGATTCACGTTCTTCTCAATAAGTTTCTTTGATAAATTGATAAAATTCTCCAAATTTCGAGTTAAATAACTAACCAATAGAAGAGTTCGATAAAATAATCCCTTGAATCAATATTAAAATAAAAACATAAAACTTCCAGGGAAAAGATTCTTTAAAAAATATTTTTTATTTAAAAAAATATTACGAGCTTTCGGGCAAGTAAGCCCTTCTACCCCATTATCCCCAAGTGAAGCACGCACAACAGAAGCCCGCGTTGATTATGCCTTAAAACAAATGTAAACAGTGACTTTATTTAATTTTAAATCATATTTTATTGGCGTATTAATCATGTAAAGCATTTTCTCCCGTAAAAGGGCTTACTTGCCCGAAAGCTCGAGATATTTTTAAATAAAAAAATATTTTTAAAGAATCTTTTCCCTGGAGGCTTCATGTTTTTATTTTAACAATAGAAGAGTGTCAAATGTATTTTACCTTGGACTGAATGGCAGTGAGTGATTGAAACATCGTGAAACAAAAGTTGAAGATATTGATGAGTTTATCGTTAATTTGTAGAAGAGTTATCATAAAGATAGGGAGCTGAGTATTAATAGGTAGAAAGAAGACATATCTGTATTCATGATATAATTGTGAAAAAAGTATTGATATTACAAATATATTCTCACAATGAATATCTTTTTTTATTTAAAAAACGCTAGCTTTCAAGCGTTAATCGCTCTTCAACGGGCTTACTATAATATTGACTTTATCCCACCAGAAATATTTACAAACACAAACACGCGCAGCGTGGATATTTATAACTGAAATCTATATATATAAAATTGAATGTCTGTTTGTTTGTACTCTATAGATTCAAAAACCATACATCCAATCGCCGTGAAATTTTGGGATATTATTAGGTATATCACCGGGAAGGTTTTTGAAAAATAATTTCCTGAATATCTTGAATATCCTTAGAGTTATTTGCAGATTTGTAGTTTTAACTCACAAGCAGCGCCCCCATTGTGACGATGATAACAAGTTTTCTTATCACTAAGTTTGTTATCTTAAATATTATTTATCAAAAGTAAGATTATCTCAGGATGACACGGCAATGTGACACGGGAAAAAATGTTCACTAGATAAAACTATGATTTTCTAATGTAGAAAATTAGGAAAGACAAAATTCAGGATGACACGGCACACAGGGACCGGGAAAAAATGTTCACTTTATCGAGGGATTCAAATTTACGAGTTTCAAATTATCAAAATATATCTTTTTTTTAAATAAGTTTTTAGAGAATTGTTTTAACAAATGTTCGCTAGACAAACCTTTACTCGGGTAAAACCCCGGGCGAAGCCGAGTACGTTTTATAAGTTTATAGAGAATTGTTTTAACAAATGTTCGTTAGACAAACATTCACTCGGGTAAAACCCGGGCGAAGCCGGGCACATCCGCTAGTATATTATAAAAAATTTCAGTTATAAATATCCACGCTGCGCGCGTTTGTTTTTGTAAATATTTCTGGTGGGATAAAGTCGATATTATAGTAAGCCCTTTGAAGAGCGATTGCCACTTGAAAGCTAGCGTTTTTTAAATAAAAAAGATACTCATTGTGAGAATATATTTGTAATTTTAAGACCTATCTGTATTGCAACCACTGACCCAACAATTCCCCTATGTATGTAACACATCATATATCTTCTAGCTATTACATATCTATGCCACAATACGGTGTACTTAGCATTCCTATGGTCACTGCTTATTTAAGAGCTTCCCCCCCGTGTCAAAACGCAAGTTCCAGTCACGCGATGTTAGTTACACCTAGGAAGAGCAAGGCCATTCATTTCTGTCTGACAGCTTCAATGTTTACAGTACTTGGCTTGCTAGCTTTATTCTACTGGGAATAGGTAACGTTGGCAGAATTTCAACAATCGCTGTTTTTACATAGAACTATCTTTTTGAAAATAGAGAAATCCCTTAATAGATCTTTGTAATATTGAAAAAGTATATATATTGTATCAATTAAATAATTTATTCATTAATATTTCTGTTTGTTTCTTTTGTAAAATTCGAATTCACAAATCTCTATAGCTTTTGGGTACAAAAGCCCTTTTACATTTTTTTTTTTGCTTATCCCTAGTACACGTGGTACAGGCCATGATAATCATGGTGGGTAGTTAGCGACTGCTTTTACTGTAAGCGCACCACATGTCTACACATGTGAAAAGCAGTTCGACTTTGTACTTACAAATGTGTCAGAGCCCCGTTTGGTTACTTGCACTCGCTGGTGGGGTTCGGCGGTACATATACTAAAATTGGGGCGATACAGAGAAGATTAGCATGGCCCCTGCGCAAGGATGACACGCAAAATCGTGAAGCGTTCCACTCGCTGGTGGGGTTGGACTTTTGCAAGAATCAGGGGCCAATTGGAGCATGAGCTTTTACATGAGAAAATACGATTGGAAATCTTCTGTAAGAAAAGATTTCGTGCCTAAAGCTAAAGAGAATGAATTAATACTTGTATGTGAAAGAAACGTATCGCTGGAAGCCTGGTATGATTACCTAAATATTGGTACAAGGGATTGTTTTGTTGAGTTTTGAGAACAGGTAATCAGAGCTATACACAGTCTTGTTAGACATAACCATTTCTAGTTATCTTTACTATTGTTGCTTTACCCAGAAAGACTTCAAATATCCTGAGAGAGAGAGAGACCATTACAAATTGAGAAGCTTATAGTTCAAGGGTTCAAATTTTATGGGTGTCTTTTGGACCATTTTGAAAAATGGCAACCTAGTTAGACTAATCAAGAATAAATTTCATGAGAGAAGATACCACCTTTATACAAAGAACAGTTTCATCACCAGTATTACCATTTTACTAAATAGCAACTCTTTGGTAAGAGGCCACCTCTCTCTAAAGG
>CP092871.1:9906807-9942086 GCA_030710605.1 Cordylochernes scorpioides | reverse complement strand
CTGGGATTTAAGAATTCTTTCCTCCGTATTTTTTCGATTTCTGAAAGTTGAAATGTATTCTGCATATAATCTTTCTGAAGAGCTTGGAAAAATAAGTGCAGGTGCCACCAACATATGTCTGTTCTGACGTCAAAACTCTGCGGCAGAAAAACAATGGTGATGCTCAGGGTAGCGACCTTAATTTATCTCTTCAGTGTAAAAATCCAAGATGACGCTAGTAAACGGGAAAAACATTCAATAATAAGACACTTTTTCAGTCAAAGGAGACTTGCAAGCTATAGGTAATTTATCGATGTCATATGAAATACCAACTTGAAAGGAATTTTATACTTGGAGTATTACAAGGTTCGTAGAATACAAGAGATATACGAATATTGATAAACGAATGTTATACGTATGAAAAAATTGAACAAATGTGGTATTGTACTGGGATAAGGTACCTAAATTATGAAAAAACGGCATCTCCTTATTGTGCCACTGGAAGTTGCTGATGGCTTGCATCAAATAAACGAGAATAGTTAATATTGTTGACCAATGATTAATGCGCGTATTTTTAAAATTATTTATAATATTATTTTTGATATATTTAAAATTTAAATTATATATTTATTTATTTTTATAAAACAGATTAATACTATAAAATATTATGTACTATAAAAAATTTGTATTTTGATACACTAAATATCCCACCTGCTTTAAACTTTGATTTGATAAATAAAGAGAGATTCTAGGTGCTACCTAAAAATATAGTTGTCTTATTATTGACTGGTTTAACCTTGTAGAATGGTTGAGAGATGTTCTGGAAAGATGCAAGACGCGTCTGAGGAGAGAATCAAGACTGAAGAATCTGCCAAACCGCAGCCTGGTGCAACAATATTTATTCCGATAGATTACGCAAGCCATCAGCAACTTTCAGTGAATGTTATACGTGTTGTCACAGATTGTCTATCAAAGATTTCAGCAGTATAGTTTCTATAAAATATCGAAAAATCTTACACAATTAGAATCTTTATTACAAAAACAACGCGAGCTTTCAAACTCTCAACTTCAACAGGCAACATCACAATCGAGAGTAAGCACGGAGGTTGAGATTTACTACTTAATGATTATTATTTTACATATGCAAGAAGGGCAATAGCTCAAAATCTCGTGGTTCTTTAGAATAAGGTAACACTTATTGCATAAGGTGTTTAGATATTTTATAAAAGTGTATCGCGATTTTCTCATATTTAAGTATAGTTTCTATAAAGTGGTAACTTTGATAAAACTTTTGATAGACATTATCTCTATTCATACTTGTATATTATAAGACAATAACACGCCATCTATATATAATAATCTTTATAACAAAATACCGCAAGCTTTCGAGCTCTACCACTTCAACAGGCAACATCACAATCGAGAGTAAGCACGGAGGTTGAGGTTTACTTAATGATGACATTTTAGATATGATTTGGGATATGTGAGCGATTGCTCGAAAGTTCGTGGTGTTTTAAAATAAAGTAACACTTATTGCATAAGGGTTTTAGATATTTTATTAAAGTGTACCGCACAATTTTCTTATATTTTAGCTTCTATAAAGTGGTAACTTTGATAATATTTGTGTTTAAAATTTCTCTTTATTTCTACTTGTATATTATAAAGCAATAACACGCCATCTATATATAAGATTTGAAAACATTAAATCACGAATATTTATTTTACTTATAAAACACATCTTTGCATAGTGGCCATATCCTTATTGTTTGCGGAAGAGAATTGCTCGATGTAAATATTTATATGGAATTCTACTGTCTAGAAGCTTATGTCCATAGATTTTTTGAATACCATTTCTATGACTACACCCTTCAGTGTGAAAAAAACAATAGAAAAAAATAAAAAATAAAAGGGTCAGGTGTTGATATTAAAAATAAAAATGCATATCCTGACCAAGAGCACATGTGCTTTTCTGAAGGCAGAGCGCCATCTGAATTCGTGGATGGCTTTTCTTGATTTATCAAGAAATTGGGTTGGCCAAATATCAGGGAACAGGTTAAATCAATGAATAGTTGATTTCTGTTCCACCAGATGGCGCTCTGCCTTCTGTAAAGCACATGTGTTCCTGGTCAGGATATGCCTTTTTTATTTTTAATACCTTTCAGTGTAACATATATAAGCAGGATCGTCTAATACAGTATTAGAGCTCTTAGAAGCGGTCTATTAGATTAGATTGGTGAAACCGCTGGGAGGGTTCACCACTGATGAGCCAAGCCCTCCCAATATTTTTTCATCGCAGTAAGGACAGTAGAAGTATGATTTATATGTGAAAAGAAACATTCGCGTCTTAATGCCTTAATACGTTATATTATTGGGGCTATTACTATTATTCTCCTGTATGTACCCTACATTTATACATGGAGAATCTGTATAAAACTGAAAGGTCTTAATAAAGCTTTTTGTTGTTGTTGAGTTAGGTAATAGTTGTTGAACGACATTTGACAATTATCCCGCAAAAGTTTCTTTTGAACGAAAAAATAGAAATTTATTTTAAGGAGAAATAATGATTATTTGTAACCTTAGGGATGAAGAATGAAAGGATGAATTGTGAAGAATAGTGATAAAGGGAAAAATAAAGTGTCCAGGGATGGGAATCGAACCCATAGTGTTCCGCTTACCGGGCAGATGCCATGTCCACTAGGCTACCCTGGACATACTTTTTCGTTCGTAAAAATTATATAAAGTTAATTTATAATACAATATAATAGAGATAAATTTGTCCAATACCTGATGTACGGTATGTTTTGTACGATGTGGTATCTGGTGCCGGGGTCGCTTACCGGGCAGATGCCATGTCCAACTAGGTAAGAGTTGTGCTGACATTTGCTGACAGAGGTTGGGTTGTTTCAGATCCTCTGGATCATGAAGCTGTTCACAGCCCTAGCCGTCACGGCAGATGACTTGTAAGTACTTAATTCACACATTATTTATTCTATGTACATATATACATATCACACCTTCCCCTACATGTGTTTAATACATTATTGATATATATGATACATCCTGGGGGTTGGTGGAAGGATGGTCTAAACCGTTGGTTTTCGACCGCTACGACCCGGGTTCGATCTGATTTAAAAAAAAAAAAATGCTCCAATGGCCACCGATTCTTGCAAAAGTCCAACCCTACCAGCGAGTTCAAGTAACCTAACGGTGCTCTAGCACATTTGTAAGTGTAAAGTCGAACTGCTTTTAACATGTGTAGACATGTGGTGCACTTACAGTAAAAGCAGTCGCTAACACCCACCATGATTATCATGGCCTGTACCACGTGTACTAGAGATAAGCAAAAATAAACGATACATCCTGAAAATCCAAAATAAATAATATCAGCGAAATTAATCACCGACTAATAAGACACCTCTCCCGTCAAAATAAACATCAAAACTAGACGCTATCTATTGACCGTCGCCACGATGGTGTCTAGTTTTGACGTCTATTTTGACGGGTGAGGCGCCTTATGCTTCTATAGCTCAATTTTCTCCCTGAAAATTTATATATATATATACATTATATATATGTGAAAAGTTATATAATAAAAGAATTTCAATTACTACTTTGAAAATTATTTTAATAGATTGTTGATATACTGTCAGTTTATCAAGTTGAAACTGAACAAATAAATTATATATTTTTTATTCATTAGGATAAATTAAGTTCTTAATTTCTGCTAATGAATACAAAAAATGATAATTGATACATATACAGTTAAACCTGTTTATAGAGCTTCCTCTTGGGACTCACCAAAATAGGATGCTATAGAGAGGGGGTGCTATAGACAGGTTACTTTTAATGTAAAATGTTTACATTTTAATGTTTGAAATAGGGCGCTATAGAGAGGAAGGCGCTATGTAGAGGGGGCGCTATAGACAGGTTTAACTGTATATAAATACTTACATCGGGCTTTGATCTTCCGCAAACAACTCCCAAAAAGCCATTTTGACCACTATACCGGATATAGAGACAGAATGGCCCAATACTTTATTAGAGCGGTATTATAGATTAAACAGAGGGTTCACCACTGATGAGCCAAAGTATCTCCTTATTAAATTGCAGTAAGAACAGTAAGAGAAACGTTTGATTTTTTTAAAAAATGATCCCTATTAATGTGGTACAGTCCATGATAATCATGGTGAGTAGAATGTGGCAACTGCTTTTACTGTAAGTGCGCTACAGGTCTACACATATGAAAAGTGCCAGAGCCCCGTTTGGTTACTTACATTCGTTGATGGGGTTGGACTTTTGTAAGTATTGGGACTATTAGAGCATTTTTTTTTAATTAAAAAAAGTGCCAAATGCGGGATTCGATCACGGTTCGTAGCGGTCAAAAACCAACGGTTTAGACCATTCTCTCTCTCTCGCAGTCCATCGGTGGCGGAGTCTTTCTTGCTGTAGGCGCCACCAATGACGACTTGTATATATTTATATATATGTATGTATATTTATATCAATTGTTTTTATCTATTTATATCTATTTATTCCTATATTTATCATTATATAATCTTATTTATTCATATTTATATTTATTCTGTATTTAACCTTATATAATCTTATATGGACTTTGTAATAAATTAATTTCAATCTCAATCTCTCTCTCTCTCTCTCGTCCAGCGTTCTATTTGAAGTTTAAAAACCTGCTGATTTTTTATATTCACTATACATAGATGGGGCATTAAAGCCTTAGCGGTATTTAAACTCAAGTTTCAAATTTTCCCATACTGAACAATTCTTTGTTTCTATCTAAATTTCGGCGTCTTGTGTTTGATTTCCAGTTTTATTGAAGTGATTTAGATATCCAGTTTGAATGTGATGATACCTTATCTGGGAGAAAGAAGTGGAGATAGCATTGAACAGAACATGAGATAAGTCGACCACTCCATCTTTGTCAAATCACTTATCAAACATGGCAGGAAACTATGCAACAATATTGTAGATAATTACATCCTTCTTCTGGGACAGCTTTCGGGTTGATTCTTCTCTCAAAAGAATTTGTTTATAAAGTCTTTTTTTAAATAATAGTTCTTTCGCTGTCTAAATATCTTACAGAGATAACATTTTTGAAACTAAAAGACATTATAATCATAAAGATAACGATTTATTTTATTTGACATTTTGGATGCGACATTCCAGCTTTGAATACTTGCGCCTAAATACATTTTAGAAACTTATATACAATTCATTTTATATACAATTCATTTTGAAAATAGAGCAATCCATAAATAAATCTTTAATTAAAAAGTCATATATTGGATCAAAATATCATTTTTTTTACCAATATTTCAGTTGGCTATACGCCAACCTTTATTAAGGTGTTATAGCATTTTAAAGTGTGTCTGGTTGGCGTTCAGCCAACTGAAATATTGGTAAAATAAATGATATTTTGATCCAATATATGCCTTTTTAGTTGAATATACAATTCAATAAACAAGACTAAAAACAAAATTAAAAATGAAAGGTTGGTTTTCTCAAACAGAAAATACCTTACAGAGAACATTTTTGAAACTAAAAGACATTCTATTAATAATCTTGCTATATACATATATACACTCTTTGACAAAACTTAAGTGGAAAGTCTTTGATGCCGTCGGTCGTCTTTTTTTTTTTAATGGAGACAGGGACAATATGTTTACACTTGGTTATCTCGTGTCTTCAATAAAGGTCACTGTAATATCTTTCAGAGTTATTGTTTGAATTTTGATATACATGCTAAAAGGTACAACTTCCTTAAGTTTTCTCCATGAGTTTAAATATAAACTGCTATTAAATAGGAAATATGCAAATATGTATTAATGAATTTTATCAATTTTAATGCACCCGAACAGCAAATTCTTTGAATTTATTTGCGACAAATACCATTTCATATATTATAAAAATACGATTATTATTTGATTATATCTTTTATGTTGATTTTATTAGTTTATAATTCCTCTTTTTCGCAAATGGGATAAAAGAAAAAACTGAAACTTAGATGGCAACCAAAAAAAATCCACGAGAAGTTTGCTTACAAGGGGAATGGATGTATTGCATAGGCAGAGCGTCTAACGCCATCCTCTTTGACTTGCAAATTTGGTAAATTATGACATTTGACCTTAAGTTCGCTAATGAAGTCGGCCCACATTTTTTATATCACTCAAGAGGTTCTCTAAGCTGTCTTAAGTCCCTCATAACACTTCATAACACCCTAGATAGAGGACATAGCGGCTTCTGTGATAGAGATGTACAGAGATATCTGAGGCTCTTCATTGGACACGACAACAACAACAATACAGTATACACACCCAAGATAGAAGACATTGCGACTACTGTGATAGAGATGTAAGTGCACCACATGCCTACACATGTGAAAAGCAGTTTGACTTTGCACTTACAAATGTGCCAGATCCCCGTTTGATTACTTGCACTCGCTGGTGGGATTAGACTTTTGTAAGAATCGGGGACCATTAGAGCATTTTTTTTAAATCAGAAAAAGTGCCCAATGCGGGAATTGAACCCGGGTCATAGCGGTCGAAAATCAACGGTTCAGAACATCCTTCCACCGACCCCCATTTGATAAAATAAGTATTTAGAATCGTTCAGGTACTTGTGTACCATTCCAGAAGTAGGTCGTGGTGAATACAATGGTACTTAGTTGCCTGGAGTTGCGACGCCATTCAGGATGACAGCACTTAAGTACTGATGGGACCTCTAAAGTCTTATTGCGTCATTTATGCAAATATTACGTTGATCCGTTCTACAGGGTCGTTTGGTCGACTATAAATCATCTTATGCAAATATATGCTGATTTGTTCTTCAGTGTTTTTTTGCTTGACTATATGTAATCTATGTAAATATATGCTGATTCATTCTGCAGAGCCGTTTTATAAGTTTAAATCATTTTTTTGCGAAAGTTATTTTATTTTTGCATACTTAAAGTATTAAAATAAAAAATGGCATATCCTGACCAGGAGCAACATGTGCTTTACAGAAGACAGAACGCCATCTGATGGAAAAGAAATCAACTAAACATTGATTTAGCCTGTTCCCTGATATTTGGCCAACTCAATTTTTTTATAAATCAAGAAAAGCCATTCACGAACGCGTTTCACGCTGTTGGCGCTCGTCAGCGTGGAGTAGGCTGTACCACTGTATCAACACCTGACCTTTTTTTTCTATCCTTTTTTCATAGAAAAGTATATATATTACACACCCAAGATTATGAACATTGTGACTGTTGTGCTAGAGATGCATGGAGACATATTTGGTTCTTCATTGGATACGACAACAACAACAATACAGTATACACACCCAAGATAGAGGACATTGTGACTGCTGTGATAGAGATGTATGGAGACATCTGAGGTTCTTCATTGGATACGACAACAACAACAATAAAAGGATTTAAAGCGCGAATGTTTCTTTTATACATAAAACGAACTTCTACTGTCCTTACTGCGATGAAAAAATATATTGGGAGGGCTTGGCTCATCAGTGGTGAACCCTCCCAGCGGTTTCGCCAATTTAATCCACCAGACCGCTTCTCAGAGCTCTAATATTGTATTGGATCATTCTGCTTTTATATGCTACACTGAAGGATGGAATCTTAGAAATGGTTTTTAAGTAAACTATGGACATAACAACAATACAGTATACACACCCAAGATAGAGGACATTGAGACTGCTGTGATAGAGATGTATGGAGACATCTGAGGTTCTTCATTGGACACGACAACAACAACAATACAGTATACACACCCAAGATAGAGGACATTGAGACTGCTGTGATAGAGATGTATGGAGATATCTGAGGCTCTTCATTGGACACGACAACAACAAAAACAGTGAGAATGTCTAGCTAACATATCTGGTAGTATTTTGATAACAAGATACGTTCAGGTAACAATGGATGTTTTCTAAGATCTATATTAATAATGGAGACTACAATATGCCCCTATGGCCCGGTTCTGGACGAAGGACGCAAACAATGGTGGACGCTTGGCAAAAACACAGTAGGGACAGCTGTGTTTACCTTCCCTATGGACTGGTTCCATGGAAATGAGTGTTGGAACCTAGGGTTTGACATCTTCGGATCGTTGTGCTTCTGTTGCCTTCATACAATCTCCAATTATAAGGCGACAATGTGCCATGGGAGTATTTGCAGTTTTGGTATGTTTTAGAAATACTTAATATAGATAGTAATGTATGTTATGTAAATGAAGAAAGTGTGTAAATAAAGTACTTTATAAAATAATTATTTATAAAGAATTAAATATTATTGAGCCAGGCTCTCTCCCATTATTTTATTATTGCAGTCAAAAATATCTTAAATTTACAACAATGAATAATATTTAATAAAAAAGGCATATATTGAATCAAAATATCATTTATTTTACCAATATTTCAGTTGACTGAACGCCAACCTTTTTCAAGGTATTAAAACATATGTAATGTATGTCAACAACTAACTCAGCGCCACATAACGTCAATAAAATTAAGTTTTTAAAATATTTTTGCTTATGTTCAATGGGGAGAAAAAAATTGATATTTCTCCCCATTGAATATAGGCAAAAATATTTTAAAAGCTTAATTATATTGACGTTATGTGGCGCTGAGTTTGTTGTTGACATACATTAATATGTTATAATACCTACTGTAATATAATACCAACTGAAATATTGGTAAAATAAATGATATTTTCATTCAATATATGCCTTTTTAATTAAAGATTTATTTATGGATTTCTCTATTTTCAATACTTGTATCTGTCTTTACATAAGATTCCCTAGGCACCTGCGTTATAAATATCTCTCTCTGAATAAGTTAAGAATTGTTTGGATCAAAATAAATTGCCTTATCATCCTCATGTTTGTCTTTTCTACCTGGCATTCATCATATATGTCATTTGAGCTTAATGTTTTACTGCACTTGTGTTCACCGTAACTTGTAGAGATGCCGGGGAAAGGAAGAAGCAGCATTGAACAAAGAAGGGCCACGAGTACGATAAGAAGCCAGAATTGCCCCAGGCTGGCGGGAGATTCCATTACCCCTAGTAGCAGCTATCGCTGCCGCCAACATATCTTTACGACAATTGTGCCGCTGTTTGCCTGATACCCTGTCGCGTGGCCCATCACTCTATCTTATCCCTCCATCTCTACTTATCCTTCGTGGCATGTACAATTCATACATCAGAGCGCCATCTATCATGATTATTCGAAACTACAACAACTTTATTAGGACATTTCCGTCCTGACTCGCCATACATCATTTTCATGGAGAAAAGGAAAAAAGAAACATAAACAAAGGAGAGAAAGAAAAATGAAAAGGAAATCAAAGTATTCAACATACCTATACAAATTAACTATGGAAGGAAATTGTTCTGTAATTTTAGTTCTTAGAGATTACCTTGTTCTCTAACGCTTTATGAAAGTTAGACAATTTTATCGCTATATATTTTTTATCGGACATTATTCTGATCAGCTGAACTGGGTTCACGTAGATTTGGATAATGTTCTTTATAAGATCTTATTCCAATATTCGAAACTATTAAAGACGCGTATACTTATTTTGCTAAATTAAAACAATTTCTACTGTCCTTACTGCAATGGAAAAATTAAAGAACCTGGCTCATCAGTGGTGAACCCTCACAGCGGTTAATCTACCACTGATGCTAGACTCTTGGAATGGGTATTTTAGATAAACTATGAACATAAGCTTTGAGGACAGCAGAATTACATTGTAGATTAAACTGGCGAAACCGCTGGGAGGGTTTACCACTGATGAGCAGAACCCTTCCTTTAATTTTTCCAGTAGATATTGTTTAATTTCTAAAAGAATCATACATGTCTATAATAGTTTCGAATTTTCGTAACTGATGGCACGCTAATGTATCAAAATATTCTATATACAGTTACGAGCGTCATCAATTCTTCATCTCTTAATCAGTTTTCAACTCTGTCACCGTTTGCTTTTTTTTGGAATGGCGCCCTCCTATTGGTTGGCTACGATCACGCCACCTTTGCCCCCCCCCCCCATCATTCCTCCCCCACTCTGTTTCGTTTTTGTAACTATTGTGTTGGAGCGGGTCGCTCCTTAAATAAATGCATATATTAGTTAATAACCAAATGGAATCCTCACTTTCTTTTTCCCGGTAAGAGACGCCTACGGAAGCCAACAGTACATAGACAGATAAAGCACATAGGCTATAGTTATTAACTAACATATGCATTTATTTAAGGCGCCAATTTATAATTGTAACAAATAGTATTTGAATCAAAGCATTCAATCGGGTAAAACACGGGCGTTGCCCGGGCCATTCGGCTAGTATTGTATATGATGTACAAGTAACTAACTCTGCCGTGGTGTTTGCAGCCTTTGTCCTTCCTTGGTGGTCATCACGAGGACGTTGAAGCTGTCCCAGAACATAGCTGTATCCTTGGTACATTGCTGTACTTGTCGCGTTGGTCACTGTGGCGCTGGACACTGGTCACTGTCGCGTTGGGTCACTGTCATCTCTTACACATCGGTGTGACCTTAGGACAATCCTTTAACTCTCGACCCTAAATATCTGAAACTTCAAGGATAACTTTTTTATTCTGGGTTTAAGAAATGTTCTGCAATTCCCGTGTGATACGAGGTATTTAAAGATTAAATCAAACAAAAGGTTTCCATTGTTAACTTTTACCTTTTTGTTGCTCATTGTCAAACAATAATTTTGACTGTTCATTGTTAAACAATGATATTGAAAATTGCATTGAATTATATTTATCTTTGTTTTCATTTATGAAATTTGTTGATTATTTTAATTATATATAAAAAATACACTAATATTGTGCTGAAATATATTGTTATATCTTTTATATTTACTTTTCTGTGAAAGAAGCCTGCTAGAAATCAATGCACATGGGAAGTATTTATATTTTTGGCTATTATCAGAACATAGAAGGCTAGAGATGTAAGCCAAGTGAAGGTTTAACAATGTTTTTCAACTAAACGTCGATTTCTAATTATGATTTATGCAGCGTTTGTACTCCAGTTAGGAGCCTCTGCACATGGCATCTGTTCCTCATGTCAGAGGCGGCCATTTCTTTTGGAGCTAAGTCGGCTTGCCACTGAGTAGTGCTCCCAATCATAATGACAAAGGCAGACGCATTCTACTTCACTCAGTCATGAGGGTTGTCAAACAAGTGTTCTAATTGTCAATTGTCTAATATGATTGAGTGGAGATAAGAAAGAAGAAGACACCACGTTTGTTTGATATTTATCTCGACAGTTGACGAAAACCATCAGCAATTTTCAGTTGCAGATCAGGAGATGTATTTACCTTAATTTACCTTGAAGTGTTAAACTCGATATCAAATTGTAAATATGCCAGAGCCCCATTCGGTTAATTGCACTCGCTGGTGGGTTGAGCTTCACAATAATCTGGAGCCATTGGAGCATGTTTTTTCAATTAGAAAAAAAAGTACCAAATGCGGGATTCAATCCTGGGTCGTAATTGTGGTGACTTGGAGTAACATTGACCTCTCTCAGTTAATCTGACAGTGGAAAGTTTGGCAAGGATGTGTATCCTATGTCAGATGACAGGATAGATGATGATCATTGCTGGCTACCTCAACAGTGATATCTATAGGCGATCTTCCCACCAATCGTTATACCAAGCAGAACGCTCTGCTATTATCAAACCACCTAATATCATTATGATATTCTCACAAGTCCCAATTCAGGATTTATGGACAAAGAAATTTTTTTTGCTTATCCCAACTACACATGGTACAAGCCATTATAATCATGGTGAGTACATGGAGAGTTAGCGACTGCTTTTACTGTAACTGCACCACATCTTTATCTACACATGTGAAAAGCAGTTCGACTTTTGCACTTATAAATATGCCAGAGCCCCATTTGGTTAATTGCACTCGCTGGTGGGTTGAGCTTCACAATAATCTGGAGCCATTGGAGCATGTTTTTTTTTAATTAGAAAAAAGTACCCAATGCTGGATTCAATCCTGGGTCGTAATGGTCGAAACCCAATGGTTTAGATCATCCTTCCACCAACCCCCCAAGATGACAGAATAGGTGACAAACACTAAGCACTCTCATTTAATAATTATCATTGCAGTAAGGGTCTCTGTAGATAAATATAATATTTAAAATAATATATAAGAAACACATTGCCAAAAACATTATTAATAATTACTCATGGACAAAATTTAAGGAAGTTGTATCTTTTAACATGTATATCAGGATTCAGACAATAACTCTGAAATATATTTGATACACAGTGACTTTTATTGATGACACACGAGATAACCAAGTGTGAACAAAATTGTCTCTGTCTCCTTAAAAAAAAATAGATGACCGGCGACATCAAAATGAAACTATCTTATATTTTATCCATGTTTGTCTATATTTATAAAGGGAAGCGAATGAACCTCATTGATATGTATCAAATTCTGTGCATTTTGTTCATTCAGCCATCTGTACTTGGCAATATCGGTACCATCCTTCCGACCAATTCTATCTACAGAATGGTTAGAATAGAAACTAGCTCATCAATTAATAAATAATAAATATTAATGATAAATATTAATAATATTAATAATAATAAATATTAATAAATGAACACAAGGTAATAAGACACCAAATCCAAATAAATAAATAGTGTATGACGTTTCAGTAACAGCGTTGTTACCATCTTCAGACAAAAGTCAGACAAGAGTTCAGTAATTTTGTCTGAAGAAGGTAACAATGCTGTTACTGAAACGTAACACACTATTTATTTATTTGGATTTGATATTATTACCTTGTGTTTATAATCTATAATCCAAAAGCTGCCTTATCCTCTAAATCACTTATCAGAAAAAAAGGGGCCATTTAAACGTGTATGTAGTGAACGATTAACATTGTAGTGTGAATTGTAGTTTCAGATTTTTAGATGGAAAATATGAAAAGGTTGTTTTAAAATCTTTTTTTTTTCACGCATATGTTCCTTAACTCTTGTCCACCAGGGAGTAACCTTTCTCGCTTTTGGTAATGGAGCCCCAGACATCTTCGCCTCGTTGGCTGGAATCCAGCAGATGCGACCTGACCTGGTCATTGGAGAACTCTTTGGTAAGTCATCTATATATAAAATGAATATCATTTATATTTAGAAGAGAAAATTGCTATAAAGTATAAAATTAGAGTATTACGTTACGAGTAAAACAGTAGCAATACGTTTTTTATTCGTGCAAAGTACAAACTTTCGGATCTTTATAATCCTTCTACAGGCATTAAAAAGATCCGAAAACTTGCACTTTTCATGATTAAAGAAACGCATTGCTAGATTCCTGTAAAAGGATTATAAAGATACAAAAGCTTGTACTTTACACAAATAAAGAAACGCATTGCTATTGTTTATATTATTATTTTATACTTTGTTTAATTTCTCATTGATTTTTGAAACAATCAATTAAGAGTATTGAATTATCTGTGTTGAAGTGTTCAAATGTTGAATTGTCAATTGTCTTCGATAGGTTGGATTGGGTTTTTAACAGAATCTCCAATTGAGGCAAGAATTTATACAAAATGTCTCTTTTGGTATACCTCCAGGTCGTAGAAAGATGTATGTCTAATATTTAATCAATAAACACTTTGAATATATTTTTCATTAAAATTTGCATGCAAGTATCTCAAATTCATACCTTGTTTATATATTTTTAGTTAGCTCAAGAAAGGTTTTCCCGAAAGAGTTTTTAATCAACTCGAAAAAAAAAATTCTGCATTTTATACTTTTTTGTAACTTATCTTTGGATTAAAAATGTTAACACCTCGTATTTACATAGGCTCATGTCGTGGTATAGGAAAATCAGGATGTATTCTGAGAAATGGCTATTTAATGGTTTAAAGTCTTCAGCTGGCCCAGCTGATAGTACCCTGTAAGAGCTCCTGATCCAGGGATACAGGATGAGCAGCGTTTGTACTCCATGTTAGGAGCAGCTGCACATGGCATCTGTTCCTCATGTCAGAGGCGGCCATTTCTTTTGGAGTTAAGTCGGCCTGCCACTGAGTAGTGCTCCCAGTCTTAATGACAAAGGCAGATGCATTCTACTTCACTCAGTCATGATGGTTATCAAACAGACACCATCAAGGGTCACAACTTGATACCCTAATATGATTGAGTAGAGATAAGAAAGAAGACTTTCAGAAAGCCTCTGGACAATTTTGATATTATATTTATAGATGTTAGTGAAAACTTCATAGATATTTATGTTTTATTGAGCTTATATATCCAAATTAGAAAAAACTTCATGCAGTATGCAAAAGTATACAATGGTTAGCGAGTGATAATGATGTAATATTGATTCTTAATAAAATAAACCACTTAATTTAAAGCCAATATAATAAAATATAATACAAATGAAAACACTAAAATGCCAATATTTATTTTTACAAATAAATCAAACTTCTACTGTCCTTACTGCGATGAAAAAAATATTGGGAGAGCTTGGCTCATCAGTGGCGAATCCCTCCCAGCAGTTTCGCCAATTTAATCTACCAGACCGCTTCTTTAGAGCTCTAATACTGTATTGAATCATTCTGCTTTTATATACTACACTGAAGGGTGGAATCTCAGAAATGTTATTTAAACAAACTATGGACATAAGCTTTTAGGATATTCTACTGTCCTCCCAATATATTTTTTCATCGCAGTAAGGACAGTAGAAGTTTGATTTATTTGTGAAAAGAAACATTCGCGTTTTGGTGTTTTCATTTGTATTATATAGATGCAGCGTTATTGCTATGTAATAATATACAACAACAACAAAAATACTTTTATTAGGGTCCATTGCCCTGTATGGATTCGCCATAAAACAACCAAATAATGCAGCAATTCTTTTCTCCCTATCCCCATGTGCACGTGAGTCTTTGTTTGAAAAGGGATTTATTTACACATCTGTTCTAAACTTTCCTCACTACTTCTTTTGTGTATGAATCTATTTACAATTGATCTGTAGAAATTATAGAGTAGTAATAATAAAATAAAGAAAATATAGCCCAAAACCTTTCTATATGGGCTCCAGGAACTTGACTTATCTCTCTAAAGAAGGTTGAATTGTTTTGATTAAAATTGTTTGTCACGCAAATGTTTGTCAGCCATGATATTCCTACTTTGACAAATCTCCCAATATCTACCAGGTTAGTGAGACAGGGTGAGCCCCACAGTCTTATCTACGTCAATAACTGGGTGAAGATAAAGTAGTCATTTGACTAATGTTGACAGTACCTTCATGTAGATAAGGTGTTCCACAAACCTACAGTCACTGTAAACCCATGGTAGGAGACTGTAGGTACTGAAAATATGCATCGATTTCGGTTTTGGATGTTTTGAATCAGGATCGCTAAAGGAAATTTATTGATTTTTGAAGATTATTTGTTGTTAAAATTTTACACAAATATAAATTTACTGGCAATGCGCTTCTTTTAAATATCATCAAATATGATCTCCACAGACCTTACTGCAATGATATGAGTTATTGAGGGCTTGACTCATCAGTAATGAACCCTCTCAGCGGTTTCGCCAAATTAATCTCTAGACCGCTCTACTATTGTATTGGATTGGTTTGGAATATACCCTGTATTTTCTATGGAAGGCAGCTTAGGGGTGTTTAGTGAACTATGGACATAGCTTTGAGGAAAGCAGAATTATTTGCAGATGGCTTGCTTGTGCATGGTAATATTAATAAATAGATATGAAGAAATACCCGAAACTTATGTGTCTCTTTTAACCTTTTTTTTTCTAATAATCGCAGTCAACTTCATTTGTTTCTTTTTTTTATTTCCTTACATTTTGTTTCAAAAAAATATATATAAAATACTGCTTTACTAATTTCACAAAAGCCTTTAATTTTAATAATATTTTTATTTTATTATTACTATTCAATTTTAATTTTTAATGCATTATTATCATTAATTATTTTTGACCAATGACAAAGTTGTTTTCATGTGATCTACAAGAATTTGTGAATTAAATTTACTGTGCAATAAATTGATAAAGAGGGAGCAATCTCTCGAAATATTTTGAAAAAAAAATATTTTTTTCTTTCTTTACAGATTTAGGTACGCCCTTTTATATAAATATTAATAAATGCTTGAATCGTTAAAAACCTTTTTATAAAAAAAAGTCGGTGGACGAGTGGGTAACACCCTCGATTCCCGACAGTCATGAACTGGGATTGAATACTGTGTTAACATTTTGTTTAATATGTGAATAACTCACATATTATTCATTGTTACAATGATCATAAACTAGGTTGCTCTTGTTGAACGGTACCTAATAAAGTGATTTTATAATTTTGGAAAACGTTTTTATAACAAATTCACCAAGTGTGTGTTGGTAAACTATGAAGCCAAGAATAAGATGAGATTTCAAGCTAAGGCTCGTATATGGACCTATCAATAGAAACGATAGAGTCGTTTTAATCATTAAGCTTATTATGATAAGTTACAATCTCAAAATTTATTCTTTTACTTTGCTAAATAAACTTATACTTTATTGTAAAAATAGAGGCTGCCTGGCCGGCATTCATATTTCTTCAAATAAAAGACACTTCGACCAGTAAATCTTTTTTATTATCTCGACATTTCGACAAATTTTTTTTGTCCTCGTCAGGAGCGAACAAAAATTAAAACAATAATTTCTAACGCTTTGCCAAATGTTTTAATTTTTTGTTCGCTCCTGACGAGGACAAAAGATTTTTGTCGAAACGTCGAGACAATAAAAAGATTTACTGGCCGAAAAGTATTTTATTATCCTTTATCAACTAAATGGATTTGTTCCTAAACCTATTATTTAAATAACAAATATCTAATCTTTGACTTCACATACAACCTGACAAAATGGGTCGTGTTCCAGGTGGAGGCATCTTTGTGACCACAGTGGTCGCTGGATCCATCTTTCTCTCACAGCCGTTCAAGGTGATGGAGAGGCCTTTCCTACGAGACCTTACCTTCTATCTCTTCGCAGCATTCTGGGCCTTTTACCTCTTCTTCGTGCAGGAGATCACTCTGAAACATGCCATAGGTAAGTTCTACCATTCTTTCTAGTGAAAATATCTCTCAGGAAACGGTCGAGTGAACGGATTAATGGTTTATTGACAAAAAACTACAAGACAATGATGTAAGGTTGACATCAACGGTCTATATTTAGAGTGAATTGTGTCATCAACCAGTAGTTTTCTTTCTTTCCAACGTATTCATCCTTGACCTTGAGAGTAGTATTGCCTGACATGTAAACCTATCTTGTTTAGGTAGTTTTTTTACAAATTTGGAGAAAAAGACATCAATCAGTTATTTATTTAATTCCTGATGTTTCAGTGACTTTCTGTCAATCTCCTCAGGGGAATGGTTATTTTGAATCATATTTTCTACTTATATACATACACGATTTTATAAAATACATCATGCAGATTCATAACGCTTTACATCTATTTTATAAAATCATGTATATATATAAGAAGAACTAGGATTCAAAATAACCATTCCACTGAAGAGAATGAATGGAATTTACTGAAACTTCGGAAATTAAATAAATTATTGGTTGAGATTGAGATTGAAACACTTTTTATTGACATCTTGTCAATTAGGTTTTACAAAATTAATGAAGAATAATGGGAATATTTACAATGAATTATGAGTGAGGAAGGCTCCACCATCTTGATAGGGTCCTCCTCCAGACCAGGAGAGGGTCTTCTTGGACTCCCCGCAACTCCAGGGCCAGGAAGTATTTGTAAATGCGGGTCTTGGCAGATGCCATGATGGCCAAGGCGTAGTCCTCCATTATTGGTTGATGAAGTTATATTTTTCCAAACCAACTTCCATACAACACACACACAAATGATTTTCAAAACTATTTTACGAATAGCATTGAAATCTGACAGGTTTATTTTGTTATCTTTACTTAAAGTTTAATGCATGAAATCAAAAGAAAATAGACATAATAATATTGATAAAACATATCTTTGTGGCTTTGTCACCGACCGGAGGTTGCTAGTTTGCGGCGACGGTTAATAGATGGTGTTTAGTTTTGACGTCTATTTTGACGGGAGAGGTGACCCTTATCTTTATAGATCAATATCCTCCCGGCAAAATTTCCATCTGTATCTTTATAGTCGTGAAGAAATCAAAATTCGAATTTGAAAAGTTATCTCAGAATATCATCTAATCGTAAGTCATTAAGCGCCACATCTGGAAATGTGCCAAATAATATTTCATATAGTTCGACGCTCCAACCCATTTTTGATCTGAATTTAAATTTCTTGATTTTCAGGAAGCCTCTACGACCAGCCTTTTGGTCGTTGAGATACAGTCAGTGCCACGCTGACGAGGGTCAATAGATTTGAACGCCTACGTGGTTAGCTTTTCTTGATTAATCAAGAATGGGTATTCGACCAATATTACGGAATAAACATGTTGACGATTAGTTCATATTTATCCCGAAAGATGGTTCAAGCCTTCAACAACTTCAGTTGCACGATCAGGATGTACTTAATATTCAAGAAGATGACTTCATATTTCACAGAGATTTAGGGTTATTTCTAACTATGTATTTGAGGGCTGCTTACAGCAAGTGCACATGTTTAAATCCCAGAAGACCAACCCATACGTGGTGGATGGGAGAAACAGCATAAGTAAGGGACTGCCCTGTAAGGCGAAGTACGGTGTCGTGAACCCCGAGCCGCTACGGTAACCGTGAAGGCCTACAGGGAAATATAGCTGACTAACGGGGCAATGGCACCTCCCCATTCCATGCTACTGCGTGCACGGACCGATCTGATATGCTCTATGAACACGACACCACCACCACATGTTTACATCAATTGTATCAAACTATGTCACAAGAAACATAAAAGGTACCAGGCTGTGTGCAAAACTTTGAAAAATAACTTCTATTATAAACGAACACATTAAAAGCAAACACAATGTGTATTGTGAAAAATTCTGCATATGGTTTTATGATAGAAAGCTGAGGAACCTTTGTTACTTGAAACATTTCAAAGATCCTTTATAAACCTGGATGTTAGCATTCTTTGAATACGATTACTTAGTCATATGTATTGTGATTATATTCAGTTTGGCTATTGACCAACCGTTATACATATTTGCATATGAAATGATTTGCATAATCTGAATAGATTCCTGGACCTATAATACAAAGAGAGTATGCAGATTTTCTTACATTCTATTATAATACAATCCATATAATGCCCGAGAAAGATTGAGGCTGAAAATACTTAATTAAATCGTTCATATAAGATTGTATAAAGTTAAATACAAGATAAATAAGATTAAATAAGAATATATAGATAGTTTATTTTTACTTATCCTTTTATTAGTCTAAATTCGACAAGAACTTGGAGGTCGTGCTCCTAAAGAAGTTCAAGAACTCTTCTTGGTTCTCTGTACAGGGTTCCTTTGTCCTTTCCAATACAATTTAGTATATGTTGGGGAGTGGCCTCTTTGGTTTTGTACCTAAGAAATTCAAGAACTCTCTTCTTGGTTGTCTGTACAGGGATCCTTTGTCCTTTTCAATACAACTTAGTATATGTTGGGGAGTGGCCTCTTCGGTTTTGCACCTAAGAAATTCAAGAACTCTTCTTGGTTCTCTGTACAGGGATCCTTTGCCCTTTCCAATACAATTTAGTATATGTTAGGGAGTGGAGTCTTCAGTTTTGCACCTAGTGCACATGGGGAAGCTTTTGGCTCCCTCTTTATAGACTAGAGGGCGCAGGTGACCAGATTTCCATCTGGCCAACTGTGTCGACTTCCTTCTAAATAGAGAGTAAAGATATAGAGAGATATAAGAATAATTTTGAACTCTAAATTACCATTCGCAACGCCTTCTCTCGGATAGAGAACTTACTAAATGTATAGTTTACATAGATAATCGTGAATTTTACTTTAGTATTAACTCAGGTAAAGTATTATATTAAGAAAAAGGCACCTCCTTGTCGTGCAACTGAAAGTTGCTGATGGTTTGCGCCATCTATCGGAATAAATATCAACTATTCTCGTTGATTTTTAATTCTTCCAGAATTGGCCAAATACCCATTCTTGATTAATCAAGAAAAGCTAATCATTTCAAATACCCATTCTTGATTAATCAAGAAAAGCTAATTATTTCAAATACCCATTCTTGATTAATCAAGAAAAGCTAATTATTTCAAATACCCATTCTTGATTAATCAAGAAAAGCTAATCATTTCAAATACCCATTCTTGATTAATCAAGAAAAGCTAATCATTTCGAATACCCATTCTTGATTAATCAAGAAAAGCTAATCATTTCGAATACCCATTCTTGATTAATCAAGAAAAGCTAATCATTTCGAATACCCATTCTTGATTAATCAAGAAAAGCTAATCATTTCAAATACCCATTCTTGATTAATCAAGAAAACCTAATCACCTCAGGTAAAGTAGCTATAAAACAGTTGTATATTGCTAATCAGGCTCCTTTAAGATGATCAATCTATAGACATTGTTTCAACGGGTGGAAAGAAAGCTTGGTTTCTCTCTTCAGTGGCTCATATAGTACCTGGTGTCCTCTTGACCTGGTGTCTTCAATGCATCCCTCAATCAAGCTTTTAGTAGGCTATCATATCTTAGCACATTGCTTATTCAATTAAGTTTTAGTTTGTTTAGTATTTTGGAAAGACATCTTTTTTTCCTAGCTAGTGATAGCAACTCGTCATTTGCGACTTGCAAATTCAAAGGTGTTTACCGGTAACAGTTTAGCAAGGTTTAAAATAAGGGAATTTATCGCTGTTTCGGTACACTTAGAATCAATATTACAAAAACATATGCCTTGTAGCAATCAATGTAAGTATTAAGAACCCTCTTCTGACACTGTACACTGTAGACTACGAAGGTTGTCTACATAGGTAGTAGCGTAAATATCTACAGGGGGCTTCAGACCCTGTACAGGGTAGTCATAGAAAATATGGTACTAGGGTTATCTACTCAAGTAGAGGCGCAGATATCTACAGGGGGCTTCAGACCCTGTACAGGGTAGTCATAGAAAATATGGTACTAGGGTTATCTACTCAAGTAGAGGCGCAGATATCTACAGGGGGCTTCAGACCCTGTACAGGGTAGTCATAGAAAATATGGTACTAGGGTTATCTACTCAAGTAGAGGCGCAGATATCTACAGGTGGCTTCAGACCCTGTACAGGGTATTCATAGAAAATATGGTACGAGGGTTTTCTACTCAAGTAGAGGCGCAGATATCTACAGGTGGCTTCAGACCCTGTACAGGGTATTCATAGAAAATATGGTACGAGGGTTATCTACTCAAGTAGAGGCGCAGATATCTACAGGTGGCTTCAGACCCTGTACAGGGTATTCATAGAAAATATGGTACGAGGGTTATCTACTCAAGTAGAGGCGCAGAGATCTACAAGTGGCTCAGGTGGCTTCAGACACTGTACACTGTATATATAGAGAGGATGGTACGAAATTTATCTACTCAAGTAGAGGCGCAGATATCTACAAGTGGCTCAGGTAGCTTCAGACACTGTACACTGTATATATAGAGAGGATGGTACAAGATTTATCTACTCAAGTAGAGGCGCAGATATCTACAAGTGGCTCAGGTGGCTTCAGACACTGTACACAGTATATATAGAGAGGATGGTACAAGAAGAGTATCTTCACAAGTAGTGGCGCAGAGATCTACAGGTGACTTCAGACACTGTAGATATAGAGAGGATGGTAGGAAAGTTATCTACACAAGTAATGGAGCTTCACAGGTGGCTTCAGACCCTATACACTATATATAGAGAGAAAGACACGAAGGGTATCTACACGTGTAGTGGCGCAGAGATCTACAGGTGGCTTCAGACACTGTATATATAGAGAGGATGGTAGGAAGGTTATCTACACAAGTAATGGAGCTTCACAGGTGGCTTCAGACCCTATACACTATATATAGAGAGAGAAAGACACGAAGAGTATCTACACAAGTAATGGAGCTTCACAGGTGGCTTTAGACCCTATACACTATATATAGAGAGAAACACACGAAGGGTATCTACACGTGTAGTGGCGCAGAGATCTA
Source organism: Cordylochernes scorpioides (assembly GCA_030710605.1). Classification (NCBI taxonomy): domain Eukaryota; kingdom Metazoa; phylum Arthropoda; class Arachnida; order Pseudoscorpiones; family Chernetidae; genus Cordylochernes; species Cordylochernes scorpioides. The sequence continues at coordinate 9,919,980 of CP092871.1, read as the reverse complement.
CAGGTGGCTTAGGTAAGAATGGAAAGCGAACAGGTGCAGCTGAGGTAGCCAACTTACTTCTGCCTGCCTGACCTCTGTTGGTTAATTTACAAAACATCAGAAATGAAGATCAAGAGGCTCGAGACATTTTCTATTGTCAGGATCAGACATGACGTAGCCACGCAATAATATTTGAAATGAAGGCGATAAAAACGTGGTGATTTTCTTTTAATGGTAAAAACACAAGCTTTCAGACAAGAATCCCCTTCTTCAAGAAGGGAATTCTTGCCTGACAGCTTGTGTTTTTACCATTAAAAGAAAACCACCACGTTTTTATCGCCTTCATTTCAAATTTTCTATTGTTATTTAAACCTTTCACTGCCGACCAAGCACTTAAAATGTATTATGTGTAATGCTAGTTATGACATATTTACATAGTTTCAAAGATATACATAGCTATATTCTCTTATAAGGAACGATTCACGATTTTGCGTGTTATCCTTGCGCAGGGGCCATGGTATAGTATCTTATATAAAATGATGAGTATAAAATATAATAGAGAAACATAAGTAAATTTACTGAGGTGTGTGTAAGTCTATATCTACATTACATTTATCTACAATTTATGTGTGCAGGGTTCATTGCTCTCTACATGGTCTACATTGTCACCGTTATCCTCAGTCGTTTCATCTACCAGCGTTACAAGAAAGCCAATCTTCCAGCTCCTACTCCTGAACCCACCATTCCTAGTAAGTCAATTAGCTGATTGCTTGGATTCTGTCAGTTTCCAGTAATGACGCTGCAATAAAACCGAATGGTCTAACGCCACTTTCTTAAACGATGTTTGGAATTAGCATTTGTCTAAGTTAAGATTTAGTCGTCTCTTTGTTGATACCCAGTTCTTACAACATCGTCTCCATCTAGACTTTGTTGGTTTGTAGATTTATGAGTTTGGGAGATTTTATTGAGTCGTTAAGTATTCTTTCGAATTCTGTCTAAATGTACGGAAGCAATCAAACACTCTCTACGTTATCAGAATCTACCTAATTTGGCAGCTAGCTATTTCGATTAAAAACACAAAAATATGATCGATTTGAATATTAATCAATAATGATTAATCAAGAATTAGCTATGTAACATGCTTTGTATTTAAAGAATTAATGCGGTGTAACTTCAAGTGTTGTTTTACAATCGCAGGCCGCAGTGTATTATATTGTATTATAAGTTACTTTATGTATTATTTATGAACGGAAAAATACGTCCAGAATAGCCTAGTGGACATGGCATCTGCCCGGTAATCGGAACATTGTGGGTTCGATTCCCATCCCTGGACACTTTTATTTTTCCGTTCATCATTACTCTTCATAATCCACCCTTCCATACCTTATCCAAAAAGGTTAGAAATAGTCAATATTTCACCTTGAAATAAAATTTTGATTTTTCATTGAGAGGAAACTCATGCGGTGTAACTTCAAGTGTTGTTTTACAATCACAAGCCGCAGTGTATTATATTATGATGTCTTTGTATTTATTTATGTAAAATATTTCATTATTCTTTTAATTTTTCTTTATAGTTAGGTAGTCCATTGTACTTTCTTTCTTTATCTAATTTTGTATAAGTTTTGTTTATATATTAGGGTTCCCCTTGTTGTAATTAAACATTAAAGTATTGTGACTATCCCTTATTTCTGTATGCATCGATCAAAATGAATTCTGCTCCAGTCTAGAGAGAGCTAACTGAACTGTGTGCAGCGATCAAGGTGGATCCTGCCCCGACAGAAGAGAAGTCACCTGTCCCATCACGGCGACTGAACGACAGCTTCGCGGTGGATGATCCGGAGAATGAGGGCGTCGTGCTCAGACGTGAGTTAATCAGTTTGGCGGAATGGAGTGGCTAGTGTTTGACAGCTCCTGAATCTCAGCATATGTAGTTAGAATGGCTACACTTTGACAGCTGTAGGAACCCAGTAGATGAACACAGAATGGTTACACTTTGACAGTTTCATGATCCCAGTAAATGAAACCAGAATCGCTACACTTTGACAGTTTCATGATCCCAGTAGATGAAACCAGAATCGCTACACTTTGACAGTTTCATGATCCCAGTAGATGAAACCAGAATCGCCACACTTTGACAGTTTCATGATCCCAGTAGATGAAACCAGAATGGCTACACTTTGACAGTTTCATGATCCCAGTAGATGAAACCAGAATGGCTACACTTATTCTGTATTCTGATCTACTGACCTAATGTTTGTATTTTTATATTGATTCAAGGCATTATTATTCGAACATCTGTAATGTTACCATTTCGCCACAATTTCTACTATTGCAGTAAGGTTTGTTATAGGTTTTGATGATTGATTTGAACCAGATGGTATTTCAAATTGTATTATGTATGCTGATCTACTTGGGTCTACAGATACCATGGACAGCCACCTCCACTTCGGGCCTTCCGCATTTCCCAGTTTGGCAGCAACCCAATCTACTGGTAGTTTGTTTGGTTACACCATTGATCCATCTTTCTCTTTTTTTACCATTCTCTTTCCAATTCTGTTGAATTTTCCAGTAATTATTTTACTTTAAGAAGGAATCAAAGTTTACGGCGATGAGTTTCTTCAGCAGATATAAGCTTACTAGGAAAGATACTGAAAAAAAGAAAACCAGACAGAAAAATATAGAGCTAAATTTAAATTTACAATTTTAATTATAATAAAGTAATTATAAATAAAATAAAATAAACAATTGGATCAGAAATACGAAATATATATTAGAAATTTATTAAAAACATTAACAATAGTAACATAAAGGTAACTCAGGCACCTGGAACGTAGAAACAATAATACAAAGGAACGTGCTTTAAAATAAACAATTTGATAATGATAAATAACAAATAAGATTTTTAAAAAGCAACATTTGAAGGCAAAAAAATCTACGATTGTAAAATCGAATAAATTAAAAATTAATTAATCTATTAATATTTGAAAAATAAAATTAAAACGTTCATGTAAATCAAAAAAATCACGAAAATATTGGTATATACCAATGGTAGATAGCTATGTATCTTTGGAGGATATTGCTTAAAACTTTACAGCTGAAAACTCTATTATTGTATTATATAAGCCTATTGTTGTTGTTTTCCTGTTAGCCGGCTCAAATCTTCCTGTAGATATGTAAATAAGTCTTTTGTTTTCTTTATTCTTCGCGCCTTAAGAGTAAGATACTACTTTCTCAAAATGATGTATTCAATACTTTATTAGCACAATTAAAGCAAATTGTGATTCTTTATTTTATTTTTATTTTTTTTTTTGCCATGATTGCAATACTTATATAACAAACATACTCATGTACTCTAAAGCATATGCAAATAAAATTTTATATCTAAATAATATTCCAAACACAAAATCTTTTTGGTAATAAAAGAAACTCATCTCCGTAAACTTTGATTCCTTTTTCAAGATGATGTCTAGCGATTCCTTCTCTTGTGATTCTTCGTTTATTCTTCAATTCCCATTTTGTCGTGTTGATTGTTCATCCATTCTCTCTTTTTATAAAAATATTATTCAATTTCTTTTTTGATCATTTATTTTAAAACTGGTATTTCTATGAAAAAAAAAAGACACTTCGGCCAGTTAGAGTTTTTATTTTTCTCAACATTTCGACAAAAATCTTTTGTCTTCGTTAGGAGCAAATAAAAATTAAAGCATTTGGCAAGGCGTTAAAAATGGTATAATAAGAATAAATTTTAACGCCTTGCCAAATGTTTTAATTTTTATTTGTTCCTGACGAGGACAAAAAATCGAAGCATATTATATATTTATAATTGTATGTAATTGTACTGTCCTCAAAGCTTATGTCCATAGTCAATCTAAAATACCTATTCCAAGAGTCTAGCATCAGTATCACTATAAAAGAAAGATATAAAAATTCATTATAACAGCGGTATGGTAGATTAAACTTGTGAAACTGCTGAAAGGGTTCACCACTGATGAGACAGGACCTCCCATTAATTTTTCTATTGCAGTAAGGACAGTAGAAATTGTTTAAAAGAATCATACGCGTCTATAATAGTTTCGAATTTACAGAATATTTTAAAAATTAGATATAGAAGATTCTTCTTAGTAAAATATGTAGCGAATTTACCAAATGAAAGAAGACAAGTTTCTATAATTATTCGACGACGTAAGTTTTCGGGCAAAAACCCTTCAACAGGCAAGATAAAGTATAAATACGACACTCTGAACGATACTCATGGCTGAAGTGAATATATATACACAAATTATTTACATAACTATAGAAAAGAAGCATGCAAATGAGTAATTTAACTATTTGTAAAATAATAATTATAGAGGACAATTTATTTATATTTAGAAGATTTTTGTTGAAACGTCGAGATAAAAATATAGATGGATTAGACTCTTTGGCCGAAGTATCTTCAATTTTAAGAACTGTTTTCATATACTTGTGTGATACAAAGGGTGATTGGATTGTCGCGAAGATTCTGTCGTGGTGTCCAGGGTTTAGCTACCGTACCAGTATGGCTGTTCCCCGCAAGCGAGCAGTCTCCCTCTCCCACAAACATCACAGGGAGAGTTCCATCCAACAGATCCTCAGAGGAATGGATCTGGAGAAACCCAGTAAAGTTCCTGGTAAGTTTAATAAACTCTCTATTTCTTTTATAGATAGACTTCAAGGTCGTTTGAAGTATTCACTCTTTTGTGTACTTATATTTTGACAAAAATACAAATCTAAAGAGACAAAGGTCGCCTCTCCCGTCAAAATAGACGTCAAAACTAGACGCCATCTATTGACCGTCGCCGTAAACTAGCGGCCTCGGGTCGGTGATAAAGCCACAACACCAGCTTTGGCAAACTGAAAAGCGTCCACCTAGAGACCATGGTTTCGGGCTAATGGCCCTCGTTAGTCTAGGGCGGACTTTATTCCATGAGATTCACACGGGATCTAATGGAATCTTGACAATCTGCCAAAGAGGTGTTGAGGCGAACTTTGTCTCTTTAGATCAATATCCTCCCGGTAAAATTTCCAAAAATACAAATGTTTATACAGTAGAACCTCCCTGTAAAGGACACCTAATTGCAGAGCCAAAGCCAACAACTTTGACAGCTAAAGAAACTTCTCTTTCCTGATGTTTGCATGTTTTCAGTTGAAATCAGAAAATTCCTTTATTAATTTGACTACAATATAATATAATGCGGGTTATGATTGTAGAACGACATTTGAAAATTATCCCGCATGTGTTTCTTTTAAACGAAAAATCGTAATTTTATTTTAAGGAGAAATACACTATTACTAACCTTAGGGATGAAGTATGAAAGGATGAATTGTAAAGAGTAATGATGAACGGAAAAATAAAATTGTCCAGGGATGGGAATCGAACCCACAGTGTTCCGCTTACCGGGCAGATGTCATGTCCACTAGGCTATTTTATTTTTCCGTTCATCATTACTCTTCAGAATCTTCAATCTTTGTTTATCTCCTGGATGCAAGGATAGATTGGCATATAAATCAGGTTTTTATTTCTCTTGTAAATTGGATAGAGGAACAATATCAAGGACAATTATAAACATCAATAGCCAACTACACACTCCCCCTAAACAGGTTGTCAATCTCATACTGAGGGAGGAATGTTGAGCAGATCCCGAAGCAGCGCCCTGCCCCCCTCCCCTGGACCCCCAAGTCTCCAAGACCTCCTTGGCATCACTCCTGTCCCAGGCTAGCGACGATCTTAAGATGTCCCCCCTCCAGGAATTCCTGTACCAGGTGGCCCCGTTAGACGTGGAGGTCTGGGCGGAGGCACCTTGGTATTCGCGCTGCCTCATGATCTTCAAGGTTGGTCTTACATACATAATACATAATCATCTTATTCCCGATCGAACGTTGTACTGTACATATTACATCCCAAACACGATGTGACGCCAGCCATCTCTGTCTTGAGCTCGACGTACCATCTTGGCGACCGTTAAACCAGTGAGTTCCTTTAATTGGTCCACGAAGCGTGTCGGCGGGCGTCCAGGTATGCATCGCCTAGACGTCGTTCCAGTCATTATGGTGTATATGGTGTACTCCATTCCCCTGTGTCACGCGATGTGACCGAAGAATCTCAATCAATTCCGTTGTACAGAAGTCGGTCATCTTTCGAAATTGATTGTGATAGTATCGATGCATTTGTGCTTGGTCTTTTATACTTCTTTATATTCTCTCTGTCTCATGATCTTAAATGCTGGTTGCTACCTTTAGCTCGTTTGTCAATCTTTGTATTCTCCTAGTACTGACGTGGTGGTGTTCCAGTCGCCGGTGTACCTCGTCCTCACACTGACGGTCCCTGTCGTGGACTACGAGAATTACAAGAACAACTGGTGCCGTTGGCTGAACGTCATCCACTGTGTTACTGTGCCGCTCTTCCTCATGACCATCTCTCACAGTACGTACTCTTTTATTGTAGTTCTGGTAGGTCAGTATGTACATTACCATCTCTCACAGTACGTACTCTTTCTTGTAGTCTTGTTGTTATTGTAGAGGTGATGGTAGGTCAGCGTGTTCATGACCATATCTCACAGTACGTACTCTTTCTTGTAGTGCTGGTAGGTCAGTATGTACATGACCACCTCTCACAGTGCGTACTCTTTTATTGTAGTGTTGTAGTCTTGTTGTTATTGTAGAGGTGATGGTAGGTCAGCGTGTTCATGACCATATCTCACAGTACGTACTCTCTCATTGTATGGGTGATGGTAGGTCAGCGTGTTCATGACCATATCTCACAGTACGTACTCTTTCTTGTAGTGCTGGTAGGTCAGTATGTACATGACCATCTCTCACAGTACGTACTCTTTCTTGTAGTCTTCTAGTTATTGTAGAGGTGATGGTAGGTCAGCGTGTTCATGACCATATCTCACAGTACGTATTCTTTTATTGTAGGGGTCTAGGTCAGCGTGTTCATGATCAACAAATATATATCTTCACCTGTCAAAACCTGCCTATATTTTAAAGGTAAAATGATCAGACTTTAAGATATAGGTTTCCATTTTGAAAAAATTGATTCTAGATCTTTAGCTTTCGTGAATGAAAGCCTTTCTACACAAGCCTTTTTAGGTACAGGAGAAGGGCATTGTATTTTATCCTGTAGGAGGGTTTTTATGCTCGAAATCTAAGGTTTAAATCAAAATTTTCAAATAAAGAAACTTCTCCCTTGAAGCTTGATGCTTTCACCATAATATCGATACAAGAGATTATTCTATATTATTGTGAAGATGTCTAAATGTTTAGATATGGTACCAAGGGCGATGTTGCAGCTCTGACCTGGATGTTGGGCCCCGTGCCCCTGGGTGCCGTGATCGGTGCCGCCTCCTTGGCCCTGGCCATCGCCGTGTACGCCACATCGAAGCACGACGCCGCCCCCCGCTACCACGCTCTCTTTGGCTACATGGGATTCGCTACGTCCGTTGGTTGGATCTACTGTATCGCCAATGAGATCGTGGCCGTCATCAAGGTAGGTAGACTGTTCTATCATTGATATCTTTGTAGATGTTCTTATCTGCTGATGTTGGGGATATTTCTCTTGTAGAGTCTACAGAATAGATATATTCCCTTGTAGATATTTGGAGTGTTTACTCGTGGACAGAAGAGTAGACACGTCGATCTTAAAACCGTTTTTGGTGACTATTGTAGCATCTGTATTACTGTTAGTTGATTCTCTTCTTTGCTAACTCTGGACAGTATTCTGATAGCAATTGTAGTATGGGCTCTTACTGGTTTTATGACAGTTATTTCATGGTCATTGCAGTAGAGGCTCTTACTGTTTTTACGACAGTTATTCCATGGTCATTGCAGTAGAGGCTCTTACTGGTTTTACGACAGTTATTTCATGGTCATTGCAGTAGAGGCTCTTACTGGTTTTACGTCAGTTATTTCATGGTCATTGCAGTAGAGGCTCTTACTGGTTTTACGTCAGTTATTTCATGGTCATTGCAGTAGAGGCTCTTACTGGTTTTACGACAGTTATTTCATGGTCATTGCAGTAGAGGCTCTTACTGGTTTTAAGAAATTTCTTTCGTGGCCATTAAAGTAGGGGCTCTTTCTGGTTTTACGACAGGTATTTATGGGCATTGTAGTAGATGCTATTCCTTTCTAATTTTAGAGCAGTATTTTCATGACCATTTTAGTATGGGGCTCTTATAGGTGTTGGGACAGTATTTTGAAGGCCATTGTAGTAGGTGCTCTTCCTTGCTAATGTTAGGACAGTATTCTGATGGAAATAATACTACGTGCTCTTCCATGCTGGTTTTACGACAGTTATTTCATAGTCATTGCAGTAGAGGCTCTTACTGGTTTTAAGAAATTTCTTTCGTGGCCAATGAAGTAGGGGCTCTTTCTGGTTTTACGAATGTTCTTTGATGGCCATTGCAGTATAGGCTCTTTCTGGTTTCACGACAGGTATTTATGGGCATTGTAGTAGATGCCATTCCTTTCTAATATTAGAGCAGTATTTTCATGACCATTGTAGTATGGGGCTCTTATTGGTGTTGGGACAGTATTTTGATGGCCGTTGTAGTAGGTGCTCTTCCTAGCTAATTTCAGGACAGTATTCTGATGGAAATAATACTACGTGCTCTTCCTTGCTAATGTTAGGACTGTATTCTGATGGAAATAATACTACGTGCTCTTCCTTGCTAATGTTAGGACTGTATTCTGATAGAAATAATACTACGTGCTCTTCCTTGCTAATGTTACGACAGTATTCTCATGGCCATCGTATAATTACTTGGTGTTACTATGATCCCATTACCATAAACGTATTTACCTTAATTGCTGCTTCGCGTTGTTGAGTTTTCAGTATAATATTCAGTATTCAACTTTAATGCCAAAATGAGTAATGTGTGGACTGAATAGCTTATCTACCTGCCTAAATGTTTAAAAAAACTTTTTGAAACTGAAAAGTTCTCTTACAAAGATGTAACTGACACGGGGTGATGTAGACGGTGGGGGTGGTCTTCAAACTGAGCGACGCCATCCTTGGCCTCACCGTGTTGGCCTGGGGCAACAGCGTGGGAGGTAAGTCCTACATTTTACATAGCTATCACGAGTTTGATCAAAATTTCTCCAATGGCGAGCATAAAGCTTTGTTCAGTATGACGTTTAATAAAAGAGATTTTGAGCAAAAAAGGCTTTCTCATGCTTATACCCAGGCTCATCCAAGAACCCTTTCCTTGAAAATTTCACACATCGTCAACTGCTCTCACGAGTTTAATAAAAAATTCTCCGATGGCGAGAAACAATATTCGTTCAGTATTACGTTTAAAAAGACAAGATTTCGAACAAAAAATGCTTTCTCATGCTTACATGCCTGTCCAAGAACCCTTTCTTTGAAAGCTCGTCACACATCGTACGCTGCCCTCACGAGTTTAATCAAAAATTCTCTAATGGTAAACATAAAGCTTCATTCAGTATGACGTTTAATAAGACGAGATTTCAAGCAAAAAAGGTTTTCTAGTGCTTACAGCCAGGCCTGTCCAAGAACCCTTTCCTTGAAAGCTCGTATTCTAATAAACATTAAAAAACGTATTCATTCTTCCATTCGATAAGACGATATTTCAAGCAAAAAGGGGTTTTCTCATGCTTATAGCTAGGCCCGTCTAAGAGCCTTTTCTTTAAAATCTCGTCTTCTTACAGACATCATGAAACTTATTGAGTATCATCTAAGTATTTTAGATTAAAATCTATTCTAGTAACAATTTTACTTGGAAATGGTGGAAATGAACTCAACCTGTTTGTGCAGATTTTATCTCCAACCTCTCCGTGGCTAGGCAGGGTTACCCAAGGATGGGCATCTCCGCCTGTTACGGTGGGCCCTTGCTGAGTATCCTTTGGAACCTCCACATTCACAATCTTAATTATAAGGCTTCATGTCTATATACACTTGTAAAAGAATATATGTGAAAAAATAACAAAAATAGAAAATATTTGGTCGTGAAGGTACAGTCTGCACAACGCTGACGAAGACCAATAACCTGAAACACGTTCGGGGTTCACTTTTCTTGATCTATCGTGGTTGGCCAAATATCAGGGAACAAGCTATATCAACGTTTAGTTGATTTTTGTTCCACTAGATGGCGCTCTGCCATATAAGATATTCATGTGAGCGGTCAGGATAGCTTATTTTGTTTTTAATAAGAATATATATTATACATTTTACACATTTACATTTAAACTTTTAATAAATGTTTTCACTCATATATATTTCTCTTATTCATTTATATACAAATTGCGCGTTATCGCCTTACAATTAATTATGTCTAACTGGCCTTGTACTTATTGTTTGTGGAAGAGTATTGCTTGATGTAAATATTTATATGTAATTCTACTGTCTAGAAACTTATGTCCATAGTTTGTTTGAATACAATTTCTATGATTATACCCTTCAATGTAGCATACTCGTAAATAAGCAGAATTATCCAATACAATATTAGAGCTCTAAAGCGCGGTCTGTTAGATAACTGAAAATCAAGAAGCGGGTATTTGAGAGCGAAAAAAAAAAACGCAAATTAGCACAGAATTGAAATTATTAAGGGAACAAGTGTTTTAAGATGTATAGGCGTCTGGTTTTACAATTCAAAGTTTCTGATGGCTTGAGACATCTGTCATTTGTGCCAATTTCACTTATGTATCTTCTTCTTCTTTCTTATCTCCACTTAATCATATCAGGGTATCAAGCCTGTAGAGTTTAAAACCATTATGACTGGTTGAACTAGAAATCATCTACCTTTGTCATTAAGACTGGGAGCACTACTCAGTAGCAGGCCGACTTAGCTCCAATGTGAAATGGCCGCCTCTGACATGGGGAACAGACGCATATGCAGCCGCTCCTAACATGAAGTACAAACGCTGCTCATTCTGTATCCCTGGATTAGGAGCCCTTACAGGGTACCATCAGCCAGGCCAGCTGAGCCCAGGTTTTTTACCGAGCTTGTTACTGCTCCTTCTTTTTCATCCGGGCTTGGGACTGGCAAAGGCGGAGTTTATGTATACTTATGCACAATTCCCTCAAATTAGTTACCACTTGCCTGAACACGCCTAGCAACATCCCATATTCTCACTATGAGTGTAATATGACAATGAAGTCAAGTATTTAACTGTTGTGTCGATTTTGTTCGTTTCTAGTATCTACGATATTCGTGCTGACTTTGGCTTTTCCTTAATTCAGCTGTTCCAGATATGTTGCTGGGTATCGGAATCCCGTACAGCGTCCAGCTGGCAAGGCAGAGCTCGCAAACAATGGCTGTAAGTATTTGCATCCTTTTAGCTATTAACTCTTTAGAATTAGAGAGAGTAAAGTTTTCGGGATATTGTAAGAGAAATCCGCGGAGAATGGTCCAAAGAAACTTTAAAAATAACCCAAGGAAAATTGAGGAATTTTAACCAAGGAATTAGAGGAATTGTATCCAAAGAATTTGAGGAATTTGTGTCGAAGGAATTTGATGAATTTGTATCCAATAAATTAGAGGAATTGTGTTCAAGGAATTTGAGGGATTATGTCCAAGAAATTAGAGGAATTGTATCCAAGGAATTAGAAGATTTGTGTCGAATGAATTTAATGAATTTGTGTCCAAGGAATTAGAGTAATTATGTCTAAGGAATTAGAGGAATTGTGTCCAAGATATTAGAGGAATTGTGTTCAAGGAATTAGAGGAATTGTGTTCAAGGAATTAGAAGAATTGTGTTCAAGGAATTAGAGGAATTTGTGAACAAGAAATATAGGAATTATGCCCAAGGAATTAGAGGAATTATGTTCAAGGAATTAGAGGAATTGTGTCCAAGAAATTTGAGGAATTTGTGCACAAGAAATATAGGAATTTGTGTTCAAGGAATTATGTTCAAGGAATTAGAGGAATTGTGTTCAAGGAATTAGAGGAATTGTATCCAATGAATTAGAGGAATTTGTGTCCAAGGATTCGAGTTTCAGCTCTAAGTTGACGACAGAGGGAATGATAGCGAACGTGGAGTATTACCGCGAGAATGGAGTTAGAGTCAGTATCTATTTCTTTCCTGAAGAGCCAGTTCTGTAGGTCTGGTAGTCTCTGGATGATGTTGAAGGTCTGAAGAGAATTCGGCCGCCTAACCAGTACCTGGAGGCCAGCCATAAACCACTGGTGCCATAGGCTAAGCAGGTTACTCCAGCAGATGTCTATGGGCCGTGCAGAGCGAAGTAGAACATACATGGCCAGACTTTCCACCAAGTCTACATCATGCCCTCCATTGTAGTCTTAGAATAACAGCATATGAAGTAATTGTAGTCGACATGGCTCAATCTCTTTGCAACTATGTGGGTGTCTTATTTATGGTTGTACTAAACATCAGATTGGAATTAGCCATGAAGATAGTTATACTGTAGATAACTATGATCTTCTCTCTCAACACAGACGGAGTAACTTTGATATATATATTAATCAACCAGACGCGATTTGAAACATTTGCGCCTATTACAGAGGAAACAAACAAAAAACAAATTGAAACTTAGAATTCTAAATATTTACATATACACTTACCGATTTAAACGGTAGATACGTTCCTGAGAAAAACGTGTGAATCGAAAATTAAAAATTTTCGTGAAATTTTTATGCGAAGAAATACAGACACAGTGTGCGTGTGCAGCAAGTCAGCACATGAGATCGGGATTCCTCGTGAGATGTGTACACAGCGCATGTGTTCAATCACAGAAGCATTTAGTATAGTGCGATAAAAACAAAAAAAAAACTTATTTGGAAAACCGTGTAAAAGCGAAAACGTGTAAAACAAGTTCCGTGTAAATCGGGGGATAGGTGTATTTTGATTCAATAAGGAATCATGGGTTTCGATTCTTTTCCTATTTCTTTTATTTTTCGAGCTTTCATGTTAACATGCCCTTCAATACGGAGATCCAGAAGTACAACTTCTATCCAATTATAACACGTTGAATTTGTATACAAGTTTAGAACAGAGTTCATAAAATTTATATAGACAAAGTGGCTGATGTAAGAGTTAAATCATATAGATCAGGGAACAATCGATGTCTCATATCTGTAAAGTTTGGACAGTCATAGATAAGATGAAAAGCAGCTTTAGCAGATGGAATAACTTGGGTTGTGTTTTCAGCTCAAGTTCACGTGGCTAATCGTACTCCTGTTTTCCACACTGGCGATC